>CM056195.1:124116878-124521878 GCA_029692085.1 Gymnothorax javanicus
GCATCTCCATTGGGGTCTCTAAGTTTACTGCTTTGAGGACGGTAATGGCTTTACTTTTGGGGGACCACCAACTGCAGCCCACATAGAGGCTTTATTTTTGTGGAGCTTGGCTCAAGTCTCTCTTCGTCAGCATTCCTGTAACAATGAATATATGATTCCTGACTGTATATACTTTTCTGCAATGTCACTAGGTTGAAAATTTTGGGGCATTTGCAGTAAAATTTTAGGATGTGAGAGTATGAGATTCTCTTAGGACCACATACACAGCAATGTGCTGTTTGTTGTCCTGAAACACATGCTCAGTGTAAAATAATCTGTAAAAAATTATAAAGAGTCCTGTCAAAAATTACATGTGTTTAATATAGCAGACGAGTAGCAACTGACTAATTTTACTGCGTGGACCTGTGGTTTTATCAGCTTGCACTGACACCTGTTTGCGGTACCTCACTGGTGCTGTGACTGGAGGCTGAATGAGCATAGTACTTGTTAAAAATGGCAACACAAGGTTCTCTGGGGATCATGGCATGTAATTAAACAGGGCAATACAAAATGTAAAGAATATTTTCAGACAAAAATGTTTTCATTTTTCGTGCGTGTGCGTGCGTGTGAATGCTTTTGTGTGTGTGTTTGAGGATACAGTGCTGTGAAAAAGTATTTGCACCCTTCCTGATTTCTTTTTTTTTTTGCATATTTGTCACACTTAAATGTTACAGATCATCAAAAAATTTTTAATATTAGACAAAGATAACCCAAGTAAATACAAAATGCAGTTTTTAAATGATGATGTCATTTATTGAGAGAAAAAGCTATCCAAACCTACCTGGCCCTATGTGAAAAAGTAATTGCCCCGTAAGCCTAATAACTGGTTGTGCCACCCTCGGCGACAACAACTGCAATGAAGCATTTGCGATAACTGGCAATGAGTCTTTCACATCACTGTGGAGGAATTTTGGCCACTCTTCTTTGCAGACTTGTTTTAATTTAGCCACATTGGAGGGTTTTCGAGCATGAACGGCCTGTTTAAGGTCATGCCACAGTATCTCAATTGGATTCAAGTCCGGACTTCGACTTGGCCACACCAAAACCATCATTTTGTTTTTTTTTTTAGCCATTCAGAGGTGGACTTGCTGGTGTGTTTCAGACCATTGCCCTGCTGCATAACAAGTGCGCTTGAGCTTGAGGTCATGAACTGATGGTCAGACATGCTCCTTCAGGATTTTCTGGTAGAGAGCAGAATTCATGGTTCCATCAATTACTACAATTCGTCCAGGTCCTGCAGCAGCAAAGCAGCCCCAGACCATCACTCTACCACCACGATTGAGTGTTGGTATGATGTTCTTTTTATGAAATGCTGTGTTAGTTTTACGCCAGATAACGGGACGCACATCTTCCAAAAAGTTCAACTTTTGTCTTGTCAGTCCACAGAATATTTTTCCAAATGTCTTGGGGATCATTAAGATGTTTTTTGGCAAATGTGAGACGAGTCTTTGTGTTCTTTTTGGTCAGCAGTAGTTTTCGCCTTAGAACTCTCCCATGGATGCCATTTTTGCCCAGTCTCTTTCTTATTGCTGAATCATAAACACTGACTTTAACTGAGGCAAGTGAGGCTTGCAGTTCTTTAGATGTTCTTTTGTGGTTCTTTTGTGACCTCCTGGATGAGTCGTCGATGCGCTCTTGGAGTAATTTTGGTAGGCTGGCCGCTCCTGGGAAGGTTCACCACTGTTCCAAGTTTTCTCCATTTGTGGATAATGGCTCTCACCATGGTTCACTGCAGTCCCAAAGCCATAGAAATGGCTTTGTTACCCTTTGCAGACTGATAGATGTCATTGACTTTGTTTCTCATCTGTTCTTGAATTTCTTTTGATTGCAACATGATGTGTTGCTTTTTAAGATCTTTTAGCCTACTTCACTTTGTGAGACAGGAGCTATTTAAGCGATTTCTTGATTCAACAGGTCTGGCAGTAATCAGGCCTGGGTGTGGCTTGTGAAATTGAACTCAAAAAATGTTGTTAATCACAGTTAATTCATGATTTAACAAGGGGGGGAAATGACTTTTTTATATAAGGCCAGGTAGGTTTGAATAGCTTTTATCCCTTAATAAATGAAATCATCATTTAAAAACTGCATTTTGTATTTACTCAGGTTATTTTTGTCTAATATTAAAATTTCTTTGATGATCTGAAACATTTAAGTGTGCCGAATATGCAAAAAATCAGGAAGGGGGCAAATAATTTTTCACAGCACTATATGTGCATAAACTCACTATCCACTTCTTAAGGTACACCAGGATGTTAATGCAAATAGCCTAACCATGGTTCATGTAGCTCCAACTCATTTTACAAAAGGATGCAGCCATGAAAAAGTAATTCTTTTTTTTGGCTTGCTAAACATGTAAATGGAGTCCGAGTCTTTCTGCCTGTGTCAGTCTGTCTGTATGTATGTATGTGTGTATTTATGTTTGTATTTATTCATGTATGTATGTATGCATGTGCTTGTCCCTCAGTTTTCTCAATAACTGTTCAGCCGGTTGACTTTACACTTCGCAATTGAACTGGAGAGAACCTAAGGAAGTGCAGTGTTGACTGTGAAGTTATTTTGGCTAAGTGCCGTAGTTTTTCCTAATAGCCAATATTTGGGTTGGGAAAAGTTTCAGAGATAACAATATGTAACACAAATATCGTTCCTGGATAGTGTGCTATTTCTATATTTCTTATGTTGTAAAAGAATAGAAAATGCCCATTATTCCCTTCAAACTTTGCTTTTGTGCCCTGGATAATGACATTTGGGAATTCACCTATTTTCAATGCAATAATGGGCAACCTTGCACATTTTTATTTACATACGGTCTGAATTAAACAAAAAATGAATCAAGCGAGCAAAAATTGTCAGTCATACTTCCTAGAGCTTTTTTTTTTTTTGCAGTGCTTGTAAGTAAAATAAGGTGCCCGGAGTTTGTGTTGATCCCTGACAGGCATTCCAAATATACCTTGTAGGATTTTTTTTCACAGTATACTTTTTGCTCGTTTTGATAAACATACACTGCAGAATGTATCTGGAGAATGCTTGCAGCTTCTTGATGCCATCTCTGAAAAAATGAGATATGTCTATGTGTTCACTTAGGCAGCTTGAACTAAACTGAGGTGGCGAGTGGTGAGCCGTTGTATATGTATTACTATAGAAAGATCAAGAAAATTCTAAAAGGTTCTTGAAATTCTTGTAAATTCTACAACATCCTAGGAAGTTCTTGAAACTTCTTGGAAGTCTTACAACATTCTAGAAAGTTCTTGAAAATTCTTGTAAGCTCTAGAAAATTCTCTATCAAGTCAGCATTTAATCCACCTTAATTGTTCTGGAAAATTTTCATTTCCCAGGTCACAAAGGTAAAGTTTGGAGTCTTTTCCATTTACTTTAGGCATAAGCAATAGGGAAATAACACTTTCTGCCCAGGAATAAGAAAAAGTCAAAATTTTGTTGCATAGTGTAATGCATGTTGCTTATTCTATTGTTCAGAAAGACAAACAAGATTAGGTCACAATCTAGTATATGACCAGACCGTTTATGGTCTTTGAGTGCAGTTGTGGGCAGTGAGCAAAGGCTAAAGCTGAAAGTACAATCTGCAGGCCAACCAATAGTGTAACTTCATCAGTCGCTCACTAACAGGGTAGATCCACTATGCAGTTAAGTTCTGCAGGATAAGTTTGGCACACATAAACCTGCAAAACCATATGGTAGTCAAATTTGTTGCGCTGCGCAAGTAACAGTAAAGATCCATAAACTTATGAGGAAGTGGATCTGCAGCAGGGGTGAGTCGATGGGTGGGCTGGGAGAAAAGCCTTGCCCACCCTTAGGAAACCTCTGTCCATGCAATTAAATGGCCAGTGCTCGTCATGGGTTAATATCACTTTAGGTGTACCTCAGGGATCTTTACTGGGACCATTGATGTTTGTATTCTTTGTCAATGACCTACCAGATGTATGCTCAAATTCTAAATGTTTACTATATGCTGACGATGCAAAGTTGAATAAAACAATCTCAAGCACACAAGACTGTATACAATTGCAGGAAGATATTCATAGACTGCTCAATTGGTGTCAAGTTTGGAAGCTATACCTTAATATCATTAAATGTACTGTTATTTCATTTACAAACAAGAAAAACAAGATATTATATTCATATATCATTGGTGATACAGAATTATCCAGAGTGGACAATGTGAAGGACCTTGGTGTGACATTATCATCGGACTTGAATTTTAATACTCATATTCAGAATGTTGTTAATAGAAGCTTCCGAATGCTGGGATTTATTAAGAGAAATACTGTGTCTTTTAGTAGCTGTAAAACTGTTGTATCTCTGTATGCTGCACATGTACGGAGTCATCTTGAATACTGCTCCACTGTATGGAATCCGTGGCAGCAAGGTAATATTGACAGACTAGAGCGGGTACAGAGAAAATTTGTAAAATTTTTATGCTTTAAATTCGGTCATATATATGTTACTGATAGATACAAGGAACTTTGTTCTCTCTTTGGGCTCCCCACTCTTCAGAACAGGAGGGCATATCTGGATGCAGTGTTTTTACGTAAAATAGTCAGTGGTTTTTATGACACTCCTGGTATTTTATCTCGATTAGAATTTGCTGTTCCTGTTAGACGTTTACGAAATTGTCATATTTTTAAACCTGTTAGGAGTAGAATAAATGTTCACAAATATTCCCCTTTAATCAGATGCATGCACGATTTTAATTCTTTGGTGTCTTCTAATGTTCCTCTTGACCTTTTTAGTGTAACATCATCTTTTAAAAGCAAACTTCGTGATATTTTGTTTTAACTCTTCAGCTTCTCTTGGTTACTGTTATACTCCTAGTGAATATGTATTATATAGAATTCTATGTATGTATATTTTGGATATACATGTATATATTTGTATCAATGTATATTTTATAAGGTTGTATTTGTTTTTAATGTTTGCCTTATGTGTGTGACATGTTAAGTTTGTGTGTGTTTAATGTGTTTGTCGGAGCCCGTAAATGGGACTTGTGCCCGTGGGTCATCCTATGAGAAATAAATAAATAAATAAACAAGTGTTTGCCACTAACATGGCAATATCCCCCGCCGTCCGTACGATATGTGTTCGTACGGACGGACATGACGGACGTGACGGACGGACGGACGGAGCCCAATGCTATATCCCCCGCTTCGCGCTAAACGCGCGGCGGGGGATAATAAAGACATGATAAAACCGTTTTGGACGTTTAAGTCATTGGTCAGCAAAAATGCACTGCTTTCCTATTGGCCATTTTTATGATGCGAGGGTGGTTAGTTACACCTCCTTAGACCAAATATTGCCCGACCACCAGCTTCGTCGCTCAAATAGTATTAGATTCTGTGACTGTCGATGGTAGCAGCCCTCGCATTCAAATAAAATCACACCGATACATTGTCTTCTCAGTATTTTATCCTATTTTTATGTAGAATAGATTTTTGTACGTTTCATTTTACAACCCCAATTCCGAAATAGTTCAGGCAAAGTGTAAATTGTGAATAAAATCAAAATGCCATGACTTTCAGATCACATGAGCCAATATTTTGTTTACAATAGAACATAGATAACATTTCAAATGTTGAAACTGAGACATTTTACATTTTTATCCACAAAATGAGCTCACTTCAAATTTTCTGGCTGCAACAAGTCTCAAAAAAGTTGGGACACAGGCAAAAAAAGGGGTGAAAAAGCAATGACTAGAGAGGCACTCGTAGAATGCAAACCTCCGCCAAGGCAGCACAATCCAAATGTGCATGAGTGGGAGCAAAGTTGAGTTATCGCGTGTGATCGGATTTCAAGATGGCTGCCGTGGCGACCACATTGTTTCACTGATTGTGGTCAAAATCAATTGGCTCCATCCTTGATGTCATAGCAATCCACCCACAAAATTTCAGACAAATCTGTGGATTACTTTTTGAGTTATCGCGTGTGATAGGATTTCGACATGGCTGCCGTGGCGGCCATATTGTTTCAGTGATCGCGGTGAAAATCAATGGGGTTCATCCTTGATGTAATAGCAATCCACCCACAAAATTTCAGACAAATCCGTTCATTACTTTTTGAGTTATGTTGTTCACAAACAGACAAACAAACAAACAAATGGGCGAAAACATAACCTCCGCCCCAACTTTGTTGGTGGAGGTAAATATATAAAAGAATCAGCTGAAAGAACATTTAGCAAGTAATTAAGTTAACTGGCATCAGTTTTGTAACATGATTGGCTATAAAAGAAATGTCTTGGAGAGGCTGGGTCTCTCAGAAGTAAAGATGGCCAGAGGATCTCCAACCTTTGAAGACTTGCATAAAAAAATTGTGGAATACTTTAAAAACAATGTTCCTCAACGTCAAATTGCAGAGGCTTTGAAGGTCTCATCATCGACAGTGCATAACATCATCAAAACATTCAGAGAAACTGGAAAAATCTCTGCGCGTAAGGGACAAGGCCGAAGACCTTTACTGGATGCCCGTGATCTTTGGCCCTCAGATGCCACTGCATTACTCACTGGCATGATTCTGTCATTGACATTACTAAATGGGCCCAGGAATACTTCAAGAAACCACTGTCTGTAAACACAGTCCGCCGTACCATCCACAGATGCCACCTTAAACTCTATCATGCAAAAAGGAAGCCATTGTTGAGCATGATCCAGAAGCGCCGCTGTGTTCTGTGGGCCAAGGCTCATTTAAAATGGACTGTAGCAAAGTGGCAAAGTGTCCTGTGGTCATTAAGTCCAAATTTGACATTCTTGTTGGAAATCATGGGTGTTGTGTCCTCCGGGCTAAAGAGGAGAAAGACCACCCGTCCTCTTATCAGCGTTCAGTTCAAAAGCCAGCATCTCTGATGGTATGGGGATGCATTACTGCATATGGTGTGGGACACTTGCATGTTTTAAAAAGCACCATGAATGCTGAAAGGTATATAAAGGTTTTAGTGCAACATATGCTGCCCTCCAGATGACATCTATTCCAGGGAAGGCCTTGTGTATTTCAGCAGGACAATGCAAAAACACACTGCAGCTATTACAACAGTATGGCTTTGTAGTAGAAGAGTCTGTGTGCTGAACTGGCCTGCCTGCAGTCCTGATCTTTCACCGATTGAGAACACTTGGCGCATAATTAAATGAAAAGTCAGTCAAAGGAGACCCAAAACTCTATAGCAGCTGAAAGCCTGTATTAAACAAGAGTGGGATCAAATTCCAATGGCTAAACTCAAGAAACTTGTCTCTACAATGCCCAGTCGCCTCCACTCTGTGTTAAAAAGAAGAGGGGATGCTACACCATGGTAAACAGGCCCCTGTCCCAACTTTTTTAAGATCTGTAGCAGCCATCAAATTTGAAATGAGCTCATTTTGTGAATAAAATTGTAAAATTTTTCAGTTTCAACATATACTATTCAAAAAAAGTAGGGGATATTGGATTTACAAGTACCATGAAATGCAGATCATGAGGTCAGGAAGGAAACAAATGACATAAAAACATTAAGGAAACATTTGTCAATTTATTCAAAACCCTGTGTACAGTCAGTAAAGGACAGATTCTCCAGAATAAGGGTCGACACAAAACACAGGGTCACACAGCAAATTTACCACCATTGTGAAACGGAGTCAGTAGCGGGTAAACCCCTCGGTTGGCTAGACAAGCTCGAATTCGGCGTGGCATACTCCTAACGAGACGTCCCAGGTCATTTTGGGGAACGTTATTCCATTCCTGTTGCAATGCTGCAGCAAGTTCTTGGCCATTGGCAGGAGATTGTTGACGTTAGGCGTGGCCGCTGTCCAAGCATGTCCCAGACATGCTCGATGGGGGAAAGGTCTGGACTGAGTGCTGGCCATGGTAATGTGGTGATATTCTGCTGCTGGAGGTAATCTGTAACGATCCTGGCCCTATGACATCTGGCATTGTCATCTTGGAAAATGAAACGGCGGCCATAACGGCGTGCAAAACGGCACAACATGGGGTGCCAAGATGTTGTCCCGGTAGTACTGCCCTGTGACACGTCCAGCAACAACATGCAAGTCTGTTCTGCCGGCAGCAGTGATGCCTCCCCACACCATTACAGATCCACCCCCATACGGATCATGTCTAATGACGTTAACGTCATGGAAACGTTCGTTACGTCGGCGCCAAACCCTCCTCGTCTGTCAAGGAAGTCCACAGTGAACCTCGACTCATCTGAGAACATTACGTTGTTCCATCGGCGATTATCCCAGCGTTGATGATGGCGACACCATTGGAGTCTGGCCCTAATGTGACGATCCCTCAAACAGGGAATGACACGAGGACGTCGGGGCGTGTAAGTGAAATCTGTGCAGACGATTCCTGATGGTCTGGCCACTCACTACCAAGCCAGTATCCCTTTGAAGTTGAGACCTTATCTGATTTGCTGTTACCATATGATTTCTCAAGACAATAGTGCAGATGAATCTGTCCTGAGCCTGAGTTGTTGCCCTTGGTCGACCGGATCGTAGTCTATCCTGAACAGACCCTGTAGCACGATGTCTGGACCATAATCTGCTGATGACAGACTGGGAAACATTCATTGCCCTTGCCACAACGACCTGTCTTGTGCCAACCTGTAGCATGCCAAGGGCACGTAACCTCTCCTCCTGTGTTTGACGGCGCATGGTCTCTGTTTAATTAACGACTTCAACCACTGATAATCTGATGCTTTCTCTTCAAAATCTTCCTTTACAGTGGCTCTCACCTTCCAATTCAGAGTCATGCAAATTTGTGGCACAACCCCCTTGATCATCAATAGCATCCCGTGCAGATCGTGAGAGTGTCATTGATGTGTTTGGGTGATGAATTTCTTTGGAAATGCTTCCTCAGTAAGGAACTATATAACATGGTTTCGTATCCCTTTGTATATGTGAAAATTTTGATCTCAAAATAAAATATCCCCTACTTTTTTTGAATAGTATATCTGTTCAATTGACCTATGGCTAAGCCCCGCCCCCTCCACTGACTCGGACAAACAATCAACATTTTAGAACAGGCGCTAATGGCTGGTATCACAGTCGGAGATATTTTTCAGGATGCTATCGATGATTTTTGGCGATAGAAGGCTCAAATATCATAAAGAAGTCAGCAAATAGGGTTACACTATGCATTGGAGGGATACATAAATGAATTTAGACTGGAGAAGGTCGACGAAAAGTTTAAATTAGAAGCTAAAATTTTCAGGTCTCAGTGCAAACACGATCAACCGCATCTCGTTTCTGTCACCCTCTCATGCAACAAGATAGAGGATCAGCATTGTTCGTGCACCGCAGGGTAATAAATTTAATTTACGTATTATTATTGCTAGCTACCGAATTTAAGAAATCTAACCTGACGTGACTGAACGCCTAAGTAAACAAGGTGACATGGTGAACAACGCAGCCAGGAGCTCACGTTAAGCCAACGTCCGTCAGCACTGAAGTTAGCCATAGAGTTTACTAACTTTAGCTAACGTTAGCTAACTTAGCGATGTAAAATATAACTTTACATTAATCTCCAGTGAAGTGACAAGATGTCGCCTTAAACACGATGTTGATTTAGCTTGGAACAAATGTAGACATCCTTGTTGACCTTCGTTAGCTACGTTAAGCTGATAGTGGGGTCTTCCACAAAGCTTTCAGCTGCTTTCACACCGGACGCGAATTGAATTTTTTGTGCGACAGATTACATTCAAAGTCAATGCGAAGCGTCTTTGCATTGACTTTGAATGTAATCTGTCGTGCGAAAAATTCGTTTCGCGTCTGGTGTGAAAGCAGCTTTATCCAGAGGAGACACTTCTCTCGGTTATGATGTGGCTCTTGGAAGGGTATAAAATACACCCCATCGCCCAGCCTCTTGGGATGCCTCGTATCGGAGTTAAATTTACCCCAAGCACAGCGTTTGACCATTTTTTTTAACTTAGAAACATTTTAAAATTCCATAAAAGCGAATGATTTGCAGTTTCCGTAATGCATTCCTATGGAAGTTCAGGCTCAGAATGTCCGAGTATATGGGGAGAGAATACGCACTGTGATCGGCTCATCATATTTGGGGGCAGGCTTAGCCATAGGTCAATTTTGAATAAAATACTGGCTGGTGTGATTTGGAAGTCATTGCGTTTTGATTTTATTCACAATTTACACTTTGTCCCAACTATTTCGGAATTGGGGTTGTACATAATCTTGGAGTTTACTTAAAAGCTGATTTTGAATATTTGAGAAATTTTGTGTTGGTCACTCGTTTGATATGGGAAAGTGGTGGTTTGCTAGATTTAGTTAAGAGGAATTGGTGGTTAGATTGCTGGATCTAGTTTACCTTTTGACAATTTGTCTGTCAAAATCACATCCTCTGGAACAAAGGCTAACACACAATTCTTTTTATTTTGATAATATTCTTTATTTTGCATCTCGAAATCTGTCAAAATAAGATGGATAAGAGCCTCATTAAAAAGCAGGCATCCGTGCATGTGGCTGTCACTGCATTTGCCGATAGCAGTATCATCGCCTCTGGGTCTGTAGCTGAAAACGTTCGTGTAACGTTACCACAAACAGTTGAAACCCCGTCCATCAGGTCTGCTGTGCCCACTCCTGACTTAAAAATGGCAGGGATGGACTATCCTCACTTAAGTAGTTATCCCAAGCGCTCATTTGAACAATCTGTAAGAAGCTTTAGTGCAGGCTGTCACCAGACATGACTAGGGCTTGAATATTCTGCCTCGTTAGATGCCTTTTGTATAGCTTGTAGGAAATTTAGTGTTTCCAGTTCTGATCGGGAAAAATGTTCATCAAACATGGATATACCCATTGGAGGAGAGCGCTGGAGCGAGATGGTGGTTTTCTTAAACATACCTCTAGTATTTCCCAAATTAAATCAATGTCTGCATGGCAGGAATACCTGCGTCGCTCAGAGACAGGGGAGAGCATAGTGCAGCTAATGGGTCAAACCCAGATAGAAAAGAACAGGAACTATGTTACGAGTATAGGAGAAGTCATTCAGTTGATGGTCATGAATGAGCTAGCTTTTTGTGGGCATCATCATAGGGATGGGGATGAGGCAGGTCTTTTAATTATGCTGTTTGATTATACAATTCAGAAAGATCACAAACTCGCAGAAATTGCAAAATGCATTCCCGAAAAATGCAATGTACAAATCAAATGTCATTAAAAATGAAATAATAGGGACCATAGCCAAAATTGCTTTAAAGGAGATTAGAGCCAAATATGAGGAAGCTGATTCTCTTGGTCTGTTCATTAAAAGTGATGGGACCAGGGATCGCTGTAACATTGAGAATACGTCAATAGTGATAAGATTTGTTCACAACTCCATCCCTGAAGTACATTTAATTGGCTTGATTGAAATGAACCAGCTTGACGCTGAACATGTTTGCAATCAAATTCAGTCTCAGCTCTCTGAAATGGGATACAGTGCCAAAAATTTAGTGTCTCAGTGATGTCTCGGGTTAAGGGTGGTGTGCAAACTTTGCGGCCACTAAAACGGGCAAGGATATTCCTTATGTTCACTGCTACAACCACCAACTCCACCTGGTAGTCATTCATGCAATGCAGTCTGAACCTCTTGTGAAGACATTTTTGAATGGTCCAATTCATTGAATACATTCTGTCACAGACATAATGTTGCACACAGGTACACTACCCCCACACTCAAAATATTACCGGAGATTCGCTGGACCCGTCATAATGATGTCATCAAGTCCATTGTAGACAATATGGGCACCATCACTAGTCTTCAATCTGAGGTGGCAGAGGATGACTGTGCTCTTTTTGATGTTTGCACAGATATAGTCTTTTGACACAGTTAAATAGACAGAAATTCTTTGACATTGGTAAATTTCTCCTTCTTGCGCTTGGTGCACTAAAGCCAGCCAATTCAATTCTGCAGTCTCAAACAGGATTTATGCTCTGCTGGGGAGGAGGTGACAGCCTCACTGGTAACACTGGAAGAGATGAGATGTGACTCATTTTGGTAGGAGCATTTCTCTCAGTGTGGAAATACCAGTGCCCCTAAGAGGAGGAGGACAGTGAGCTCTCAGCTTGACAATAGTGTTGTCTTGTCAGCTGTTGGGTATGGCGAATCTGATGGCCAAACTTGTATGCCAAATCAGTCTTTCAGAAGAGCTTTAATGAGGGCCACATCATGTTTGCTGCCAAAATCAGAATCCTTTCTTCATCATTCTCTCCTGAAGCCACCTCAAGTTCTTGAGGGCACTGAGCAAAACAGCATGAACTTGCACAATGAAATTGCTCTGGCAAAAGTAATGTCACTCAATATACTGCCCATTGATGCTGGCCTTACTGAAGTATGCAAATGCATTCAGGAGTAGAAAGAGGCCTTCCCTATCTTGCACAGGCTGTATCACTGGTGTGTCAACAGCTGCATGTGAAAGCTCTTTTTCGACCTTGTCCCGCATTCTTACCCCCCTCCGTAGATCCATGCGTTGTTCGAGGAAAAAACATTCAGTCATTTTGGCACATTAGAAAAACACAAAAATTTGGACATGGATCAATTTGTCTCAGAATTTGCCAAGGCCAATCACAGACCAGTGCTATAATTAATTGATGGAAACTGGAATCTTAGCTCCCGATGGAAATTACGCTTTGAGTAGTTTTTTGCATTACAGTTACTAGAATATTATTTAGATCTATAGAATAAATATGCCAAATAGTACTTCATAATTATCTGGTTAATAATGTATGACTTATCAGCAAAATACGTGTATGTAACAGATCATATTTTGGTTGTTATAATCGCACAAAGATATGGACACATCAGCTAGTTTATTGCTTTGATTTTAACACACTGTGAAAAGTATGTAGAGTAGGTCACATAGTACTGGTGTAATGATTCAGTACAGGAACCAGTAGCAAGCGAGTGTTGAAAAAAAATCAAAGTTCTTTATTCAGTCCGAGTTCAAGCCAGAGATCTCAGAAACAGTCCCAAAAAACGAAATCCAGAAATCAGGGTCATAAAACAGGCAGAGTTCCGGAACAGTAAAGGGAAAAAGTACATAAGTGGAAGGCAAAAGCAGGGTCGATATTATGTAAGCAAAAGTACAAAAACCAGGGCAGCAAAAATAAGGAATCCTAGTCGGACAGGCAGGGTCAAAACCAGAAAAACGCAATAACAAATCCAAAAATGGGCACAGGCAGAACATCGGTAGTCGGACAAAGGGTGTCTCAAATCTCACAGATCAAGTGGCGTACAGGTCTCTCGGCACAGAAGAAATGATCAACGTTCTGACAGAGTAGAAATAGAAATGCAGGGCTTAAATAAACTGAAGGGAAGTCGCATTCTACAAGGAAGAGGTGAGGGGAGTAATCAGATAATGAAAAATGAAGGTGAGCACATGAGGCAGCCCTAATAACAGTGATTGGCAAAAGCCAAGACGCGGACTGGGTACACATAGACAACCTATGACAAATAAGCGGCTCCGGTTAAGGAGTTCTACGTGCGTAGATAAAAGAGTGCAGGATAGTAATTAAGCATGTGCGAAGGCTAGGTTTCGCGGTAACACAGAATAATACAAGGTACAGAATAATACATAAACGTTCGTAGTATTAGTAACAGAGTTAACAGAGCGAAGGAAGTAAACGAGAATTGTAGTAAATATATGAAACACCAGAAACCACTGAAATCACCTGAAGCGTGTTGGCACGCGAACTGGGGAGAATGAACTTACCGCAATCATCACAAGACAGGGGTAAACACTGGTGCAATGGAACAGTAAATAAACAATGGTAATAAGAGAAATCGGGATGATGAATGACAAAGATGCATAATAATGAAAATGAACAAAAACAGAAAACAGGCAGTTGCAGGATCATGACAACTGGCCTCATTGATGTGCATATACTTCTTTTACTGACATATATTGGAGTGGATGCCATGGGCCAAATTTAAACTTAATACAAAATTATGTATAAGAAATTAATTTATAAAAACTGTCTTGCAATTAGAGCACTTATCAAGCCAAAGGGCAGGTGATTGAGCACCACGTAGGGTCTAAATGAGTGTCTGTACACATGCCTGAGCTTATTAACATTGTTTTTTTTTTTTTTTCTAACCTACCCAAATAATACAAATGCTCACCCAAATGGGACATTCTAGTAACGTCTCTGATCTGCAGTCATGTGAATATACAGGATTTTTTCCCAACACGATAGAAAACTTTTTGGGTGCCTGTTTTCATCTGCTCACTTACACCACACCCTCAATTTGACACCATCTTACGTGGACTTATGCGGCATACCATAAAAGGCGATCAATTGGTCTTCAGTAAGATTCTGCAAAAACACAAAATTTCCGCAGTAAGGTTATGTACGGCATTATATTACATTATTTGCGTAACCTTACTGGATCTACCCTACCACTTACTCACTCACTCACTCACTCAGCTACAGACATCCGCAGATGTACAGTAGGGTTGGACTGTGCCGATCCAAGTAAAAATGTAATCATTTCACCATGTCCGAATCCTTTATTTGTTGAGTTGCAACCACAGTCTCAATTCCGCTAGTATTGGGACAGCATTAAAAATGCAAATATAGATAGAATTAATTGATTTGTTGATTCTATTTTACCCATAGACTGTATAAAAAGATGGACGAAGGTGACGTCACCCATTGGTTTCAGCAAACCATTTAGGAAGCCTCGATTTTGGCAATTTGAACAGCACCATTTTGTCATTTTGAAACCGGATATGATTCCTACTGGACGAGAGCGTGAATTGAAGATCCGGGGAGGACCATGGCTCTGGATATGACCATATCGGACGAGGACCAGAGGATAGCCACGCCCCTAAAGCATATTCTGGCTTTATCCTTTATTCTAGTCTATTTGGGACCATAATTTACAAAAATGAACGTCACAATATATCGAAGGAGACTTGTAACTTGCGATAGATACCATAAAATGATGTGGAATATCATTATTGAAATAATAAATCAGGTGGCAAGGTAGGGTCATTTTCTCATAGACTTCAATAGCATTTAACTTCTTTCTGCAACCACCGACGTCGCCATCAGCCGGCCATTAAATATAATGCAAATTTTTGAGATGTTCGCATCGGCCTCACTTTTCAGACCCAGGTGCTGCGTCCATCTTTTTATACAGTCTATGATTTTATCTTTATTTCTTTTTCTGAGTACTGCAAACAAACTCCACTGTTGGGATATCTTGTTGCCGGCGTGGTGACTAAGGATTGCCTTTGGAAGTGGGCCCCCCAAATAAAAGAGGACATATGCATATTACTCAATCCTGCCCTTACTCAGTCCTGCCCTTTGGTGTACAGATACTGGTAGGAGATTCCATTCTGCCATGGTTCCTGGAAAGAATGAATATTTAGAATAGTCTGTGTTAATTTTACAGTGAATAAAAGCAGTTTCAGATGATTTCCTTGTTTGAATACTTGTAGCCCGGCTTATTTGATATTGATCCGAGTCTATTGCAGCAAGATGATGAATTGATTTATACATAATAGTGAGTCTAGCCACTGCTCATTCAAGGAGCTCCCATCTGAGGTCAGACATCATCGTTGAGACACAGTGGCAATTGCTCGAAGACTGCAAGGGAAGCTCAGCTTCCTCTAAAATATCAAAAAAAATAAATGGTCAAATATGTACTGTTGTGTTTATATTTCATTGATTAAAAATGCGTTAGAACACGTTCAACTCTAAGACGACTTCAGAATCAGCCACTTATCACAGGTCAACTGACACGATTGTCTTCTCATACATTCCTGTAGTGTCACAGTGCATTAAACTTGTTGAAGCTCTGCGTCTCTGGGCTTCTATGAGACTGTTTTTTTCACTTCAGTGAAACTCGATGGTCATTGGATAAATGCAGCGATTTTGTCCGTCCCACGGACACTCAGCGTCTCTGGGAGTCTGTGGAGCAGTGGGTGGGCCTGGACGCTGGGCTTCTGCATGATGATTGGAGGATGTGTCTAAAGACTGAATCTCTTTTTGATTGACAGCGATTTTGAACAATACACCGGCACCGGAGCATTTTCCAGCTCAGCCTCATTGCGGATTTTGTAAGAGACGTCGAGAGACAAACTATACACCTCATTTCTTGGTTTTTGCTTGGCGATATAGCCCGTTTCCATTGTACACATCACGCACTGTGAATAAAACACAATTATAGCATTCCCTTGTTTCAGTTTAACTTAATTCTCACATTTCCTTGTTTCAGTTTAATATAGTTTTGTTAGTTTGTTCATTTATTCAAGTCTTACACCCGCAACACAATCGGCCAAGTACGTTTAAGCAGTCTAGCTCTGCTGGCCATTGAGAGGACACTGGTCAAGTACTTGGAAAAGACGCGCATTTGGCATGACAGGGTCACCGACCATTTTCTTGAGAAGGAACGGAGTGTAGAATTTACATGTAAATTAAAGAACATATCTTATGACGAAAGGCGAAAATGAGCTTCCCCTCTTTGAGAAATGAGCATCCACCACTGTTGAGACACTGCTGGTTCTCCTAAAGTCACTGCAGACAAACCTAGTGGCTCAATGCTGTACTACTTCCAGTCTGTTCTTGCGGTTGAGCTCGTATGGATCCCACATAGATGCACAGCACTCTAACCTAGGATGAGCTATGGTCTTTTAAGTGGTCTCTTTCACCTTACGGGAAAGCTGTACAAGTTTCTCCGAAGAAGACCAAGAACTTTGTTTGCTTCAGATTTAGTTGTAGCCACATGGGCTGCCCAGCTCAATTTATTATTTAATTTGATGCTGAGATAGGTGCGATTTGCAACAGAGTCCAAAAAATTTACCATTTACGTGATAGCGGGTTATCTTTTGTGGGTAATATGCATGACATGCCATTTGTTAGTGCTAAACTTCATTTACTTTAAAACAGCACAAAGCAAAGTATTTCAAAGTTTCACCTCATCAACCTTTTCAGCACATCCCAAAGATGTAATGGATTCAGATCTGGTGGCTGTGGAGGCCAGTGAACTTCTTATCATGAAACCAGCTGAAGACAAAATCTACTTTTGTATCATGGTACATTTTCATTGTGGAATTGGTTATTTGAAGATGGGTTAATTATGTTTATTAAAACGTTTATGTATACATGTATGTATGCACATCATCAGCAACATTATTCACATTGGTTGCAGGATTAAAATGACTGGTATGAAGGCCAACAGCACGCGAACAAAATTTCCTCTACACCACTGCACCACTCCCACCAGCCGCAGCTTATGCCACACGGCAGTTTGGGCCATGGTGTCTCGTGGTTGAGAAAAAAAACTGACCCTACCAAATCAGGGTGTAGCCGCAGAAATTGAGATTCATCAGATCAAGCAAAGTTTTCTTTCCAGTTTTGGACTGGCAAGTTTTAGTGAGCCTGTGCCCATTGCAGCCTAAGTTGATGGGAGTGAAACCTAATATTGTCCTCTGATGACGTAGACTGACCGCCTCAAGGTTCGATGTGTTGAGCATTATGAGATTTTTGCTCACCACTGAGTAAATATGTGAGTTGCCTTTCTGGCAACTCAAACCATTCTGGCCATTCACTTCTGACCTCTGTCATCAACAATACTTTTCCATTGGAAAAACTGCCACTCACTTTTTTTTCGCTAAAAACTGTTGTGCGTGACAATCCTGAGAGATCAGCACTTTCCAAAACACTTAAACCAGCCTGTCTGGCAACAGCGATTATGCCATGGTCGAAGTCCGTAAGATCACATTTTTCCCCATTCTGATTTTTGATGTAAACATTAACTGAAGCTCCAAACCTTTTTCTGCATGATCTAATTCATTGCACTGCAGCCACATTATTAGCTCATTGGATAATAGCATGGTATAGAGATGGTCCCAGTCCATCAGTTCCTGGTGGATTGGGAGGGCTGTGGTCTTGAGGAGCACTCCTGGGTCCCTTGGCGTAACATCTTGGACCCCTCCCTGATCCATGCCATGGTTCCTGGAAAGAATGAATATTTAGAATAGTATATGTTAATTTTACAGTGAATAAAAGCAGTTTCAGATGATTTCCTTGTTTGAATACTTGTAGCCCGGCTTATTTGATATTGATCCGAGTCTATTGCAGCAAGATGATGAATTGATTTATACATAATAGTGAGTCTAGCCACTGCTCATTCAAGGAGCTCCCATCTGAGGTCGGACATCATCGTTGAGACACAGTGGCAATTGCTCTAAGACTGCAAGGGAAGCTCAGCTTCCTCTAAAATATCAAAAAAAATAAATGGTCAAATATGTACCGTTGTGTTTATATTTCATTGATTAAAAATGCGTTAGAACACGTTCAACTCTAAGACGACTTCAGAATCAGCTACTTATCACAGGTCAACTGACACGATTGTCTTCTCATACATTCCTGTAGTGTCACAGTGCATTAAACTTGTTGAAGCCCTGCGTCAACACATTTGTACAGGCCGCATTTTGTACAACACATTTGTCAGACCACATCTTGAGTATTGTGTACAGTTCTGGAGACCATACTTTAAGAAAGATATAGAGGCTCTATGAAAAGTTCAGAGAAGAGCCACTAAGCTAATTCCGGGTATAAAAGATGAAAGCTATGATAAGAGGCTGAAGATCCTTAATCTCTTTAGTCTTAGGAAAATGAGACTTAGGGGTGATCTGATTGAGGTCTTTAAATATGTAAAAGGGATTAACAAAGTGAATTATGTAGGATTTCTTCGACCAAGTGTTGTTAGTAGAACTCGGGGTCACAAATGGAAGTTGACCGAGGGTAAATTTAGCACTGATATTCGGAAATATTTCTTCACCCAAAGAGTAATTTCGATGTGGAATAGCTTGCCTGACCATATTGTAGAGGCAGAGACCTTGGGAGTTTTCAAGAGCAGGCTTGACTTAAAGCTAGATACCATTGAGTCATTGAGTATCTGAAGTCATATATTCACAATAGTATAAAGAAACTGGTGAGTCTAGTTGGGCTGAACGGCCTGTTCTCGCCATTCATGTTATGTTATGTTATGACTGAGACACACCTATCACATTTAATGCCACTTGTCTTAACATATCAAATTGGTTCCTGACTCCAGCCACAAATTCCATGAAAGAGAACAAAAGTTGGGCTGCTAGAGCTGTCAATTTCGCTTTTTTGTAGGTGTATGTTTGTAGCATTGAACTGGTCAAGTGGTGTCCAATCTCTAAGGGGTCCAATCTAGCACATAGTCCAGTGGCCTCTATTCAAGTTTCTTTTTCTCATCATTATAATTTGAAATACAACCTAAGGCCTCTCTGATGTGTGAGTAATTTTTTCACAGTGCCTTAGTTGATTTTTCCCAAGTGATCCACTGAGGAATAGACAGCAATTTAAAGTCAGTCTGACATCTGTCTTCCAAAAAACTTTACCCCATCTGTGTGTGGATGAAGAGCAAAATGTGTACAGTGACTGCAGTGCGTTAAAAAACTTGTCAGCCTCTGGGCTCCTACCCTCCAGGGGCCAAAGGGGTCAGCTCAAATTTTAAGCATCTGAGGTCCAGGGGGCCTCACATTGTAAGCACCAAGGGGCCCAGGGGCCTGACATTGCCAAGACTGTAGATTGGGGCCCTCAGTGGTTAGGTCATGCTATAAGTAGTCATAAGTCTGTTAATGTATTGTGTGCTGAGGACCATGGCATTCAACTTCCCACAAAAGTCTTCGGCCTCATGTCACGCATGGCCTGAGGCTCGGAGGCCCCTTAGGAGTCCGAGGCCCCGGGGCACTGGCCCCACTAGCCCAGTCTATAATCCAGCCTTGTTCAAGAAGATACCAATTTCCACATGCCATAATTAAAGACAACAAAAAAAAACATAATTCACACATTAAAGGAGGACTATGCAGAACTACCCGTTTTGACTTGATCTTATAGTAATCAACTCCAACGTTATATCCATGGTCGATTTTTTGCCCATACATACCCCCTGTTCTTTTAAATGACCATTAATTAGCCGTAATTGTCCCCTAAGGCTGTTTCCAGGAGGCCGCCATTAACGCCACGCGTGGCATGAGAAGTTGCGAGATCATGACGTCACTGCGGCTGCCACATGCATTCATGTGCATGATGAATGCTATGTCAAAATGTCTGAATACATGGACAGGGTTCTAGCCAGAAATTTTATTGAATGTACCGGAGCCATACTTCTCGTGATGTCACGAACCTGGTCACGTGGGTTTGTTGACTACGGTGGTTGGCAAAAAGCCACAACATGACAATTGATTTTATAGGTGAAGTAAAGTTGTCCTCTACTTTTTGTCATAATGCCAGTCAGTTGCAGCGTTATTAACTGCACAAACCGTTTCGTGAAGGGTTCAGGAATACGTTTCCTACGTATTCCTGATCGAGAACCGAAAAAATCTACTTGGATTGATGCAATTCAATGCAAGAACTGGATGCCGTTGACCCACTGGCGTGTTTGTACTTTTCACTTTCTGTCGGGTCAGTCGAAAGTTATTTTCCATCATTTCGACCATGACATTTTGCTAAGTTTTCGCATTTTAGTATTCGTTCATGGCAAGGGATTGACCTTTTTTGTGTTGAGTAATTCGATAGGTTCCTAACTTTCCGATAGCGAGTATTTAAGTGACAGTTCGGATATTAGTATTGGAAAGCATTCCGTTTTCAACCTTCATCAGTATCGACTAAGATCAGTACTTTTTCGGCTTGAATTTTGGGTACCCAGAGAAACATTTGAGTATGTAAAAACGTCCAACGTACATCCAGTCAAGAAAATTTAGAGTTAAATGTCTACTGCAGCTGTAACGGCGGCAGCCTTGATACCGATGACACGCCAGGTGGCTAGGGAATGCGCCGTACATGCATTCGCGGTATTAAATATTAATCATAAATTCCAAACCCCCTTATCACGAATAAAACCCCCCAAAATATATATTGGCGCCCCTTTTTAAAATCGTTCTGGTAAATGTACGACTGTGGATTACTTTCACTGATCAATGATGAGCAACAAATGTTGAATTTCTGTTCGATGAAGGAAAATCAAGTGATGATCCAGCCGACCCAGACCCAAAGAGGGGTCGCTCCTCCAACCTTTCAGCTCGTAAGGATCCGGAAGCTTACACAGACCTTCGTTGTACTTAAGCTTAAAGAGATATCTTGCCTTCGCGGTACTGTCAAGGTTTTGTACACATTCAGAGACTGCCGAATCGGTTCCACAACTGCAGGATGCCATACTTCCCCTGTTTTTCTGTATGATTTACACTTGTTCTTGCCAACCACGCTAATGCGTATGGCTGAATATGGCGTCAATGTTTGTAAACAAGAAGTGTCGCATGCCGAAGGAGTCAGGAGGATCTAATTAATGAATAATTAACGCTGTGTTCTTACGCATCCGTGAGGTCACAAAAATTATTTCAGTGGCTAAAAGTTTCATTCCGTTTCCCCTGTAAGGTTAATTTGGGTAAAAGCATCGTGCTGTATTACCGGTTAATCTATTTCACCATCTCAGCAATGCCGTATAATTTTTTTCCCAAATAAATTTTGTAACATACGCAAAACACTGGCAGCGACGGAAAAAAACACAAAAATCACTTAGCACAGAGCCCTATAAATAGCTTAGCGTTTCAGGATCATTTAATTGCCTTTTTCACCCGCTCAGAGAGTCCATCTTTGGCCCAGGACCCAATTCCAGCAATACATTTTTCCTCTTTCATCCATGGGTATCGCGCATAATTGCTGGTATTGAAATGCCTCTCAAAAGCCTTGTTTTTTTTGCTTCAAATTAAGGTCTGGTGTAGGTTTTCCCAAGCTGATCAACTCAAACTTCTCATTGAATATTACTCTAGAAAACGTTCTTCATAAACTCGAAACGATATTCACAGCTATCACGAACCAGCAACTCAGGCCAGCTCGCTAGGTTGTTTACCGCCTGTTTTTTTTTTTTTAAATTTCGCTTGCGTGTGATTCGCCTGGGGGACAGCGGACGGAACCTGTCATAATATTAGCGATAACAAAGCCCTCCCATTCATAAGGGAAATATTATTGGACAATTTTACTGTCATTTGAAATAACTTGCTCGGAGCCGAGCCCTCTGTAAATGCACAGTGTACCCGCAGCATTTTCTTCGCAGCAGCTGCAGAGGGAGAACATTCAAGGCATTTGGGCGTGAGAGACGCGACTGACTTCGACCATCCATAAAGACGAGCAAGAACTGTTAGCGAACGGTATACCTACATTCCAGGTTCGCTATCTATGTCATGGCAAGGTCGCTAAACACACATTACAAAGGTCTGCACATACTGATTCGGCAGCAAGTTTAACTGGGAAATGTTAATTGATATCGGAAAGATACCCATGGCTAAAATGACGAGCTAGCAACAACATTATGTTATTTTTTCATCTGTGTGCGACGTGTTTGTAGCTAGTCAATATAAGTAAGGCAATTGGCATGAATTTACGACGTAGCCATTCACAATATGAATGTCAATTCCAGTAACCAATCTAACTTTATTGTCAAAGACAATGCAATATTTTATATCTGATAGGAAGTGCTGTGCAATAACGTCTGATGCTTCTCGTGAAGATATCTTAGTCCAATTACTTGTGGCTAATTTGACGCCAGCGAAATGATCAATTTGCAATATCAGTATCTCCGAAGTATATATAGCTACCTAGTTTCCGTGATTATTTTAAACTGTGCCAATTGCGCAGGTTAAACGGGAGACTGCAAAGTGGCAGAAAAGATAGGGATCCATCGGACAGTTAAGTTGACATTTCCTAGAGCTAATTCTAATTCTAGCTGGCTATATTCACTCGCTCAAACAAGATCCGCCGTCGTTGATGGCTTTAAACTTGCTACTAGGCTCTACTCTGGCGACTGCATCATCGTCTTCCGAACTTTCTGATGTCGAGACATTCGCGGCACTGGTTTCATTTTGGGAACTAGTCCCTGGAGGTGGACGAACCAGCCAAGCGTCCATGATCGGCTGTTTGCGCGCTAACTGGTACTGAGCCTAATGTGCTATGTCTTGACAGGTAGGCTACTTGCGACAGCGGCGGCTATACAGGCCTATCTTCAGATAATCGATAAAACTAGGTCGATCAGTACAGTCTGAAGCCACCCGTGTTGTTGCAGATACTGGTACTGGTGACCTATCTGTAACGTACCGGGCGCAATTTTTTGCGTACCGCGGATTTTTCCAGCGTACCGGCATGCGCCTTATGCGTTCGTCAGCGGACCGCACCCGGTACGCTAAAATGGCCTGGCTAGAACTATGAAGGATATCTAAATAAATTAGACTACCAACCAGTTTAAAATTGTACATCGAGCGAATCAACTGTTTGATTGCAAATTGAGCAAAGTAAATGGGAAGAGGGTGAAAGCAATTGTCGAGTAGAGGAGGATGATTTTGAATACCTTAACTTTGCTTAGTTCAACACGCAACTTGCCTGAATGTGTTTGCTTGATTATTACATTTGGCCGTTGTGTGTGAATCTTGTTCAATTATTAAATAAAAAATGTTAAAAATTTGTGGCACAGATTTGCCTGAACATGCTTGCCCAGTCTTGGGTGCATTTGTCCATTGCTTGCAATGCGAAAATAATTTATCTCTCACATTCACGTTTGATGCATTCCACACAATGTTTTCTATTTCGAGTATATTTTTAGACGCTTAAAAACCAGGGCCATCTTAACATGATTTTATTTTTAAGAAATCTTTTTAAATAATACGTTAAAGTTTTCCGACGAGAGGTGGAATTCAGAGGTCTGCAATTTATTCAGATTACTGACATTATTTCAATCTAACACGGTAGCCTGGTGCGGTTTGTCTGCTTCTCATTATCTCTTCTAAATCATTATTGGCTAGATTTTGGTTTTGATTGGTCAGTTGGCTGAATAAATGGCTTGATTACAAGTTAGGCAAAGAACACGGGAATTGATTTAAGGTGAGATAATTATGCCAAGGTGATGGCAGCTGTCCAGCCTCGCCGGTAATCAGCAGACTTCAAATCGCACTTTTCTTTCCGGAAGAATTTCAAATGGCCTCTGATGTTCGTTCACCTCTAAATTAAAGTTGTGTCGGATAGAAAAAGGCAACAATTAAGCTCGTCTGTCTGCCCCATAGAGGAAGCGGAAATATCTCGGTCATTCAACAATCACCATGCAGGACCGCAGGACAATGGACATTCATGGCGTTGGCGGCCGCACTGACGTCACGATTAGGGGCGCCTCAAGCGGATATTTTCAAAATCGAGGCTGAATTTTCGTCTGCTGTGGTGATAATGGCGTGGTCCACTAGTTTTGTAAAATAGCTCATAAAAATGAAAGAAATCGCAAAATAAAGAAAAAAAAGTCTTCGTAGCCTTTTTCATGATATATTGAAAAAATACTACCCACTTTCCCCAGCTATGATAGTCCTCCTTTAAT
Organism: Gymnothorax javanicus; assembly: GCA_029692085.1. Taxonomy (NCBI): domain Eukaryota; kingdom Metazoa; phylum Chordata; class Actinopteri; order Anguilliformes; family Muraenidae; genus Gymnothorax; species Gymnothorax javanicus. Next base: position 124,141,281 of record CM056195.1, read on the forward strand.
ACAATTGGCTCTAATTTCTTGGCGCAGCGCAGGGTGGCGCAGCGTGGTGTAGCGTGGTAATTTAGTCCGGTGCAGCCCGCGCAGTGGTAATTTCGTGCGGTGCAGCACCGTGCGCAGCCACTTTGGCAATTTGGTAGGCGGACGTGCGCCGAGATGGGTGTGGCGGCGTAGTAGGGGGAGGTATCACATATTCATCATGACGCAGTGACAATTTCGTGGCAAAAGTCTCTGCTGAAGTTGCGCAGAGAGCTCGCCAGCTCCAACCTGGTTTACTTTCTGTGCAGTGGTAATTTGGCCGACCGGCACACATCACCGAAACCTCACAGGCAGGTTTCCAGAATGTCAGGCACATTTCAATGCAATAAATAATTACAGCAACCACTATTTAATGTAACTATCAGAATCAGGACATAAATTATAGTATGTATATCGATTGTCCTGATGTCAGATCAAAGGCGGTTGGCATGCATAATGGAAACTCGACCTGGCTTAATCAACGCAGCTGAATCTGTGATGCAAACTAACGACTTCACATCTTTCTCAGCCAACCACAAACTGCCTCGGCATCAGGCAGTGCGTATATATATATATATATATATATATATATATATATATATATATATATATATGCTTGCCTTCTATGCTCAGTAAAGCCGCTTCCACACTGGATGCGAAACGAATTTTTCGCGCGACTGATTACATTCAAAGGCCACGTTTCCCAGATTCATTTAAGAAGATCTTAGCGCTAAGAGCTTCTTTAGATCCTTCTTAAGGCTCCAGTAAGAAGCAAACGCCTTTCCCAGATTCCTTCTTAGCCTAAGATGATCTTTTGTTAAGAAGGATTTGAAAGAAGGGTCTGGAGCAGTCTTAACACCCTTCTTAGCGACGAAACACTGCAGATACAGCCGCGTCAGGCGAATCAATGTGACACTAAGCAAGGAGATATTAATGCAGTGTGTACGGTTCGTCCTTATTTTAGCCCCCCCTTTTTTTCAATGCACCCCTACTACCCATTAAGCATTTAAAATGAGGGAAAACTGACATCTCTCCTCTATGGTTCCATGTGTTGAAATATTTTACCGTATTTCCCTAATTTTTCCCTAATATTTCCGGTCTTCGACTTGACCACTTGTTGTACGCTCTATATATAAAGCAACTTGAGCTGCATGTCTCAAATCAAGTTGAATAAGGTTTAACTGCATGATTTCACACAAAATAATGTAATGATTTTATTTTATGTTTTCATTCATATTTTTCTAAGTTCTTATCTGTGTTATTGGTCTTTATTTGCATCTGTTTGTTTTCAGACATTCTGCAGCGCGCGCAGTGGCATTACGCACGTTCATTTTTAACGTTATACGCCACTTGCTACATCAAAACTTCTTTTGTGTGCACGTAAGTATTTGGAACACTCGTTACTCTGACATCGATTGATCAATTGAGCTCCAGTTAAGAAGGCAGTTAAGAAGGGCACAAAGACACTTGTTAAGAATGGCACTAAGAACGCATCTGGGAAACACTCTTATCTTAAGGCTCCCTCTTAGCTGAACTCTTCTTTGGAGCCTTCTTAACTCCTGAAGAACGCTCTTAACTGGGAAACGCGGCCAAAGTCAATGCAAAGACGCGAATACACGTGTGTATTCGCGTCTTTGCATTGACTTTAAATGTAAACTGTCGTGCGAAAAATTCGTTTCGCGTCCAGTGTGCAAGCGGCTTAATACTTTTATTGTCACTTAGGTTTTATCGTTTTTAGTGGGGGAAAGGAATACAGATTGCTATGATCTCATACTGAGTTAAGATCACATATTGAAAATAAATGTGTAACGTATCTTGCATTGTTGTCCATGCATGTTAATCCCAAAATTTTAAGCAGCAACCGGGTGTAATAATAGGAACATGCTATCGACCGTTTCTCTTCCCAATGATGCAGGCAGAAGATATAAATGAGCAACCGTCGTATTTCATTCCAGCTTCATAAGTTTGAATGATCTGACGTAGTTTCGTTTTGAAATTCCATTCAAGTTCGCTAATGGTAATAATTCGCGAATGCCCTAGCTACCCAGATAGCAAGCTCCTCCGCTCCGGATCTGCCCCGGCTCTGAGCCGGATCAGCTGGAGTCGGCACAGAGCCGGGGCAGATCCGGAGCGGAGGTGCTGGCTATCTGGGTAGCCAGCTAACTCATATTCGAAATGCTTAATATAGACGTAAGTGGTGCAGAAAACATGCCTGAAGCAGCAAAGTAAAATGCAACATTAACGCATCATGCAGATATAGGACAGAGGCTTCTATATTCCAACACATTAAAGGTGAGGAGAGGAGCTCATTTGATTGGTGAAGATTTGACTCGGCTGTGTTATACCCAAACACGCCTTCTCTCCTCCCTCTTTGCCACTTGCGCGGGCAGGAGGGACCGAGGCGGGACAGAGGAATGCTTGCGCCAGGCTGCACCAGGCACAAAATTGCATCATACGCCTGGACACACCCTGTTGGCGCGGCGCTCCCCCTATTCGCCGCGCCTGCGCCTGGTTTACGAATTTAGAGCCCATTGTGTTTTTACAGCATTAATGAGAATATCTAAATACGTATTTTATGAGATTTTTAGAAACTCAGTAACTATAGACAAAAACTCTGGAATCACGCAGGACCACAAAGAAAATTTAAACAAAGCATTAACAAAACAGATAAAAGACATTAAAATGAGAAAAATTCAACTGGGACAAGGAGGATAAAACTGAGGGAAGAGTATACCTGTGGAGAGCCCTGTACTAAGATGAATCCCTTTCATCAGGCAGAAAATGGAGCCGCAGGGGAAAACACTTCTCAGATGACCAACTTTCCTTCAGTAGCATTTCCTCATCATCTACCGGCACTAGTGTTTACTCCTGGATAAGCGAAGCTTAGGAAGGAGTGGTGTGATGAGACTCCAGCGTCATTCACAAATCAATCAATCAATTTGCTATTAGCACAACCACTGGCGGTAAGATTCACAAACAGCTTATCCAGGAGTTAACAATTGTGTCACTTTACATTTGGGCTGGTTTGATAAATCAAAGGCCCACACATAAGGATGGGGGATGTGAAAATTCAGGTCATGGAAATGGATCTGATGTGGGAAGAAGAGTTGTGCAGCGTGTTTGTTAACTGTAAACAACAGTTAAGTGTATGCAGGAATCTATTTACAGTTAAAGTAACAAGGAGACAATGTGTTAATTTAACTGTTAAATTCAATAAATTTATTACAGTGTAGCATTACTGTATTCAGTGCAATAATTTAACCTATCCTGTTGCTGCGCATTTTGTAGAAGCCGATCATATTACACTGCTGGTCAATCCCAAGTATAGATGCAATAGATCGTCCCCATGCAAATCTAGTTAATAAATTTCTTTTCTACGAAAATGATTGTCAATAAATTCAATTGGTTATTTACAATGAATTTGCATTCATGAAATTCATTTTTGTGATGATGAAAATACATTTCCTACAAATGAAAGTCAATAGCAGCTGTTGTTTGTCTGTTGATGCTGTTGAGTATTAACATATATACTAATATTTTTTGAAGGTTTCTTTTACATTAAGAAAGGTTATTTTGCTGTTAATGAAAGTATATTCACCTTAATGATAGAACTATTGACACATATGAATGTTTATTTTCTTTAAATGAACAGCAAAAGGTGTTAAACCTCTTACACTCAAAGGGGAAAATGGATGAAATTTTGCCTGTTTTGACTACTGTTACAAAAACCTCTGCGTCTCAAAAACTATACATGCCAGGCATATGGTTCAAAGCTTTTTTAACCCCTTAAGCCCTGAGCCTCTTTTTCGAAAATGGCAAGCCCAAAATGAAATGAGCATATCTCTGTGACTGCTTGGTGCATTTGAATAATCTTGGTATCATAATAAAGGTAAAACCATTTGGTCTAGTAACGCCCTAGCAACCACCCGGAACACCATAGCAACCGCCTAGCAACGCCTTAGCAACCACCCAGAACACCATAGCAACCGCCTAGCAATGCCCTAGCAACCACCCAGAACCCTATAGCAACCGTCTAGCAATGCCCTAGCAACCACCCAGAACACCAAAGCAACGGCCTAGCAATGCTCTAGCAACCACCCAGAACACCATAGCAACGGCCTAGCAACACCCTAGCAACCACCCAGAACACCATAGCAACTGCCTAGCAACGCCCCAGCAACCACACGGAACACCATAGAAACAACCTAGCGACGCCCTAGCAACCTCCCAGCACCGCATAGCAACCGCCTAGCAATGCCCTAGCAACCACCCGGAACTCCATAGAAACCGCCTAGCAAGGCTCTAGCAAGCACCCAAAACACCATAGCAATGGCCTAGCAACGCCCTAGCAACCACCCAGAACACCAGAGCAACTGCCTAGCAATGCCCCAGCGACCACACGGAACACCATAGAAACCGCCTAGCAACGCCTTAGCAGCCACCCAGAACAACATAGCAACCACCTAGCAATGCCCTAGCAACCACCTAGAACCCTACAGCAACCGTCTAGCAATGCCCTAGCAACCACCCAGAACACCAAAGCAACGGCCTAGCAATGCTCTAGCAACCACCCAGAACACCAAAGCAACGGCCTAGCAACACCCTAGCAACCACCCAAAACACCATAGCAACCGCCTAGCAATGCCCTAGCAACCACCCGGAACTCCATAGAAACCACCTAGCAACGCTCTAGCAACCCCCCAAAACACCATAGCAATGGCCTAGCAACGCCCTAGCAACCACCCAGAACACCAGAGCAACTGCCTAGCAATGCCCCAGCGACCACACGGAACACCATAGAAACCGCCTAGCAACGCCCTAGCAACCACCCAGCTCCACATAGCAACCGCCTAGCAATGCCCTAGCAACCACCCGGAACTCCATAGAAACTGCCCAGCAATGCCCTAGCAAGCACCCAAAACACCATAGCAATGGCCTAGCAATGCCCTAGCAACCACCCAGCACCGCATAGCAACCGCCTAGCAATGCCCTAGCAACCACCCGGAACTCCATAGAAACTGCCCAGCAACGCCCTAGCAAGCACCCAAAACACCATAGCAATGGCCTAGCAATGCCCTAGCAACCACCCAGAACACCATAGCAACCGCCTAACAACGCCCCAGCAACCACACAGAACACCATAGAAAACCGCCTAGCAACGCCCTAGCAACCACCCAAAACACCATAGCAACCGCCTAGCAACGCCTTAGCAACAACCCGGAACACCATAGCAAATGCCTAGCAACGCCTTAGCAACCACCCAGAACACCACAGCAACCGCCTAGCAATGCCCTAGCAACCACCCGGAAAACCATAGCAACTGCTTAGCAACGGCCTAGAAACCATCAAGAACGCCATAGCAACTGCATAGCAATGCCCTAGCAACCTCCCCGCACTCCATAGCAACCGCCTAACAATGCCCTAGCAACCACCCGGAACTCCATAGCAACTGCCTAGCAATGCTCTAGCAACCACCCAGAACGCCATAGAAACCGCCTAGCAATGCCCTAGCAACCTCCCAGCACCGCATAGCAACTGCCTAGCAATGCCCTAGCAACCACCCGGAACTCCATAGAAACTGCCCAGCAACGCCTTAGCAAGCACCCAAAACACCATAGCAATGGCCTAGCAATGCCCTAGCAACCACCCAGAACACCATAGCAACCGCCTAACAATGCCCCAGCAACCACACAGAACACCATAGAAACCGCCTAGCAACGCCCTAGCAACCACCCAAAACACCACAGCAACCGCCTAGCAACGCCTTAGCAACAACCCGGAACACCATAGCAAACGCGTAGCAATGCCTTAGCAACCACCCAGAACACCATGGCAACCGCCTAGCAATGCCCTAGCAACCTCCCAGCACTCCATAGTAACCGCCTAACAATGCCCCAGCAACTACCCGGAACTCCATAGCAACTGCCTAGCAATGCTCTAGCAACCACCCAGAACACCATAGCAACTGCCTAGCAACGCCCTAGCAGCCACCGGAACACCATAGCAACCGCTTAGCAATGCCCTAGCGACCACCCAGAAGACCAAAGAAACTGCCAAGCAACGCCCTAGCAACCACCCAGAACCCCATAGCAACCGCCTAACAATGCCCTAGCAACCACCCAGAACTCCATAGAAACTGCCCAGCAACGCCCTAGCAAGCACCCAAAACACCATAGCAATAGCCTAGCAATGCCCTAGCAACCACCCAGAACACCATAACAACCGCCTAACAATGCCCCAGCAACCACACAGAACACCATAGAAACCGCCTAGCAACGCCCTAGCAACCACCCAAAACACCATAGCAACCGCCTAGCAACGCCTTAGCAACAACCCGGAACACCATAGCAAACGCCTAGTAACGCCTTAGCAACCACCCAGAACACCATAGCAACCGCCTAGCAATGCCCTAGCAACCACCCGGAAAACCATAGCAACCGCTTAGCAACGGCCTAGAAACCATCAAGAACGCCATAGCAACTGCCTAGCAATGCCCTAGCAACCTCCCAGCACTCCATAGCAACCGCCTAACAATGCCCTAGCAACCACCCGGAACTCCATAGCAACTGCCTAGCAATGCTCTAGCAACCACCCAGAACGCCATAGAAACCGCCTAGCAATGCCCTAGCAACCTCCCAGCACCGCATAGCAACTGCCTAGCAATGCCCTAGCAACCACCCGGAACTCCATAGAAACTGCCCAGCAACGCCTTAGCAAGCACCCAAAACACCATAGCAATGGCCTAGCAATGCCCTAGCAACCACCCAGAACACCATAGCAACCGCCTAACAATGCCCCAGCAACCACACAGAACACCATAGAAAACCGCCTAGCAACGCCCTAGCAACCACCCAAAACACCACAGCAACCGCCTAGCAACGCCTTAGCAACCACCCAGAACACCATGGCAACCGCCTAGCAATGCCCTAGCAACCACCCGGAAAACCATAGCAACCGCCTAGCAACGGCCTAGAAACCATCAAGAACGCCATAGCAACTGCCTAGCAATGCCCTAGCAACCTCCCAGCACTCCATAGCAACCGCCTAACAATGCCCCAGCAACCACCCGGAACTCCATAGCAACTGCCTAGCAATGCTCTAGCAACCACCCAGAACACCATAGCAACTGCCTAGCAATGCCCTAGCAGCCACCGGAACACCATAGCAACCGCCTAGCAATGCCCTAGCGACCACCCAGAACACCAAAGAAACTGCCAAGCAACGCCCTAGCAACCACCCAGAACCCCATAGCAACCGCCTAACAATGCCCTAGCAACCACCCAGAACACCATAGCAACCGTCTAGCAACGCCCTAGCAATCACCCGGAACACCATAGCAACCACCTAGCAACGCCCTAGCAACCACCCAGAACACCAAAGCAACAGCCTAGCAATGCCCTAGAAACCACCCGGAACTCCATAGCAACCAGTTCCCAGAACCCTGGCAAGCACCCCGAATACTGTATGTGTAGAACATCAGGCACATTCAAAATTTCTACCGGATTTTTCTATTTATCCCAAAGCAACTTAAGCAGCTACAGCTTGCATTTTCATGCACTCGTAATTCCCTGGAATTACGTTCTCTAGTTATTATTAGAGTGCATGAAAATGCGCACTATTGTTATTCTGGTCATCTTCTTCTTCTTCTTCTTCTTCTTCTTATTATTATTATTATTCTTCTAACACACTTAATGCGGCCTCAACTGTTTAATGTAGAAACTTCATTCAAACTGCGTTGCGTAGGTCTAACTTAGGACACCTGTGCAAAGTATTCTTCATCTTTGTAACTTTTATACTTTTTAAACTATTAATTAAAAACTATTAATTTTTTTCCCCATAGACTTAACATTGGGCTGATGACATCACAGTAGGGCCATTAAGCAAATAGAATCTTGTGCCAGGTGTTCTGACCACCTGCAGCAACTGTCAGTTTCTCAGGCTTTAAGACTACAATCTGGCTCTCTTAAGACTACAAATCCTGTTCAACTGTTTCCTCTGCCTACAACTGTTTCAAAATAAAAGTCCTCACTACAATAAATCACAAATAAATAATTTAACTATTTAAACTACTCAACTATTCAACTGTTCAGCCATTCCAACTGCCCGTTGCCATCAACTATGACTCCCGCCAACTGTTTCCTCTGTCCAAAACTGTTTCAAAATAAAAGTCCTCACTGAACTAATTCACTGTTAAATATTTTAACTATTTAAACGACTCAACTATTTAACTGTTCAGCCATTCCAACTGCCAGTTGTCATCAACTATGACTCCCGCCAACTGTTTCCTCTGTCCACAACTGTTTCAAAATAAAAGTCCTCAGTACAATAAATCACTCTTAAATAACTTAACTATTTAAACTACTCAACTATTTAACTGTTCAGCCATTCAAACTGTCAGTTGTCATTAACTATGCCTCCAGTCAATCAAAGTAAACCACCACCTACCTAGCAACCAACATAGCAACCATTGAAATAAAGCATCTATGTCAGTTTCCATATCAATCATCATGATTATACTACCAACCATAATAGTAACTGCTTTATTTAGCCACCTTGATCACCCTAGCAACAACCTAGCAACCACCTCAAGTACCCTAGCAACAACCTAGCAACCAACGCAGCAACCAACATGATTACCCTTGCAACCAGCATAGCAACCAGTCCAGTTACCATAGCCACTACCATAATTATCCTACTAACAACCCAGCTACCAATATTATAATGCAATTATTTGCCACAAATTCCACGTTAAGCAACTACAGTTTGCATTTTCATGCACTCGGAATTCCCTGGAATTACATTCTATAGTTAGTGTCTGAGATACAGACTGGAAACTAATCATTCCCTGGTTTCTGAGTTACAGTCTGGAAACAAACCCTAACCTCATTTTGAGACTAAGGGCCCTATCTTAGGCCAGAGTCCCTAAACCTGTTATTTGGGGATTTAGCATTGCGTAAGAGGCGTTCCCCCGCGTAAGTTGCTATCTTGCACACCTGCCTATATCCCTAAAACACCAGCGCTACCCATTATATTATGCATACGCGTGGTTTGGGCGTTACGCCAGTTAAACCAATCAGTGTGCCAGGTGCCACCGCCTTTTCGGAGCAGGCTGCGCTATCCCAAATCCTCAAACCGAAAACCGTGATGGAGAGGAAAGGTCGCCCGCGTTTCTCGTTGACGAAGTTAAATTGCCCGTACATGAGGTCAAATCCAGTCAGGGGAGGATCTGTTTTTGTTAAGTTAATCATGAATTGTATTATTATTATTATTATTACTTGACATTGACAAATTGTTTAATGTTTGGTATGTAGTAAAAAAAAAAAAAAAAATCAAGCCTACCCCTTTGTGATGGAAACTTCAAAAAAAAAAAAAAAAAAAAAAAAAAAGCGTTTAGCCATGCACTTCCAACTCCTCTCCGTCTGAAATGAAGCATAGAACAAAATCCCATTTTAGAAAAATAAAATTAGGTATATGCACTGGCACTCAGCGACGTAACTTTTTTTTATCCCCAGCCCAGGCGGGCATTCGAACTCTTCAGCGAATGAAGGTAATTCTGGTGACAAGTACGTGGTTTAGATCCGTTTACATTTTCCAATCGGACAGTTGTCTATTTTTTTACAGCAAGTTGCGTGGCCGTGCTGCAAAAACAGGTGTACATACTTGTCGCCGAAATTACCTTCATTCGCAAAGAGAGTTCTGAAATGCCGCTCTCGCTGGAAAAAAAAATTTCCGTTGCTGAGTGCTAATGCATAGGGCTCTTGTGAAAGCCCAAATGCGGTAGCGCGGGTTTTAAGACCCGCTACACGCTTTCCCTAAAGTGTGTGGTCAAGATAGCAATTTTAGGGAAAGCGCATAAACACGCCCACGGGCACACCTCCAGCCGCAAATAAGGGATTAGACATAATGCATAGCGGGTAGTGTGGCCGCAAGATATCGTTTAGGGATAGTGGAATCTGCTAAATGCGTAATTCATGGGTTGCGGGTAGTGGCAACGGGTAAGGCAGTGTGAAAGATAGAGCCCTAAGTTCGAACTATTAGGAACTAAGAAAAATTTAAAACTTAATTTTTTTTCTTATTTTTCTTTCTTTCTTTTAATTAAATACGGCATCTCCAATCCCACCCGAATCTGGAATGTCCAATTGGGGAACTATGTACAAGGCTTTCGCATATACGACCCCCTGTTGCCAATTCAGGAGAGTGAAGGCAGTTCGCGGCTCTCCTCCGAAGCAAGAACCTGTCAGCCACTGCTTCTTATACACTGCTTCTTATGGTTGAATCCTCGCAAATTCAGAACAAGGGCGGAGGATACCCGAACGTGAACAAGCCCAGAATCTTCCTGACGAGCACCCGTCTGGCCAACAGGAGGCGCCTAAGCAACGAACAAAGCAACTTATATTACCCTTCCCAGCAGACCCTTCCCAATTTGCATCCCTGTAGCGCAATGGCCAATTATGTGCTACTCTGAAAAATCTGCCGACCACTGCCGGTTGGTACGACCGGGGCTCAAACCAGCGCCGTGATAGTCACTTCTGCTTCACAATGCAATGCTTTAACCGAGTGAGCTATCCGGCAGCTTAAAAAGTAATTTTAGCAAAATAGCAAAAGGCACATCTACACAGTAGGATACACAGTATCAAATATGTTATACTTTTATCATGACCTGTGACTCTTCAAATCCGGTTAGACATCTGCACCACATCAGCGCCAAGCTGGGTAACTACCTTATCGAGCTGGAATTATTTGAAAAATAACAATAAAAATTGAAAATGGGAATGGGAATAAATTAATATCCCAGACATATACAAATCTAGAATGCTTTATTATGTGTTTACTCACAACAAAACAATCATTTTCAGTGAATAGTTCCTTGGTATCTTGCTGGGACGGCCAAAAAGATGGTCGAAATTGATTTTTGGTGCATGATTGCGGTGTATTTCCTCAGTAACCGAGATATGTACTGTGCTGGGAAATGGTGTTTGTTGCACTTTTAGAACTCTGTTTTCAGGAATACCAAGCATTTCTTTGGTAGTATCTACACTCTCAAGCTAGATGAAGCCAAAGTTGGAGGAAAACTCAAATTGGACCATTTCGTTGTAGATTGTGCCTATGTTTAGGTGCCATTATTTTGTTTACCCAGCAAGATAGAGATCTCAAATTCTCTGGCTACATAGTTCCTTTGGGGTACATTACAGCATTTGTAAAATTACAATGGTAGTATTTTCAACGTAGATGATATTCAACATCAAAAGTTGGGAAATTCCACCCCCAGGAGGCGCTGTAGGCTGGATGCAAATACTGGCTATCCCCAGCAATATACCAAAGAAATTATTTTTAAATTGTGGTACACACAGCTAGTTTTCTCTGAAAATGAAAACTTTAGCTTGGTACTATGCTGGATGGATTGCTATCTGACCAAAGGTGACGCTCTAAAGAGCTAATGCTCTACCAACCTAAAATTCCATATTCCCAGACATTTACCAAAGCTCTGTCTTTTGACATATATAGTACATGCACTGTTATAAATAAAATTTGTAATCTCTTTGGTATAAAGCTTGGTTGGTTGTTAATTGGAAAAGAATGCTGGTGGTGATTGTAGCATTGTGTCAACATGCAAGACTTTGACCAGTAGTCAGTGCAGTGTACAGTTTAGTAGTGTTGGTGCGTTTTCAGAAAATAAGAAATTCTCAGCATTTTTCCTTTACTGTTAGAATTGGAGAGCAGGCTTCAGTGTTAATACTAGGATTTCCCTAAGGCATGGTGCTTGGGTGTGAAAAAAGGCACAGCAGTGGCGTCGAGCGAGTGGTTATCCTGAAAAGGGGCAAAGAGGTCATAGCAAGCAAGCAGCAGCCTGTCAAGAAAAGGTCAGTTCATTTGTAGTGGTAACTTGCATGCCTTCATTCCTAACACCAGCCCATGATGTCTAGCCTACGGGATGCCCGCTGGGTGGGAGGGTGGGGTTTCTTTTTCAGACTTCCCATTCCCGTGCCACCAAGCCGTGGGTGTTGACGCAACTATTGTGTCTTATAGGCTGTAGCCCGCTATTTAATTCAGAGACAGACAAGCTCACTATTAACAGCCCGTAAGCAGCCCTGCAGAGACCCAGGATCTAGTGTAGTAGGGCTTGCCTAGGGCTCGACTGGCTCCCCGAGTAGCATTGACCCGGATCGCATGAAGAACCCCATGGATGGCTGCTCAGGGCTAAGGCCAAGGAGCACCTCTGGCATGCACCCCAGGTGCCACGAACTCACAGTCGAATTCCAAAAACAGACTGAGGGATAGAGCTAGTCACATGCTGGGTTGGCATCATTTTGCTTTGTATAACATGAAAAGTATAGAACAGTTAGAGCTTTTGTACTATACATTCTGTCCTCATGTACATGTTTGTGTGACTAAGATTCTTTTTCAGAGTTCAAATTATGGACTATTATTTTATACAAGTGTACGTTGTTATCTATGAGTATTTTGTGTACAGCACTGTATATCATTTGTAAATGGAAATGTGTTAGATACTATTTTTGCTGCCTTACTGGTCAGCTATTTGTTTATTTTGTTCATCATTTAGCACCCTCTGGTGGTTTGTCTGTAGCAAAACAAGATCTGATGCAATACCACTTGTTTGTGATGAAATAGACTAGTGCTTTTTTGAGGGTTCTGGCATCTTCTTGCCTGGAGGGGGCCGGATTACCCCGGACTCCTGTAGATCTTTCCAGAATGTTCCTAGTCTTTATAAATGCTGTGATTTTGGTCAGTTGAAGAGGTTTTTTGAGTTTTGCATCAGAGTTACGAAGTGGCATTCAAGTGTTATTATAAGATTAAACAGTGGATTATTTGTAGAAATTTTTGGACCTAATCAGTGAAGAATAAATTTGTTTAAATTGTCATTGCTGGTTTTCTTTGTTGTGATTTTCAAGTCATAACAAATTGGAGGTTCTACCGAGATAAACCATTCATTGGATCAACCATTGGATTCACCAAAGATTAAAGCTGATGTATCATTTTTAAATCTTGCGACTATTAGAAAAACCAGCAATCATGACTTTTGATGTTGAAAATTTTCTGAAAACTCCAACCCAGGAATCAATTGTGCTGGCAAAGAAGAAGGACTTGCTGCAAATAGCCTCAAACCATGGATTATCTGATGTGAAATCATCAATGAAGAAAAAAGAAATATTGAACATTTTGGTGCAACATTTCATCGATTAAGATATCTTAGGGGAAGAGGCAGCAGAATTGATTAAAGATGTGGAAGTGTCTGCAACAGAGCTGCAAAGACTTGAGATTCAGCTACGCCAGAAACAACTAGAACTGGAAGAAAGAAGGTTGGAGAAACAACTAGATGAAAGAAGGTTGGAGAAACAACTAGAACTGGAAGAAAAAAGTATGCACTTGCAGCATGAACTCGAAATGAAAAAAACAGAAGCAGGTACTGTAACAAAATCATTTGAACTTTATCATTTTGATGTGGTTAAACACATCAGACTTGTTCCTCCCTTCCTAGAAAATGATGTAGACCAATACTTTACCCATTTTGAGAAAATTGCTGAAAATTTGAAATGGCCAAAAGAGCATTGGACAATGATGTTACAAAGTGTTCTTACTGGTAAAGCTAGGAAAATCTGTAACCAGTTATCTGTCCAACATTGTTCTAACTATGATTTTTCAAATATGCCATTCTGAAGGGTTATGAATTGGTCCCCGAGGCTTACAGGCAAAAATTTAGGAATTCTCGCAAGGAAGCCAGTCAAACTCATGTTGAATATGGCAGGTTGAAGGAACAGTTGTTTGATCAGTGGTGTAATTCCATGAAAGTTGACAAAGATTTTGACAGAATGAGGGAACTTATTCTGGTTGAGGAATTAAAAAGGTGTATCCAGCCTGATATCAAGACTTTCCTTGAGGAGAAACAAACCAATACTTTGCAAGATGTTTCCACCCTGGCTGATAGTTATGCATTGACTCATAAGTCTTCTTTTGTCCAAAAATCCACTTTTTCTAAATTTCAAAGCAAGTTTCAGTCCAAGACTTCTTCTAATAACACTTCTAATGATTCCAAGGCCACTTCTGAGAGGAAACCTTCCAGTTAGAAGCAATCCTCCGATTCTTTACCTTCTGTGTCTTGCAAATTCTGCAAAAAGCAAGGTCACCTTATTTCTGAGTGTTATGCTATCAAGAAAAAGCAACAATGAGAAGAAACCAAGCCAACTGCTTTCACTAAGAGAGAATCTCTTGTATCAAAGGTCAGTTCACCTGATCTTCTACCTTCTGTGTCTGATTCTGTTATGGAGGGTTTTGAGCCATTCATCACTGATGGTTTTGTCTCACTTTCACATGATTTTTCCTCATCTGCTCCTGTACAAATTCTAAGGGATACTGGGTCTTCCCAATCTCTAATTCTTTCAGATATTCTGCCTTTTTCAGACAAATCATCTACTCAGGCTAATGTCCTTATTCAAGGAGTAGAATGTGGTTTTACAAGTGTACCTCTCCATAATGTTCATCTCAAATCAGACTTGGTCTCTGGGCCTGTTACTGTTGGCGTTAGGTCTTCTCTTCCTTTCAAAGGTGTTCATTTGCTTCTTGGTAATGATCTTGCTGGGGATAAGGTTGTGCCCTACCCTGTTGTAACTGACGCTCCTTTGATTGATCAAGAATCTGAATCTATAGAGGAGAAAATTCCAGACCTCTACCCCTCATGTGCAGTTACTCGTTCTATGGCCAAAAAGGCTATTCAAGATGATGCTGACCTGGACTTCACCCTGGCTGACACCTTCATTGGGCAGTCTTTTTATCAGGAACCTTCCAGTCCTGAGATGTCTGGGAAATCTTCAGACTTGTCCTTGTCAGGTCATTCAAATGACATTCTGTATCGGAAACAACTTATTCAGGAGCAACAACAAGCTTGTGATCTAGTGCATCTTCTACCACAGGCTGCAAGTGAACAACAGGCTACTCAAGTTCCTGTCTGTTTTTACCACGAAAATGGTGTGCTTATGAGAAAGTGGCGCCCACCTGATGTTTCTGCAGATGAAGAGTGGATGATCACGCATCAAATTGTTCTTCCAAAGTCTTATCGTCAAGAAACTCTAAGTCTGGCCCATAACAATTTTATGTCAGGTCATTTGGGTATCAAGAAGACCCTTCAACGTGTCAGGAATCATTTCTTCTGGCCTTCCATGAGGTCCGATGTACAGGGATACTGCAAATCCTGTCATACTTGTCAAATGTTTGGGAAGCCAAACCAAAATATTCCAAAGGCTCGACTTAAGCCCATTCCTATATTTTGAATAACCTTTCAGCCGGATCATCATTGACTGTGTTGGACCATTGCCGAAGACTAGATCTGGTTGTGAGTACCTACTGACTATCATGTGTGCTTCCACTCGGTTTCCTGAGGCAATTCCACTTCGTAATATCAAGGCGAAGACTATCATCAAGGCTCTTACCAATTTTTTCTGCTTTATTGGTCTTCCTAAGTCTATTCAGTCTGCTCAAGGGTCAAATTTCATGTCTGGCATATTTCAACAAGTTATGCATGAGCTTGGTATTAAACAATACAGGTCATCAGCTTACCATCCTGAGAGTCTAGGTGCTTTGGAGAGGTTCCATCAAACCCTGAAGAACACGATAACGACCTATTGCCTTGACACAGAGAAAGGCTGGGATGGAGGCGTCCATCTTCTTCTGTTTGCTGCCCGTGAAGCTGTTCAGGAGTCTCTTGGGTTCAGTTCTTTTGAGCTGGTTTTTGTGCATGCAGTCCGTGGACCTCTGAAGCTTCTGAAGGAGAAGTTGCTGGCCGAAGATGATGTCCCAATGAACTTGCTTCAGTATGTCTCTGATTTCCGTAATCATCTCTATAAGGCTTGTGACTTTGCTAAGTCTAATCTCAAAGAGCTCAGGGCAAAATGAACGCCAGATATGACCTTCATTCCCAAGATAGAAGTTTTAAAGCTGGTGACAAAGTCCTTGTGCTTTTGCCAATTCCTGGAAACCCTCTAAGAGCCCGTAATTTAGGCCCTCACACTGTCCTCAAAAAGGTCAGTGATCTAAATTAGGCCATTTTAACCCCTGGAAGGAGGAAACAAAAACAAATGTGTCACATCAGCATGCTGAAAGAATACATTGACACTCAGCAAAAGCCAGTCAAATGTGGTAAATACAATTGAACTGGAAAATTCTGAAGAAGATTGTGACTGCACCTTGGAAAATGACCCTTGTCCAGCCAAACTTGAAAATTCAGACATTCTTCAAAATATTGACATCAAGTTGTCCCACCTGGACCCTTTTCAACAACAACAGCTAAAGCAGCTCATATTTGAATATAGTCACATATTCCCTGTCGATCCCTCAAGGACTGATATGGTTTACCATGATGTCATCCTACAAGATAATGCCAAGCCTGTAAAACAGCATCCTTATGGAATGAATCCAGAGAAGCAGAAATACCTTAAACAAGAAGTCAAATACCTACTTGAAAATGACTTTGTTGAACTAAGTAACAGTGACTGGAGTTCTCCATGCATCCTAGTTCCGAAACCCAATGGAACATATAGAATGGTGACAGACTACAGGAAAGCGAATACTCTTTAGAAAACGGACTCATATCCTGTTCCCAGGATTGATGACTGCATTGACGAAGTTGGAAAATCAAAGAGTGTCACTAAGTTTGATCTCCTCAAGGGCTTCTGGCAGATCCCTCTAACAGACAGAGCAAAGGAGAGCTCTGCCTTTGTCACAACAGATGGACTTTACCAATACAAGGTAATGCCACCTTCCAACGTCTGGTAAACAGAGGGATCGCTGGACTACCAGGATGTGAGGCCTACATTGCTGACATTATAATCACCAGCGACAGCTTCCAAGAGCACTTCACCTACATCAGAGACTTCTTTCAGAGAGTGAGTGATGCCAAGCTGACTATCAACCTGGTTAAAAGTGACTTTTGTAAAGCTACAGTTGTTTACTTAGGTCATATTGTAGGACAAGGTCAAGTTAAACCAATTGATGCAAAAGTAAAAGTTATCACTGAATTTCCTGAGCCTACAACTAAAAGACAACTAATGAGATTTCTAGGGATGGCTGGCTACTACAGAAAATTCTGTAAAAATTTCTCTATCATTTCTGAACCTTTGACAAATTTACTGAAGAAAAATGCAAAATTTGTTTGGGATGAAAAATGTCAAAATTCATTTGACCAACTGAAAGCTATCCTCAAAAACGCACCAGTTCTCTTATCTCCTAAGTTCAAGTTAGCTGTTGATGCCAGTGATATTGGTGCAGGCACAGTTTTACTGCAAGAAGACTCCGATGGAGTAGATCATCCTGTTTGTTACTCTTCCAAAAAGTTTGATAAACATCAGAAAAACTATTCAACAATTGAAAAAGAATGTTTGGCACTTGTTTTGGCTTTACAACATTTTGAAGTCTATTTGACTTGTTCAGCTACTTCCATCAAGGTCTTCAGTGATCACAATCCCCTCACATTCTTGCATAAGATCAGAAGCAAGAATCAAAGATTACTGAGATGGAGTTTACTTTTGCAAGAGTATGATTTGGATATTTCTCACATCAGGGGGAAAGTTAATGTTATTCCAGATGCACTTTCACGCATGTAATTTTATTTCTCTATTTTATTGTGAAAATTGCCCTGGTTGTTAGGTATATGATTGTTATAATGATCACTGATACTTTATGTGTAAAGTTTCAAGATTATACTGATTATAAAACCGTGTTAATTTTAACAAAAGAAAGCTTTTAGCAAACCTTTCTTTTCTTAAAGAGGGGAGGTGTTATGTATGAGTATTTTGTGTACAGCACTGTATATCATTTGTAAATGGAAGTGTGTTAGATACTATTTTTGCTGCCTTACTGGTCAGCTATTTGTTTATTTTGTTCATCATTCAGCACCCTCTGGTGGTATGTCTGTAGCAAAACATGATCTGATGCAATACCACTTGATTGTGATGAAATAGACTAGTGCTTTCTAGAGGTTTCTGGCATCTTCTTGCGTGGAGGGGGCCGGATTACCCAGGACTCTTGTAGATCTTTCCAGAATGTTCCTAGTCTATATAAATGCTGTGATTTTGGTCAGTTGAAGTGTAATGGCTGGTAGAATACGGAAGCCAGGTGCAATGACCAGAGAGAAAGAGAGTAGCATGGACACAGTACAAACACAGAGAATAATACAGACCAAACGAAAGTACTCGCGCTTCCGAAGGACGTATATAATAGTCTGAACACCAGAAGCAAAGTGAGATAGAAAAAGGGAGAAGAAACTCCAATAATTAGAAGACAGAAAGTCATACAAACCTGACTACAGATATCTTCGGCCATAGAGCTTAGCTACAAACAGAAACTCTAGCAAAGAGGCGTGGCGAACATCCGGCTTATATAGAGTCCGGGGAAGCGCTGCCCCAGTTCAATCAGCCAGCTAGGTAAAGAATCCGATTGAACAGGAATTCGATATCGTTCCGGGACGAGAGCTACAAAGAAAAGTCCAAAACACATGCACAAATATCCAGAGCCATGACATGAAGAGGTTTTTTGAGTTTTGCATCAGAGTTACATCGTGGCATCAGAGTGTTATTATAAGATTGTACAGTGGATTATTTGTAGAAATTTTTGGACCTAATCAGTAAAGAATAAATTTGTTTAAGTTGTCATTGCTGGTTTTCTTTGTTGTGATTTTCAAGTCATGACAACGTATACTGTTAATGCATGTCTGCATACGTCCTTATGGGGGTATGCATTTTACGTTAGTTCTTTTTTGGCATTTAAAAATTTTGGACTGGTCATGTTTTATAAAGTGCTTTACATTTCTGACTGCGCTGTACCCGTACTTGGTAATAGTACAAGTATTGTGTGTTTTTAACACTCACAATTACCACCAGTTTACAACCAACAGAGCTCCATACCAAAGAACATTAGCTCTTAATAGCGCTACCTTTAGTCAGAAAGCTATTTACCCAACATACTCTTCATTTTCTGAGAAAACAAGCTGTGTGTATTACAATTGAAAAAAATAATTCTTTGGTACATTGTTGGGGATAGCCAGTACTTGCATCCAGACTACAGCACCCCCTGGGGGCAAAATTTTCCAACTTTTGATGTTGAATATCATCTACACTGAAAATACTACCACTGAGATTTTACTAATGCTGTAATGTACCCCAAAGGGACTATGTACCCAGAGAATTTTAGATCTCTATCTTGCTGGGTAAAGACAAAAATGCCACCAAAATTTAGGCACAATCTGCTGTGAAATGGTCCGTTTTGAGTTTTCCTCCAACTTTGGCTTCGTCCAGCTTGAAAGAGTAGATACTACCAAAAAAATTCTTGGTATTCCTGAAAAAAGAGTTCCAAAAGCACAACAAACCGCATTTATCACCACAGTACATATCTGGGTTACTGACAAAATATACCGCAAATGTGCACCAAAAATCAATCACGACCATCTTTCTGGCCATTCATTGCACTAGCCCAGCAAGATACCAAGGTACTATTCACTGAAAATGGTAGTTTTGTTGTGAGTAAACATATAATAAAGCATTCTAGATTGGTATATGTCTGGGATATTATTTTATTCCCATTCCCAATTTTTACTGTTATTTCTCAAATAATTCCGGCTCAATAACAAAGTTACCCAGCTTAGCACTGATGTGGTGCTGATGTCTATCCACACTTGCAGTGTCACACGTCATGATAAAAGTATAACATATTTGGTTCTGTGTATCCTTAAGTCCTGACAGTTGATGTAAAATGTGGTGTTGACAGCAAAACTGAGCCAGTTTACTGACTTCCAAGTGGCGCCATCAGCAGGCAAAGTGAGATATGGACCAAAAAATTTGGCTTTATCCGTGAGACACCCATATCTACCTATGAGCCAAGTTTAATTCAACTCCAGGGGGGTCAACTGTGCACCGAATGTCAATCTCTCATGGAATGTCTCTTAATTACATTTATATGCTGATGATAAGCAGCTGTATTTATCTTGCACAGTATCTGAATTAGCCGAGTTATCTTCCCACCAAAATTGCCTTGCTACAGTTAAGGATTAGATTTCAGCAAAATTTCTTCAGCGAAACTCCTCCACTATGGAAATTCTTATTATGGGCCCCGAGCTTACTTGTGACCTATTTATGCCTGCTTTTGAATCTCAAGCTGAACATGTGACTCCCACTGGTAAAAACTTTGGAGTTATATTACAACCCCAATTCCGAAATAGTTGGGATGAAGTGTAAATTGTGAAATAAAATCAAAATGCAATGACTTTCAGGTCACAAGCCAGTATGTTATTAACAATAGAACATAGATAACATTTCAAATGTTGAAACTGAGACATTTTATATTTTTATCCACAAAATGAGCTTATTTCAAATTTTCTGGCTGCAACAGGTCTCAAAAAAGTTGGGACACAGGCAGAAAAGGGCTGGAAAAGCAATTAATATATATGAGAATCCGCTGAAAGAACATTTAGCAAGTAATTACATTAACTGGCATCAGGTGTGTAACATGATTGGCTATAAAATGGATGTCTTAGAGAGGCTGAGTATCTCGGAAGTAAAGATGGCCAGAGACTCTCCAACCTGTGATGGCTTGCGTAAAAAAAAATTGTGGAATACTTTAAAAACAATGTTCCTCAACGTCAAATTAAAAGGCTTTGAAGGTCTCATCGACAATGCATAACATCATCAGAAGATTCAGAGAAACTGGAAAAATCTCTGTGCGTAAGGGACAAAGCCGAAGACCTTTACTGGATGGCCGTGATCTTCGGGCCCTCAAACGCCACTGCATCACTCACCGCCATGATTCTGTCATTGACATTGCTAAATGGGCCCAGGAATGCTTAAAGAAACCACTGTCTGTAAACACAGTCCACCGTGCCATCCACAGATGCCACCTAAAATTCTATCATGCAAAAAGGAAGCCATTGTTGAGCATGATCCAGAAGCGCCGCCGTGTTCTGTGGGCCAAGGCTCATGTAAAATGGAATGTAGCAAAGTGGCAAAGTGCCCTGTGGTCAGACGAGTCCAAATTTGACATTCTTGTTGGAAATCATGGGCGTCGTGTCCTCCGGACTATAGAGGAGAAAGACCACCCCTCCTGTTATCAGCTTTCAGTTCAAAAGCCAGCATCTCTGTTGGTATGGGGATGCATTAGTGCATATGGTGTGGGACGCTTGCATGTTTTAAAAAGCACCATGAATGCTGAAAGATATATAAAGGTTTTAGAGCAACATATGCTCCCCTCCAGTCAACATCTATTCCAAGGAAGGCCTTGTGTATTTTAGCAGGACAATGCAAAACCACATACTGCAGCTATTACATCAGCATGGCTTCGTAGTAGAAGAGTCCGTGTGCTGAACTGGCCTGCCTGCAGTCGTGATCTTTCACCGATTGAGAACATTTGGCACATAAATAAACGAAAAGTCCGTCAAACGAGACCCAAAACTCTCCAGCAGCTGGAAGCCTGTATTAAACAAGAGTGGGATCAAATTCCAATGGCTAAACTGAAGAAACTTGTCTCCTCAATGCCCAGACACCTCCACACTGTGTTAAAAAGAAGAGGGATGCTACACCATGGTACACAGGCCCCTGTCCCAACTTTTTTGAGACCTGTAGCAGCCATCAAATTTGGAATGAGCTCATTTTGTGGATGAAATCGTAAAAAAACTCGGTTTCAACATTTGCTATGTTATCTCTGTTCTATAGTGAATAAAATGCTGGTGTGATCTGAAAGTCATTGCGTTTTGATTTTATTCACAATTTACACTTTGTCCCAACTATTTCGGAATTGGGGTTGTAGACCAGCTATCCCTTGGTCAAGGCTTAAGACCAAGGATGCCACAGCTTTTGCTATTAGGGCCCTGGACCTCTGGAAAAGGCTACCTGAGGAACTATTACTATAAACTTAACTGTCTGCATTTAAGTCATCTCACAAAACTTATTTTAACCATCTAGCTTTTACAGAATGATTTATAATGTTACTTATTTTAGCTTTCAGTAATGTGTTTTATATATGCGTCTTTTCACGATACTGGGTAACAAAAGAATGACCACGAAACAAGAAAGTAAACCGCTTCATATTTAATTTTGAAAGTCGTCATCACTGCTTACGGGTAATGTCAACTGCACAATTAATTAATGCGATATTTCATAGGACAGCGTTATTCTGAAGCATAACTTTCATCGCAAAGGATTACGGCAGCCAAGAAATGGGTACGAACGAATCTGTGACTGCATGATAAGAAATCTCATTATAATGCTAAAATATGAAACCATTAACGCAAATTATATGGAAAGTCATTAACAACAGCAATCAGTAATGTCTTACCTTATGGGAGGATGGCCAATTGCTGAACGATGATCAAGAGCAAAGATGGATTCAGACGATGTTTTTCATAATTCCCATTTCACTCAACAGTCGTTGCTGCATACAAAATTGTGGACATGAAAGTTATGGTTGCAGAAATCAGCCAACTCACAGCAGCACATGGGAAAACCTTATTTCCTGATAAAATGTTTGCACAGAGTCATTCCATTGGACATGAAAAATCAATAAAGTGATGCAAGTAATCAAAGAATAAAAATCAAAATTTGTCTTTCGTTAACTGTCGTGATTTGCTGGATACGATATGATCTTTAAAATTTGAGCGAATATTTTTCAAAATTATGGAAATTAGTGGTCAAGAAGTTGGTTTATCGGCGTAAAGAAAGTCAGTACTTCTGTGGAGTAGCAGTACATTTGAGCAGTGCCAGTCATCAAGACCTGCCTGCCATGGTAACAGTCAGCACAGCAGACGTCGGGCAACAACCGTAACCCGATAATTTCAGTCTGATACAGTCCTATGTTCTGACCAGAAGTTTTGTAACAAAGTTGAATTTATTCGCTGGACTGAGTAAATATTTTATGGGCATATGCACATGAAACTAACTAGTATTAATTTCTCACATCTTTTTTGATCAAAACTTTTGATGTCACATTTTGGTGTCTTTATTTGAGCCATAAATTATTTTAATAATTTAATTTAAAAAATAGGACCATGGGTGCTGTAGCTTACTGGCAAGCGATCTTCTAGTGATTATAAAAGTTATGAAAGTTATGAAAATTTCCTGTGAAGTTTGACCTTCGAATCAGTGAAGGTCAATGTCATGGTCACTACATGAAAGATCACATACATTTATAAGACTTCCTATATATCTGTAATACAATCCTAAGCTCTGAAGCAGTTTTGTTCATACAAGTCACTGAAAATTCATTATGTCAATTATGAACTTTAGAGGTCACAGAAGGTCGAGTTGAGGTTACCAAGTGGAATTCATATACAACTTTCTAAATGTCTCTCTACAAACCTTGGTTCTATTTGTGACCAATTTGGTGATACAAGTCATTGTAATTTAACTATGTCGAGCTTGACCTTCGAAGGTCACCGACAGTCAAGTTGAATTTCACCAAATGAAAGTTCATTTATGACTTCCTAGATGTCTGTAACACTAACCTAGGCTCCATCTGTGACCATTTCAGTTATACAAGTAATTGAATTTTCACTAGGTCACATTTGACCTTCGAAGGTCAATATGAAGGTCACCAAATGAAAGCTCATATATGACTTCCAATATGTCTCTAATACAAACCTATGTACCTATCTGTAATGATTTTGGTGATATAAGTCATTGAAATTTCCCAGTAAAGTTTGAGCTTCAAAGGCTAATTCAAGATCACAAAATGAAAGTTCATATCTGACTTCCTGTAAGTTTTCAATACACCTATGTTCTATATGCATGTGTTTCATGATCGTTTAAATTGTTTAAATGAAGATCATTTGAAACGTCCTTATGCAATTCCATTGCCTCTAACCCCCGAGTGAAGAAAAGTGTGAAAAGTCTAGAGTCATAATTGGTTTCCATATCGCTAGTGGTGAAATCCAGCGTAAAGCACATGAAACTGATAAACCTCCATGCACAAGGACTTCAATTCTGCGCGAGAATCTCTTACATTCACGTTGATTGAATAATAGTTGATTACAGCAGGGGAATGTGAATATGCCACTAAAACTTACGCAGAATGCGTGAGAGTTGACAGGTATTAATGCATACTGGCCACACCTGATAATGTTTAGAGTTTTTGGAGTTTCTTTAATGGTAATTTAAATGAATAATTGAAAACAGGTCAAGAATTAGGCTATTAGTGCTCTTTTTAACTTAACAAGGAGAGCTGGTGACACCTGATGGTCCTCAGGATTTTTGAAGTCAAGTTAAGTGAATTTTATTAAGATTGAAAACAGGTCATGACCAATCATTATTTTTAAGGGATGGTTTATGCTTCTCCTATTGCCAATTCACCAGCCGCCACTGATCTGTAATCATTTAGTTTGCAAAGGCCACTCTCCAGAAGACCCACTGTTAAAGAACAGCGCCCTCACTAGACCCCTTTCCATCGATTCAATCAAAATGGCACTCGCACTGTACATCAAGTGTACCGAGGTGAGTTTACTGCCAGATTTAGGAAAAAAGTTATCTGAGTTCTGGGGAAATTATTTTTTGAAATTTCTAGTCCTATCTTTTGACATTGTTTACATTTTCCTTGACCTCGAGCTTGGCCTTTCAAAGTCATCTAAGGTCAAATTTAACATAGCCAAAATAAAGGTCATATATGACTTCCTATATCTCATAATACAAACATAATCTCTATCTGCAACCATTTGGCCTCCAAAGGCCAATTTGCATCATCTCCATGAGACCCCATGTTAAAGTACAGTGCCCCCACTAGACTCACTTCCGTCGATTCAATCAAAATGGTGCTTGCACTGTACATTGAGGGACCAAGGTAAGTTGATTGCCTGATTTAGAAAAAAATTCATCAGACAGTTTTTGAGAAATAATTTTTTTAAAAATTTCAAGTCCTATCTTTAACACTGGGGCCAAAATTTCAAGGGTCCATAAAACAGACAAAAATCCAAAAAAAGAAAAACCTCTGGAGATATGGTCTAGTAGTATGTTATAGCAAATTTACGCAAAAATTCATCCGGCCAAAAAAAAGATAAAAAATGTTCCGGACGACGGACATTGGATGCCAAACCACGACAATAGCTTATTGGCCTATAGGGCCGGTAAGCTAAAAACCTACTTGGGTTCAAGTCGTAATTTTATCCCCACTATATCTCTTATGAGTGCTAAACAAAATGTGCATGAATTAAATACATAAATCCTAATCTGCTGATAATAAAACAATGAACAACAACTATCCCTGAAATCTCTCCAGTATTGTGAAAGGACACATATATATTCCAAACATTATGACATACCATGAATCTTGGGGAAAAGCAATCATGGGACAACGGGATGTGAAAACCAAAGCTTTATGATGGGAGAAGGAATGGCAAACAGGGCTGGAACTGGAGACTGAATGCTGGACTGGTGACCAGACTAGAGGCTGGACTGGACTGGTAATAGGAATGGAACCTGGGCATGGGACCGGATTGGATTCTGGACTGTACCCTGGGCGATGGACTGGAGTGGAGACCAGACTGAGGACCAGACAGGAGCTTGGGCTCGAGACAGGGCACGGGACTGGACTGGGGACCGGACTGAAGACCAGACTGTAGCTTCAGCTGCTGGAGACAGGGTAAAGGACCAGACTGAAGACCAAATAGGAGCTTGGGCTAGATTCTGGGCGACGGACAGACAGAGATGGGGGCAACTCTGACAAAACAAAGGGCAAAGACTGGAAACTAGCAGATCAGGATGTAAGAAATACCAGAAAGTAGAGCAGTAGGGAAGCAAGTTTATCAATCTGGCAGTGAGACAAGGAAAAGGAAGAAGCTAAATACACAGTTGAAAAAGGGAGATAAGAACTAATTGTTTGAAAGTGCACGAGGAATCTAGAGAGGGTAGCCGAGGAAACAAGACAATTAACCAATTAACAGAAACCCTCAGGAATGGGAGAAGCACAATGAAAAACAGACACAAGGGCACGACCTGGGACAATATTCACCTTAGCTTCTTTGTTCTCCACAGCTTCAATGTCTCACAGCTTAGCCATATTCCTCTCCCTCCATGGGCTATAATGACATTGGCTTTCAACCAATTCAGTCAGGTAGCTGTAGAGTTGGTGCCATGCTTTTACATCTAAAAGATCAGACACCACACACTTCCATTGTGTTTTCTTTTTTTGCTCCCTTTCACGTTGTTGCACACCACTGCATTTTCTGGCCCCTAGTGGTGATGTCCAGAGGCCTGTGATGGTTCTGGTTTGGGTTTCTGGTTCTAGTGCACCGAACTGCCTTCTACCCAGTTCCGGTTAGGTGTCACCTCATCTGGTTCTGCTTCTGGTTCTGGTCCGGTGCTGACTTAAAAATCTGACCTGGTTCCAGTTCTGGACTGGTTTGATCACGTAAAACACTCCTGCTTCTAAAACTGGTTTTGATCAACCAACCATAATTTTGTTTTTAATCCGGTTGCTAACTTTACTTGAGTTATAAATACACTATACAATACACCAATTCATAGTTTTCAGACACGTGATTGCTGCGTACCCCTGGAGAGCAAAACACTGTTTCATTATAGCGGGGAATATTTGACATTCCACAGAGCAGCCTCGCAATTCTGTCATTTTCTATTTTATTTGTTTCAACCCCCGGATATATACCTCTCTAAAGAAGAACAATATGTTAAGAAACATCACGTAATAGGCACTTGTTCGTTTGTAACCTTTATTTATACAGGTAGTCTCATTGAGACGCGAGGTCTCATTCTCAAGAGAGACCTGTTACAGACAAACATACAATAGTACAACCACAATTTCGAAATAGTTGGGACAAAGTGTAAATTGTGAGTAAAATCAAAATGCAATGACTTTCAAATCACACCAGCCAGTATTTTATTCACAATAGAACAGAGATAACATAGCAAATGTTGAAACCGAGTTTTTTTACGATTTCATCCACAAAATGAGCTCATTCCAAATTTGATGGCTGCTACAGGTCTCAAAAAAGTTGGGACAGGGGCCTGTGTACCATGGTGTAGCATCCCCTCTTCTTTTTAACACAGTGTGGAGGTGTCTGGGCATTGAGGAGACAAGTTTCTTCAGTTTAGCCATTGGAATTTGATCCCACTCTTGTTTAAAACAGGCTTCCAGCTGCTGGAGAGTTTTGGGTCTTGTTTGACGGACTTTTCGTTTAATTATGCGCCAAATGTTATCAATCGGTGAAAGATCACGACTGCAGGCAGGCCAGTTCAGCACACGGACTCTTCTACTACGAAGCCATACTGTTGTAATAGCTGCAGTATGTGGTTTTGCATTGTCCTGCTGAAATACACAAGGCCTTCCCTGGAATAGATGATGCCTGGAGAGGAGCTTAAGTTGCTCTAAAACCTTTATATATCTTTCAGCATGGTGCTTTTTAAAACATGTAAGTGTCCCACACCATACGCACTAATGAATCCCCATCAGAAATGCTGGCTTTTGAACTGAACGCTGATAACAGGAGGGGTGTTCTTTCTCCTCTTCAGCCCGGAGGACACGACGCCCATGATTTCCAACAAGAATGTCAAATTTGGACTCATCTGACCACAGGACACTTTGCCACTTTGCTACAGTCTGTTTTAAATGAGCCTTGGCCCACAGAACACGGCAGTGCTTCTGGATCATGCTCAAAAATGGCTTGCTTTTTGTATGATAGAGTTTTAGGTGGCATCTGTGGATGGCACGGCGGACTGTGTTTACAGACAGTGGTTTCTTGAAGTATTCCTGGGCCCATTTAGTAATGTCAATGACAGAATCATGCCTGTGAGTGATGCAAGCGTCTGAGGGCCGGAAGATCACGGGCATCCAGTGAAGGTCTTCGGCCTTGTCCCTTACGCACAGAGATTTTTCCAGTTTCTCAAAATCTTTTGATGATGTTATGCATTGTCAATGATGAGACCTTCAAAGCCTTTACAATTTGACGTTGAGGAACGTTGTTTTTAAAATATTCCACAATTTTTTTACGCAAGCCATCACAGGTTGGAGAGTCTCTGGCCATCTTTACTTCTGAGAGACTCAGCTTCTCTAAGACATCCGTTTTATAGCCAATCATGTTACACACCTGATATCAGTTAACTTAATCACTTGCTAAATGTTCTTTCAGCTGATTCTCATATATATTAATTGCTTTTTCAGCCCTTTTTTGCCTGTGTCCCAACTTTTTTGAGGCCTGTTGCAGCCAGAAAATTTGAAATAAGCTCATTTTGTGGATAAAAATGTAAAATGTCTCAGTTTCAACATTGAAAATGTTATCTATGTACTATTGTAAATAACATATTGGCTCATGTGATCTGAAAGTCATTGCATTTTGATTTTATTTACAATTTACACTTTGTCCCAACTATTTCAGAATTGGTGTTGTACAAACAACAAGTAGTTTCGGATAGACAGAAATACAGTATCGGGACAGTACAGTAAAATCAATACATGTAATATAGCTGCAAGCGACAATTCCGGGGTTCAAGCCAAGCAAGACCATTAGTAGTTCAAAGCTTTAGCAGCTTAATAAACAAGTGTTGCCACTAAACGTGGCTATGTCCCCCGACAGGTGACGGAAATCGACTGGGGTCGGCATATCACACAAATACACATTGAAGCCAAAGATGAAAAAAATCGGTCAAAGCGTTCTTGAGATTTCGCGTTCAAAACAAACGGGACGTGTCGGACGGATGGCCAGACAGATGGACTGACGGAGCTGAATACTATGTCCCCGGGCCCTAATACACCTTGACACCAAAGATAAATGGAATCGGTCAAACCGTTCTTGAGATATCATGTTGACAAGGTATTTGTAAGTGGTAAAATGGTTGTAATGACCTTGAGGATAATGGTCACGTAAATCGAAAAGGCTGTGAGCACTCCCAATACACCTTGACACCAAAGATGAATGGAATCGGTCAAACTGTTCTTGAGATATCGCATTCACAACAAACGGGACATGACAGACGGATGGAGCTGAATACTATGTCCCCCGCCCCAATACAACTTGAGACCAAAGATGAATGGAATCGGTCGAACCGTTCTTGAGATATCATGTTGACGAGGAATTTGTAAGTGCTCAAATGGTCGTAATGACCTTGAGAATAATGCCAAGGTCACGGAAATCTACTGGGGTCGGCGTATCACACCAATATACCTTAACACCAAAGATGAATGGAATCGGTCAAACCGTTCTTTAGAAATCGCGTTCATAACAAATGGGACATGACGGACGGCAGCTGAATTCTATGTCCCCGCTCCGCTCGCTACTGCGGCAGCGGGGGACAAAAACCACTTTAAGAGTATGTTACAGGTATTTATGTGGACCTATTTTGCCAGTGTAATGATTGGACCAACAACTTATGATGTATAGTCTGATTTGTGTTATGTTAGGCTATTTTGTGCATTTGTGGCGCCCTTTACTGGTCGATTTGATTGAAACTTTCAGGCTATGTTTCAGGTTCTTATGTGGACATATCTTGTGAGTTTTGTCATGATTGGGCAAACTGATTTTGATTTATAGTCTGATTTGTGTTATACCACGCTGCTTTGTTTTGCATTTGTAGCACCCCCATCAGTCAGTTTGAATGACATTTTCAGGGTATGTTACAAGTACTTATATGAATATATGCTGTTAGTTTTATGGCTATAGGACAAACAATTGCTGATTTATAGTCTGATTTGTGTTACACCACGCGACTTTGTTTTGCATGTATAGTGCCCCCTATCAGTCAATTTGAATAAAATTTTCAGGGTATATTTCAGGTACTTATATGAATATATCCAGTGAGTTTTATGGCTATTGGACAAACTATTGCTGATTTATAGTCTGATTTGTGTCATGCCATGCTCATCTTTTGCATTTATAGCACCCCCTTTAGGCTGATTTGCATAAAACTGTCAAGGTATGTTCCTGGTACTTATATGGACATAGCCTGCAAGTTCTGTGATGATTGGCCCAATCCTTGTTGAATTTTGTCCATTTACGTGCTAAGCCACGCCCCTGCTGAAGTTCATTGGTCAATATCTTGGAAACGAAATGAGATTTCAACAAGCCTTATGCAATCTTTAATTAGGTTGATCCAATGATGATTCACAGCGAATTTCGAAGGAATCGGACCTACGGCCTAGGAGGAGATCTCAAAAATATGTTTTCCAAAAAATTCAAAATTCTGGAAAATTTTTTATGGCAAACCTAGAGGTCCTTGTGAAAAGTTGTAGAGTTTGGACCAAAGAATGTCTATTTCAAGTTTTTTGTAAATCAGCTTAGGAATTATGACCTTTAAAGTAAAAAACTGTTTTACTTGAATTTTAGTGCCCCCATCAGGCCGATTGAGTTAAAAATGCCTTGTGCAGCATTAACACAAAACTTCCAACCAATGTGCAAAATTTCAGGTCTCGAACATTTACCATCTCACGGGAATTTGCAAAAACATTTCTGAAGAAGAAAAGAAATAATAATAATAATAATAAATATAGCCGCAAGCGGCAATTCCGGGGTTCAAGCCACGAAAAGACCATTAGTAGTTGAAAGCTCTCACAGCTTAATTAACAAGTGTTGCCACTAAACGTGGCCATGTCCCCCCGCCAGGTGACGGAAATCGACTGGGGTCGGCGTATCACAAAATTACACATTGAAGCCAAAGATGAATTAAATTGGTCAAAGCGTTCTCGAGATTTCACGTTCATAACAAATGGGACGTGACGGACAGACGGCCGGATGGATGGATTGATGGAGCTGAATACTATTTCCCCCGGCCTTAATACTCCTTGACCCCAAGGATGAATGGAATTGGTCAAACCGTTCTTGAGATATCGCGTTCACAACAAACGGGATGGGACGGACAGACAGCCGGACGGATGGAGCTGAATTCTATATCCTCCGCCCCTAATACACCTTGACACCAAAGATGAATGGAACCGGTCAAACTGTTCTTGAGATATCATGTTGACAAGGTATTTGTAAGTGGTCAAATGGTCGTAATGACCTTGAGAATAATGGCAAGGTCACGTAAATCGAGTGAGTTGTGAGCACCCCCCTAATACACCTTTACACCAAAGATGAATGGAATCGGTCAAACCGTTCTTGAGATATCGTGTTCACAACAAACGGGACATGACGGAGAGACAGACGGTCGGACCCCCACCCCTAATACACCTTGAAACCAAAGACGAATGGAATAAGTCAAACTGTTCTTGAGATATCATGTTCACAACAAACGGGACATGACGGACAGATGGACGCACAGACGGAGCTGAATACTATGTCCCCCTCCCCGAATACACCTTGACACCAAAGATGAATGGAATCGGTCAAACCTTTCTTGAGATATCGCGTTCACAACAAACGGGACATGACGGACAGACGGACGGGCGGACGGAGCTGAATACTATGTCCCCCACCCCTAATACACCTTGACACCAAAGATGAATGGAATCGGTCGAACCGTTCTTGAGGTATCACGTTCACAACAAACGGGGCCAGGACAGACGGACGGACGGCTGGGCGGACGGATGGAGCTGAATACTATGTCCCCGACCCTAATACACCTTGACACCAAAGATGAATGGAATCGGTTGAACCGTTCTTGAGATATCACGTTTACAACAAACGGGACAGGACGGACAGACGGATGGGTGGACGGAGCTGAATCCTATGTCCCCCGCCCCTAATACACCTTGACATCAAAGATGAATGGAATCGGTCGAACCGTTCTTCAGATATCACGTTTACAACAAACGGGAGAGGACGGACGGACAGACGGATGGGTGGACGGAGCTGAATATTATGTCCCCCGCCCCTAATACACCTTGACATCAAAGATGAATGGAATCGGTCGAACCGTTCTTGAGATATCACGTTTACAACAAACGAGACAGGACGGACGGACAGACGGCCGGGCGGATGGATGGAGCTGAATACTATGTTCCCCACCGCTAATACACCTTGACACCAAAGATGAATGGAATTGGTCAAACCGTTCTTGAGATATCATGTTGACAATGAATTTGTAAGTGGTCAAATGATCGTAATGACCTTGAGAATAATGCCAAGGTCACGGAAATCTACTAGGGTCGGCGTATCACACAAATATACCTTAACACGAAAGATGAATGGAATCGGTCAA
Source organism: Gymnothorax javanicus (assembly GCA_029692085.1). Classification (NCBI taxonomy): domain Eukaryota; kingdom Metazoa; phylum Chordata; class Actinopteri; order Anguilliformes; family Muraenidae; genus Gymnothorax; species Gymnothorax javanicus. Next base: position 124,173,422 of record CM056195.1, read on the forward strand.
ACCGTTCTTGAGATATCGCATTCAGAACAAACGGGACATGACGGACGGCCGGACGGAGCTGAATACAATGTCCCCTGCTCCGCTTCGCTATCGTGTGGCAGCAGGGGACAAAAACCACTTTAAGAGTGTGTTGCAGGTTTTTATATGGACCTATTTTGCCAGTTTAATGATTGGACTAACAACTAATGATGCATAGTCTGATTTGTGCTATGTTAGGCTGTTTTGTGCATTTATGGCACCCCCTACTGGTCAATTTGATTGAAACTTTCAGGCTATATTTCAGGTTCTTATGTGGACATATCCTGTGAGTTTTGTAATGATTGGAAAAACTATATATGATTTATAGTCTGATTTGTGTTATACCATGTTGCTTTGTTTTGCATTAATAGCGCCCCCAATAGGACAATTTGAATGAAATTTTCAGAGTATGTTTCAAGTACTTTTATGAATATAACCTGTGAGTTTTATGGCTATAGGACAAACAACTGCTGATTTATAGTCTGATTTGTGCTATACCACGCTGCTTTGTTTTGCATTTATAGCGCCCCCTATCAGTCAATTTGAATGAAATTTTCTGGGTATGTTTCAGGTACTTATATGAATATATCTTGTGAGTTTTATGGCTACAGGACAAACAATTGCTGATTTATAGTCTGATTTGTGTTATACCACACTGCTTTGTTTTGCATTTATAGCGCCCCCTATCCGTAAATTTGAATGAAATTTTCAGAGTATGTTTCAATTACTTAGATGAATGTATCCTGTGAGTTTTATGGCTATTGGACACAAAATTGCAGATTTATAGTCGGATTTGTGTTATACCATGCTGCTTTGTTTTGCAGTTATAGCGTCCCCTATCAGTCAATTTTAATGAAATTTGCTGGGTATGTTTCAGGTACTTATATGAATATATCCTGTGAGTTTTATGGCTATAGGACAAACAGTTGCTGATTTATAGTCTGATTTGTGTTATAGCGCCCCCTATGGGCCGATTTGCATGAAACTGTCAAGGTATGTTCCTGGTACTTATATGGACATATTCTGCAAGTTCTGTGATGATTTGCCCAATAGTTGTTGAATTTTATCCATTTTTGTGCTAAACCACGCCCCTGCTGAAGTTCATTGGTCAATATCTTGGAAACGAAATGAGATTTCAACAAGCTTTATGCAATCTTTGATAAGCTTGGTCCACTGATGATCCACAGCAAATTTCGAAGGAATCGGACCTACGGCCTAGGAGGAGATGTCAAAAATGTGTTTTCCAAAAAATTCAAAATTTCGGAAAATCAAATATGGCGGATCTTAAAGGTCCATATGGCAAAGTTGTAGAGATTGGACCAAAGAATGTCTCTACCAAGTTTCGTGTGAATCGGACATACAGCCTAGGAGTTATGACCTTTAAAGTGAAAACCTGTTTTTCTTGAATTATAGCGCCACCATCAGGCCTACTGAGTTAAAAATGCCTTGGTCAGCATTTACACACAACTTCAACCAATGTGCAAAATTTCAGGTCTCTACCATTTACCATCTCACGGGAATTCGCGAAAACATTTCTGAAGAAGAAGAAAAATAATAATAATAATAATAATAATAATAATAAAATATACGGCACAAAAACAATAGGGTTTCAGCCCTACGGGCTTGAACCCCTAAATATAGCCGCAAGCGGCAATTCCAGGGTTCAAGCCAAGAAAGACCATAAGTAGTTGAAAGCTTTAAGAGCTTAATTAACAAGTCGATTTCCGTCACCTGGCGGGGGACATGGCCACGTTTAGTGGCAACACTTGTTAATCAAGCTGCTAAAGCTTTCAACTACTAATGGTCTTTCTTGGCTTGAACCCCGGAATTGCCTCTTGCGGCTATATTTATATTAATAGTCTGAATGGAATCGGTCGAACCGTTCTTGAGATATCGTGTTCACAACAAACGGGACATGACGGATGGACGGACAGAAAGACGGAGCTGAATACTATGTCCCCCGCCCCTAATACACCTTGACACCAAAGACGAATGGAATCGGTCAAACTGTTCTTGAGATATCATGTTGACAAGGAATTTGTAAGTGGTCAAATGGTCGTAATGACCTTGAGAATAATGGTAAGGTCACGTAAATCGAGTGGGCTGTGAGCACTCCCCTAATACACCTTGGCACCATAGAAGAATGGAATCGGTCAAACCGTTCTTGAGATATCATGTTCACAACAAATGGGACATGACGGACAGCAGCTGAATTCTATGTCCCCCGCTCCGCTCGCTACTGCGGCAGCGGGGGACAATGACCACTTTAAGAGTATGTTACAGGTATTTATGTGGACCTATTTTGCCAGTGTAATGATTGGACTAACAACTTATGATGTATAGTCTGATTTGTGTTATGTTAGGCTATTTTGTGCATTTGTGGCGCCCTTTACTGGTCGATTTGATTGAAACTTTCAGGCTATGTTTCAGGTTCTTATGTGGACATATCCTGTGAGTTTTGTCATGATTGGGCAAACTGATTTTGATTTATAGTCTGATTTGTGTTATACCACGCTGCTTTGTTTTGCATTTGTAGCACCCCCATCAGTCAGTTTGAATGACATTTTCAGGGTATGTTTCAAGTACTTATATGAATATATGCTGTTAGTTTTATGGCTATAGGACAAACAATTGCTGATTTATAGTCTGATTTGTGTTATACCACGCGACTTTGTTTTGCATGTATAGTGCCCCCTATCAGTCAATTTGAATAAAATTTTCAGGGTATATTTCAGGTACTTATATAAATATATCCAGTGAGTTTTATGGCTATTGGACAAACAATTGCTGATTTATAGTCTGATTTGTGTCATGCCATGCTCATTTTTTGCATTTATAGCACCCCCTTTAGGCTGATTTGCATAAAACTGTCAAGGTATGTTCCTGGTACTTATATGGACATAGCCTGCAAGTTCTGTGATGATTGGCCCAATCCTTGTTGAATTTTGTCCATTTATGTGCTAAGCCACGCCCCTGCTGAAGTTCATTGGTCAATATCTTGGAAACGAAATGAGATTTCAACAAGCCTTATGCAATCTTTAATTAGGTTGATCCAATGATGATTCTGGCAATTTCGAAGAATGGGACCTCGGCCTAGGAGGAGATCTCAAAAATATGTTTTCCAAAAAAATTCAAAATTCTGGAAAATTTTTTATGGCAAACCTAGAGGTCCTTGTGAAAAGTTGTAGAGTTTGGACCAAAGAATGTCTATTTCAAGTTTTTGTAAATCAGCTTAGGAATTATGACCTTTAAAGTAAAAAACTGTTTTACTTGAATTTTAGTGCCCCCATCAGGCCGATTGAGTTAAAAATGCCTTGTGCAGCATTAACACAAAACTTCCAACCAATGTGCAAAATTTCAGGTCTCGAACATTTTACCATCTCACGGAATTTGCAAAAACATTTCTGAAGAAGAAAAGAAATAATAATAATAATAAATATAGCCATATAGCGGCAATTCAGGGTTCAAGCCAAGAAAGACCATAAGTAGTTGAAAGCTTTAAGAGCTTAATTAACAAAGTCAAGTTCGATTTCCGTCACCTGGCGGGGACATAGGCCACGTTTAGTGGCAACACTTGTTAATCAAGCTGCTGAAGCTTTCAACTACTAATGGTCTTTCTTGGCTTGAACCCCGGAATTGCCTCTTGCGGCTATATTTATATTAATAGTCTGAATGGAATCGGTCGAACCGTTCTTGAGATATCGTGTTCACAACAAACGGGACATGACGGATGGACGGACAGAAGGACGGAGCTGAATACTATGTCCCCCGCCCCTAATACACCTTGACACCAAAGACGAATGGAATCGGTCAAACTGTTCTTGAGATATCATGTTGACAAGGAATTTGTAAGTGGTCAAATGGTCGTAATGACCTTGAGAATAATGGTAAGGTCACGTAAATCGAGTGGGCTGTGAGCACTCCCCTAATACACCTTGGCACCATAGAAGAATGGAATCGGTCAAACCGTTCTTGAGATATCATGTTCACAACAAACGGGACGGGACAAACGGGCGGACGGACAGCCGGGCGGACGGATGGAGCTGAATACTATGCCCCCCGCCACTAATACACCTTGACACCAAAGATGAATGGAATCGGTCGAACCGTTCTTGAGATATCATGCTGTCAAGGAATTCGTAAGTGGTCAAATGATCGTAATGACCTTGAGAATAATGCCAAGGTCACGGAAATCTACTGGGGTCGGCGTATCACACCAATATACCTTAACGCCAAAGATGAATGGAATCGGTCAAACCGTGATATCGCGTTAACAAACAGGACATGTCGGACGGCCGGACGGAGCTGAATACTATGTCCCCCTGCTCCGCTTGCTATCATGGCGGCAGGGGACAAAAACCACTTAAAGAGTGTGTTGCAGGTATTTATGTGGACCTTTTTTGCCAGTGTAATGATTGGACCGACAATTTATGATGTATAGTCTGATTTGTGTTATGTTAGGCTAATTTGTGCATTTATGGCGCCCCCTACTGGTCGATTTGATGGAAACTTTCAGGGTATGTTTCACGTTCTTATGTGGACATATCCTGTGAGTTTTGTAATGATTGGAAAAACTATTAATGATTTATAGTCTGATTTGTGTTAGACCATGTTGCTTTGTTTTGCATTTATAGCGCCCCGTATCAGACAATTTGAATAAAATTTTCAGAATATGTTTCAAGTACTCACATGAATATGTGCTGTGAGTTTTATGGCTATAGGACAAACAATTGCTGATTTATAGTCTGATTTGTGTTATACCATGCTGCTTTGTTTTGCATTTATAGCGCCCCCGTCAGTCAATTTGAATGAAATTTTCTGGGTATGTTTCAGGTCCTTATATGAATATATCCTGTGAGTTTTATGGCTATAGGACAAACAATTGATGATTTATTGTCTGATTTGTGTTGTACCACGCTGCTTTGTTTTGCATTTATAGCGTCCCCTATCAGACAATTTGGATGAAATTTTTAGAGTATGTTTCAAGTACTTATATGACTATATCTTGTGAGTTTTATGGCTATAGGACAAAGAATTGCTGATTTATAGTCTGATTTGTGTTATACCACGCTGCTTTGTTTTGCATTTATAGCGCCCCCTATCAGTCAACTTGAATGAGATTTTCTGGGTATGTTTCAGGTACTTATATAAATATATCTTGTGAGTTTTATGGCTATAGGACAAAGAATTGCTGATTTATAGTCTGATTTGTGTTATACCACGCTGCTTTGTTTTGCATTTATAGCGCCCCCTTTCAGTCAATTTGAATGAAATTTTCAGAGTATGTTTCAAGTACTTATATGAATATATCCTGTGAGTTTTATGGCTATAGGACAAACAATTGCTGATTTATAGTCTGATTTGTGTTATACCATGCTGCTTTGTTTTGCATTTATAGTGCCCCCTATCAGTCAATTTGAATGAAATTTTCTGGGTATGTTTCAGGTACTTATATGAATATATTCTGTGAGTTTTATGGCTATAGGATAAACAATTGCTGATTTATAGTCTGATTTGTTTTTTAGCGCCTACTATGGGCCGATTTGCATGAAACTGTCTAGCTATGTTTCTGGTACTTCTATGGACATAATCTGCAAGTTCTGTGATGATTGGCCCAATGATTGTTGAATTTTGTCCATTTATGTGCTAAGCCACTCCCCTGCTGAAGTTCATTGGTCAATATCTTGGAAACGAAATGAGATTTCAACAAGCTTTATGCCATCTTTGATAAGCTTGGTCCACTGATGATCCATAGCAAATTTGGAACGAATCGGACCTATGGCCTAGGAGGAGATGTCAAAAATGTGTTTTTCAAAAAATTCAAACTTCCGGAAAATCTAATATGGTGGACCTTCAAGCTGCTTATGGGAAAGTTGTAGAGATTGGACCAGGGAATGTCTGTACCAAGTTTCGTGAAAATCGGACATACAGCGTAGGAGTTATGACCTTTAAAGTGAAAAACTGTTTTTTTTTTTTAAATTATAGCGCCACCATCAGGCCAATTGAGTTAAAAATGCCTTGGTCAGTATTTACACACAACTTCCAACCAATGTGCAAAATTTCAAGTCTCTACCATTTACCAACTTATGGGAATTTGCGAAAACATTTCTGAAGAAGAAAAGAAATAATAATAATAATAATAATAAACCAGCACAAAAACAATAGGGTTTGAGCCCTATGGGCTTGAACCTCTAATAATAAACCAGCACAAAACCAATAGGGTTTGAGCCCTACGGGCTTGAACCCCTAACCAGCACAAAAACAATAGGTTTTCAGCCCTACGGGCTTGAACCCCTAATAATAATAATAAAAATAAACCAGCACAAAAACAATAGGGTTTCAGCCCTACGGGCTTGAACCCCTAATAATAATAATAAACCAGCACAAAAATAATAGGGTTTCTGCCCTACGGGCTTGAACCAATAATAAAAATAATAATAAACCAGCACAAAAACAATAGGGTTTCTGCCCTACGAGCTTGAACCCCTAATAATAAATCAGCACAAAAACAATACGGTTTCTGCCCTACGGGCTTGAACCCCTAAAAATCAGAGTGCCAATGCGAGGGGGTTAAAAATGCTAAAAACCAGAACAAGTTTCCAGAGATTTTTCAAGTGCCCTTAACAATCATTTAAACCCTTAAGCCCTGCGCCTCTTTTTCGAAAATGGCAAGCCCAAAATGAAATGAGTATATCTCTGCAACTATTTGGTCCATTTGAATGATCTTGGTATCATAATAAAGGTAAAACCATTTGGGATTTCTGCCATGGTGTAATAATCAGTGTATATGTCACTGAGTCAGAGTAAATGAAGATGGAACACAGTATAAATCAAAGACCTCATTTTGCACCAAACAAAGTTTTACGTCTATCCCTTGTAAACTTAATTAATTGCAGTCTGAAACCTCTAAAAATTTACAGCACAGAATCTCACCATTATCTGTGCCAAAATTTATGCTAATCAAGTAAATCAGAACAAAATTAGAGAGGAATGTCTAGGTGGCTTCTCCAAATTGGCAATTCAGGTACCTTGTGTGCCAAATCAGATTTCTCAGATATTAAACTGTAAAACTCATCTAATTTCACTTATATGTCACTACAGGCATACATTCCACCCAAATACAACCAGTTTAAAATTTTTAGAATTTATAATTTTTTTAAATGATTATTTCTGCCAGTCCTATAGCCTATACAATTTCCCATTCAAAGACAATAAATACAAAGAAAATGAAGTTTGGCTCCATTAGAGCAGATTTATTTTTCAAAAAAAAGCAAATTAGTAAGATTATGAATACAAAAAGGGTTAAAAAATGGGGAAAAAGTCAAAAGATTAAAAACCCCAGCAATTATATTTACAAGCAAAATGGTACTCTAAAACGCACATGACCAGGGAATTGAACGTTGGTCGCCTGCGCGGAAGTCCTACACCTTAGCCACTGGGCTACACCATTTAGCGATTGTGCCAATTTCAAATCGCCCATATAAAGAATGAGTCAAAAAAACAAGTCACTCACTTTTTTTGTACTGTTGTGTCCTCAGTACTCAAGCGTTTCTGTCAGAAAACGACTTTGAAAACGACGGTTGAATATTTAGTGGATAATTATACCGAAAATACCATAAACAAACCTGTTAAGCGTTTATATTGACGCGCTATTTAAGTACATTCGAATGGCCCATGGACTCGGTTTGACGCACTGGGAACGCAAGGCTCTGGCTCAGTCTAGCTTTGTGCGATAAAGGTGCTTTAGAGCTCATTGGAAACGTCAAAAGCATAGACTGTATAAAAAGATGGACGAAGCAACCGTGACGTCACCCATTGGTTTCAGCATACCATAAAGGAAGCCTCGATTTTGGCAATTTGAAATGCGCCATGTTGTCATTTTGAAACCGGATGTGATTTCTATTGGACGAGAGCGAGAATCAAGATCCGGGGAGGGACGTGAGAGGTAGATCTGACCGTATCGGACGAGGACCAGAGGATAGCCACGCCTCTAAAGCATATTCTGGCTTTATCCTTTATTCTAGTCTACTTGGGACCATAATTTACAAAAATGAACATCATGATATATCGAAGGAGACTTGAAACTTGCTATAGCTACCATAAAATAATGTGAAAAATCATTATTTAAATGAAAAATCAGGTGGGAAAGAAGGGTCATTTTCTCATAGACTTCTATAGCATTGAACTTCTTTCTGCAACCACCGACGTCGCCATCTGCTGGCCATTAAATAGAATTCCATTTTACGGTACTTCCGCATGGGCTTCTTTTTTCAGACCAGAGTGCTGCGTCCATCTTTTTATACAGTCTATGGTCAAAAGCCATGGAATGAAATGGCTACCGGCAAAGTTTTACTGACAACATCACAAGCCGATCACAGAGAGGAAAATGCATTGCAACCAAGCTGAATGCTGAGGAACTGAGATCTTTGAAGCAATGCTCGAGAAGAAAAACATGCTTTGAGACTCGCAGATCTAGTTTGGTTATAACACGGACACATTGAGCAAACAATAGCAAGCGTGGATTTACCCTCAAACAGTTTTTTTATTACAAAATATCAAAGGTAAGAAATTTCTTTGCTCATCTCTGTAGACTGTAAAGTGTATGTCTGCTGTTCTTTGAGTGTGGTGTTGGTTTAAAATGGCAGGGCATACATCGTTGGATTCTGTGGACTTTCCTCTTTCATTTGAGGTATCGTTTTTAAGCATAGCACAAATTCAGGAGAATTTCTAGCGATTCAGCACTGATATGATTTTATCCTATGTTTTGCTGCATGCTTATTTACTTGCTTGGTGCTTGAATTGTGTTCAGTTGAGGTAAAAATGGTCTGCATGAGCTTTTTGCCTAGTTTCTTTGCGAAATGTGGATATGCCGCCTGACAATGTTGTGATTTGGAAACATGCTGTATTTATTGTGCGTAACCACCGGCCCCCGGTAAGGGGCGTAGGGCTTAAGGGGTTGAATTCCCCCAATGAAATCAAATTGGACAACTTCAGATCCTGTTGTAAGGTGTTCCAGGTTAATGGGGCAGAGTAAGAGAATGCCTTTTTGCCAAGCTCTGTATGTACTGAGAGAACGCTTTAGGTAATAAAGGCCTGGAAGCGCAGGCTATAACTGCACTGACTACGTGACATGTAGGAGGAGATATATGAGGGTAGCAGTCCGAGGATTGATTTGTAGATGAAGTTGTACCAATGCAAAAGCCTACGTGTGGATAAGGATGACCAGTTGACCAGAGAATACAGAGTGCAGTGGTGAGTTAGGTGGTTACAGCCGGTTATGAACCTTAAAGCTCCGTGATAGACAGCATCCAACATCTGCAGAGAGCTGGCAGAGGCATTCATGTAAACAATGTCACCATAATCAATAGCAGGTAAGAAAATGGCAGCTACAAGCAGTTTCCTGGCGTTGAAGGTAAGACAGGATTTGTTCCTGAAGAAGAACCGCAGTTTTAGTTTGAACTTCTTTAAGAGGTTTTCAATATGGGACTTAAAAGAGAGACTTACATCAATTAAGATTCCAAGATATTTATAAGAGACCACAAACTCAATAGGAGCACCTTTTGTGGATGTAATAGATGGAAGAACTGCTGGCACCATCTTTTTGTTTGAAAACAGCATACCCTTGGTTTTATCGGTACTTGTAATCCATGTGCAGCTCCTGCCACAGTAAGCCTATTTAAAAACAGTTAGCCAAGTCCTTAACGTCACCCTGGCTCCATTTTAGCAATTTTCACGTTTTATATAGCTAGCTGTCTTGTGGAGAGTCTTTCCCCTTAAACTTTTGCCAGGATTAATGCATACTAAAGTACTGATACAGTAAAACTAGCATATTACGGATTTAATTGGACCAGCTCATTTTGTCCGTTATGAGCGAAATCCGCTATATGCACAAGACAGATTATATCCTCCTTATGCGTGTAACACATTATATCCGTTTTACACATGTATGAATTTATATGTAGCCTGTGCTTTGTGAATAAAGATCGGAACAACTTCATTCTGAAGTGCTCGTACCAGTACCTACTTGTTGTCTTCATTTAGTCCGTCTTTGCCCTGACACAATGGATAACACGATGATACTGCGTGTTGCTCCAACTAGGATCAATGAAGAAGACTAAAAACTTAAGTATGTAAATGAAACTGCAACAGTTTCATTTTCTGCGAATGCACTGTTATAAACTTGCACCTTTTTTTGCCAGTTATTATTAGGGGCCGGGCAGCCTAAGCTGCCAGGACCCTAATGTTATCCTGCATGTTCTTCTTTCTTCTTCTTCTTCTTCTTCTTCTTCTGAGGAAATCCTACTTCCCATGTGCAAAAAATCACCAAACTTTGCACAAAGGTCCAGTCCCATGCCAGATTGCCTCAGCTGCGAAAACAGGCCAATAATCCTGATGGTGGCGCTACAGCAAGCCTCTAAAGTTCAAAATTTTGAAAATTTACAACAAATCAACCATATGTGCTAAAGATTTGCACCTTTCAGCAAAATGTAGCCCCAATACTGAAAAAACTTTTGTACATTTAAACTTATTGCAAATTATGAAGTCCATCACTCTGTTTTTTTCAAAAACTGTAAAACTTATTAAACCTGTCTCCTCCCACAATTTTTGCTCAATTGACACCAAACTTGCTACAGAGCATCTTCAGACTGTCCTACACAAACGATCCACACAGATTTTAGATTTATCAAATATTGAGCCTACAGTGCATCAAAATGTTTGACTGTAAATGGTATTGTAAACATATATGTGCAAATTCTTGCTTATTCTTGAAATACATTTTCAATGTACATTTAAAAAATGAAAAAATTTTGGAGTCATGGTAGATGATGTTTGGAAAATATCAGAATTTTATCTCAAAAACTGAATTTTTTACAGCATTTTGAATTCCGCTGTCATGCAAACAATTGGAGTCAATGCAAAAATGGCATTTTTAAACATCAGTTTTTCATTTATGGAGCCAATAAATCATTGTTAAAAACAAATTTACCAACATCTCCATGCTGTCTAGATGCAATTTGTGTATTTTCGGATTTTTATCTTAATAACTGAATTTTTGACAGCCATTTGAAATCTGCCTTTACACGCTAACAGCTGCTGTCTTGCACACAGGTGACTGGTTTAGTCAATTTGTGAAGCTACATATGACATTTCCATTTGCCAATTAGCTCAGTGAGTTAGAGCATAGTCTCTAATGCCAGAAATTGTGAGTTCAAGACTCAACTGATGTAAAATGTACATTAGAATGGCACCTTTTTTCATCTACCTACACTCTGCTTGTTGCTCAGAATTGCCTAATTTTGCCAAAAATGTAAAGCTATAATTTTTTTTTTTTTTTTTAGATTTTTTTTGGGGAATTTTCCCTTTATTTGACAGTTATACAGTGTAGAGAGACAGGAAAGTTGGGAGAAGTATGGGGGAAGACATGCAGCAAATGACCTGAGCTGGAATCGAACCCAGGTCGCTGCGGGAAGGACACATCCATTATGGTACGCGCGCTTAGACCGATGAGCTACCGGGGCGCCCCAACAGCAGCTATAATTTTAACTGTAATTCAACAATTAGTTTACAAAAGAGTTCCGTCCATGTTAAGTGTATCCCACGGTTAAATGCGCGCAGGACTCCACTTACAGTTAAAATAACAAGGAGACAATGCATTAATTTAACTGTTAAATTATGTCAGTTTATAAAAATGTAGGAAAGCCGAACTTCATTTCGTTGCTCTGTTGCAAATGCGTATGTGCATGGTGCAAACCAGCTTGTCCGGTATACATGAGTGCTTTTTAATGGAAATGCATTGTGACGGGATTGGAAATTTTGTCCGATTTAAGTGAAAATCCGTTATATTAAATCCGGTATATTCGATGTTTATTTAATGGAAAAACATGACAGAAAAATCGCGACTTGAGCTGTTGTCTGGTATGAGCGAGTTTTCGTTTTATATGAGCACAGTTTAGGCGAGTCCTACTGCAGTTATATGTATTTTTAATCAAGATGGGTCAATAATGCTGTTGTTTGGGAGGTGAAGGGAAAAAAAATCTTAATTTTCAATGCAAATGTGAGTGCTATTTAGCTACCTATCAAACATTGATTGTGTCAGTTGTTAGCATGGACTGTATATAAATACAGTCCATGGTTGTTAGTCTACGATTATCAGCCAGCCTTTCAATGGTAGCCTAGTAACAGTAGCAACAAATCCACAACTGCCTCCTCTCTTTTTTTTTTTTTTTCTGGACGGGATTCTGTACAAGCACAACCAAGGCTTTGCTCCTTATCAGTCATTGCATCCTACTGAACAACAAATAACTGGTATTTTGGCTAGGCAGTATGGTTAAAATGACAGGAGGGAAGCAGAGGAATCTCTCTTTTGCCCTCCAGGTGGGCATTTCCATTAAGAGCCAGTTTTTATAAGAGTCAGGCCGGCGGTGATTTATGACCCCTTCGTATTTGTCCGAAATTTTTTTGTTGATAGATGTATGTTAGAAACGAACAAAAATCACATTTTCTATCCTTAATAGGGACTGCTTTTTTTAGGGGGTCCTGGAATATTGGAGTCAAAATCAGCCAAAATGGCAAAATCACTAAAATTAGGTTTTTGAATGCTTGTATTTCTGTGTGCCCTGATTGAGCCAAATTGATTTTCATTTGTGTAAGTCTATTGGGTATGGACTCTCCAAAAATGTGAAAATTTTGGCGGCTGACTTGGGGCGCAGCCCATAGCTGGTGCTGCAAATCACTACTTTTTGTAATTATGCACACTTTCCCAGGGGTTGTTTAGCTTGCGCCCTGAGTCAGCCAAGGTATTTTATGCATGTCATTATAGGTTAGGACCTCTTACTTTGATTTGGATGAAAATTACGGCGGCTGACTTAAGGTGCACAAGTATCGGGGGCGCTTTTTGCCACCGAAAGGTGAAATTACCGCATTTGCACACTGCGATTTCTCCATGCGCCCTAAGTCAAAAGTGATGAAATATGGCTCATGTTGACTCTCAGCATCTCTAGTGTCAGTGGTAAAGAGAGTATCATGGCTGGTTTCGGTATTAACCCTTTTTGCAGCATTTTTTTTGGGCCACTTCACGAAAAAGCCGAATATGGTAAACTGGGAACTTCCTCCGATTTTCATGAAACTTGCAGGATTTGCTTCCTTAACTGGGAGAAAAGTGTTCTGTAAGTTTGAGTGCAGTGTGGCAAGCCACTTTGTTTATAGGCCGCCACTTGGTGGCAAAATTGGAACTAAACTGCAAAAAGTAGCACTTTCAAATAACCTTATATCTCGTAAATAAAGTAAAGGAAACAAATCCTGCAAGTTTCATGAAAATTGGAGAAAGTTCCCAGTTTACCATATTTAGCTTTTTTGTGAAGTGGCCTAACAAAAATGGTGCTAAAAGGGTTAATACCGAGACCAGCCACGGAACTCTCTTTACCACTGACACTAGAGATGCTGAGTGACAACGTGAGCCATATTTCATGAATTATGACTTAGGGCACATGGAGAAATTGTTGTGCGAAAATGTGGTAATTTCACCTTTTGGCGGCAAAAAGTGCCCCCTATACTTGTGCGCCCTTAGTCAGCTGCAGTAATTTTCATCCAAATCCAAATAAGAGGTGCTGATCTATCATGACATGCATAAAATACCTTGGTTGACTTAGGGCACGAGCCACACAACCCCTGGGAAAGTGTGCATAATTACAAAAAGTAGTGATTTGCAGCGCCACCTATGGGCTGTGCCCTAAGTCAGCCGCCAAAATTTTCACATTTTTGGAGAGTCCATACCCGATAGACTTGCACAAATGGAAATCAATTTGGCTCACTTAGGGCGCACAGAAATACAAGCATTCAAAAACCTAATTTTAGTGATTTTGCCATTTTGGCTGATGTGATGGCTGGTTATTTGAGACGCCAAATGCAGTGGCCGGAAAGAAAGGAAGCACAGCAATAAGACAAATGCAGAAACCAGACAGAACGGGAGAGAGGGGCTCGTGCTTCCAAAGGACATATATCTCATCCGAGAGAAATAAGGAAGCAAAGCGAGCTAGACCAAACGAACAAAGGAAAGATCTATGAAACCGAGATCAAACAGTTAAGCACCCAAACGGTGCATGAACAAAGGGAGAGAGAGAATCAGAGTAATAAACTCCCTAGAAAACTAACTAACACTTTCCTTTTTTGCAACTAATTCCGAACAAACTCTCTAGCTAGAGAACCTACGGGCTACAGTGCAAACGTAACACTGACACTCTAGCAAAGGCGGCGAGGCGGAACTTGGGCTTTAATAGAGTCCGGGCGCCACTCACAATTAATGCCAGCTGGCCAAGGAATCCGATGTGGGCAGAACGATATCGTCCCGGACGAGAGTAACAAAGAAAGCTCCCAAACAAACGCCAACCTCCAAAACCATGACAGCTGGTTTTGACCCCGATATTCCAGGACCCCCTAAAAAAGCAGACCCTATTAAGGATAGAAAATGTGATTTTTGTTCATTTCTAACATATATCTATCAATAAAAAAAATTTCGGACAAATCCGAAGGGGTCATGAATCACCCCCTAATAGAAATCTGCCTGACTCTTATAAAAACTGGCTCTTAAATTGTAATGTCATGTGAAAACTTTGAATTGTGTGAGTACATTATTTTCACATATAATTTTCACATATACTGGACAAAGAAAGTTAGGGATCACTCTGATTTTTAATATTGAAATATGATATGGAACATAATTTGAACTATCAAATATTTCAAATTCGAAAATTGGGGTGATCCCTAATTTTCTTTGTCCAGTATACATAGATTAGTAAAGACATAACATTTATGTATTCACACATCAATCTTCTTTCTATACCAAAGGTACATCAAATGAAAAATGGTGCCTTACATGTTTGCTTTTATCTGTTTAATTACTTCAACAACAATAATTAGGTGTTAATTTTCTCCAATAAATAAACTGACATCAATGGAAATGAGGAATCCATCATAGTGAAATTTAAATAAACATGTCACTGTAAAATGTGGCTTCCTGAATTTATCAAAATTGCAATATAAAATGACACCAATTCACCAGCTAAAACAGGGAAGTCTGGATGAACACTTGAATGTAATAAGTGGCTTCTCCGATTCACCATAATTGCAATATTTAATGACATCAACCAACCCAAAGGACAGCAAGTGTCATCAACACCTTTGATGACCTGCCTAAAGAGGAAGAACAGCTCACAGAGGTGCAGAAGTACTAGCAGCTCTTTGTGAAGGGACCCGACCACCAGCTCCCACTTTTGCAGGGGTGGAAACAGCACTCTGCTGAGTTCTCAGCCCTCTCCGCTGTGGCCACATAAGTTCTTTGTATCGTGGCCATTTCAGCTTCAAGTGAGAGTAACTTTGGTGTTGCTAGGACAGTAGTGTCTGAGTGTTGCTGAGTTCTTTGGCCTCCGAGTGTGAACCTCATTCTGTTCCTCTACTCTGCCATGTGGTCAGCTCGGCCAAGGAAGTGAGTGTGTTTGTGTGAAACTAGCACGGAACTTATGGACTAGTGCCTATCAACTGCCTTTTGAGGGTGTGGCAACATATGCATTAAAAAATAATGCCCAAAGGTTTGCAAAAAATGCCAAAACTGCAATTCATTTATGAATGCTTAATAATCAAGTAATATTGAAATGTAGGCAAGTATTTGCCCATAAACTGGGAAAGGTAAGGCAGTCATGGGGGAATTGATTTCCTTATAGCTCTTAAAGGGGACCTATTATGCTGATCCTTCTTTTAATACATATAGGTAATGTTATAATGTGGGATGTCCATACTCAACCTCTGAAAAGTTTCTAAACATAAGATACAGGGGTTTTGCCATAATCCAATAACGTGATTTCGTGAACATGATTTCCACTCTGAACAGCTCCTCCGGAGATCTTCACGAGATCTGGGCAAAACCTGACATCAGGTTGTACCATCCAATTAAAACAGACCTAGCCAGAGCCAAATCACGGCGCTGGACCTGCCCACACTGGAAAATATTCTAGCAGGCACTAACAACGGCAGATCATACTATGCCTTAGTAGCGTCTACACTTTTGGAAATACAAAAGAAGAACCGCAGATCATTTGAGGTGCAGTTCTGTCAGTATCTCTCCCAAAGCTGCTTGTCTGTTTACTTTTGGACACGAAGAAAAGCAGCTATTTCTCTTCCAAAAGACAATGCCACCAGAAATCAGTGGGTAGCTTTTTTTATTTGCTGGCAGCAAACAGCCGCGGCCAAAGGGAACGTTAGCTGTTTGTGCTCAGCATTTCACCAAAGACAGCTTTGTCAATAAAGGATAATTTGACGCTGGATAAGCGTTTCAGCTGCTTCTCAAACCTGAAGCAGCTGCATCGATCAAGCGCTCGGAGCCACAAGCTGTAAGTAACGATATAACAGCAAATAATGTAAGTGAAGCTAACGTGTTACGGGTGGCTAGCAGGACTGCTAACGATAGTTAGCACTAACAGCTAGCCTCAAATGTAGGCTTTGTAAAATATCTGAAGATAAATCCTGGATCGGTCGTGACTGTCCATGACTCACAGACACAGAAGCTGTAAGTTGCTTTTACTGCATAAGCCAACCTGACGTGATAGCCAGTTGATTGTGGCTGTAGCACTGCGGCTAACTTAACCAAGTTACTGTTGCTAATGTTTGTGTCCTAAATATGCAAGAGTGATATCAGGGGACATTCAACAGAAGGTGTGTGAACATAAACCTCATTTGAAGCTAACTTTTTATACTTGTTTGTAATTTGGATGCTTGGTACAACTGTCCACGGTAACGGAACTTGCTGTCTGTAAAACCTGCATTGCAAGGGATTGTCTCTGTGGTTGTTATGACTGCTCGGTTACCAGCTACTGAATGTTAGTCCACGTGCCGTGCTAATTAAAAATGCTCCTGGTCAACTTATTATGCAGTAATTCTGATCGGTATGCTTCTGTTACTTCGGTAAGCATCAATGTGGCAGTTTCATCATAACGTTGCCCGATTGTAGCCTCTACAGTTGAAGCTAACCGGAGAGGTGCTGTAAGTGTCCGCAAAGTTGGGCTGAAAAGGCTGCAGTTAGACCAGACGTAGGTTTTGCAGAGCTTGGGATACGTGTTTCGGTTTGTTTACGGCTGCTTGTGAACGCTTCACTTATCCATGACCGGGATCAGCCGGATACTTCACAAATATCTGGGCTCGCTCTCTGATGCTACCGTGAAAACAATGCACGTGGGCACGTCAAGCCGCTTTCACACTGGACGCGAAACGAATTTTTCACGCAACAGATCAGCAACATTCAAAGTCAATGCAAAGACACGAATACACGGGTTATGGGCGCGTTAACAGCTTTCACACCGGACACGAAACAAATTTTTTGCGCGACAGGTTACATTCAAAGTCAATGCAAAGACGCGAATACACGCTTTATGGACATGTTAAGCAGCTTTCACACCGGACGCGAAACTATTTTTTCGTGCGACAGATTACATTCAAAGTCAATGCAAAGACGCGAATACACGCGTTATGGGCACGTCAAGCCGCCTTCACACCGGATGCGAAACGAATTTTTTGCGCGACAGATTACATTCAAAGTCAATGCAAAGACAATACATTGACTTTGAATGTTATCTGTCGTGCGAAAAATTCGTTTCGCGTCCGGTGTGAAAGCGGCTTATCGCGCCCATTTTCCGTGAGCAAACCATTACCATGGGCAATTTTCGAAAAGGCCGTTTAGCCTGGAGCTTTCGCCCCTTTGTCATATACCAGCACGGAAGCTGTTCGTTACTCCTCGCTAACGACACACTACAGTTATGCACAAGAACCAGCAGGCCCTCATAATACACTTCGAAGCAGTCCATAAGCTGTTGGTCCACTTTTTTCTGCTCCTCGCTGTCCATGTTTCCCTGTAAACTCAGACCCACCGGATTTCTACGGTCTTCGGTCTACACTTGGGTATGTCGACCTGTTCCACAAATGTGTCTGTATGGGGTGGATTCTACCTTTCCCTCAATCCTAGCTATAGAGTAGAAACACCGGTGTACTCACCATAGTCGCCGTAGGTAGACAGCAAATTCGAGCTTGAGCTGCCAGACTTTTGCACTGCATCCTCCACTTTCGCCGTTGTGTTTATTAGAACAAGTTCATTTCATTAGATCTATACATATGTACTGCGTTTGATTGCGGAATTTGCCCGTCGATTCCTTCTCAGATGCCAGACGCGTCTCAGTTTCACTCTGGGAAAGGCGGACCCGGAAAACTGCGTTCTGCTGCCTCGTCCCGCCTAGATCCGCCCTCCACAGAGCTGGCCAGTAAGAGGAAAATGGGCATACGGGGAGTGGGGGCCATAGTGGAAGAGCCGCCTCAACTAGGCGTTTCAGGCAAAGACTACAATGGACCACAAATGGGGTTTTTTGAGGATGGCAGTATGAGCTAAATAATGACCCTTTTTTGGACGTTGAATGATCAGGAGTACTCTAGGGGAGTCCAAGATCAAAATATAAATTTGGAAATGTAGCATAATAGGTCCCCTTTAAAATCTGACATTTATTTTAGGAACACTGGAAAGTGTATTTGTGTCCCTTCTAAAACATGCTTAAATCATTGCTACATTCGCGAGTGACTACACACACGAGTGCAGAGGCTTCACTCTTTTTTTTTTTTTTTTTTTTTTAAATAATTTGGCATCTCCAATCCCACCCAAATCTGGAATGCCCAATTGGTGAACTATGTACAAGGCTTGCTCGTTTGCGACCCCTTGTTGCTAACTCAGGCGCTGACCTAAATCATCGCCTACCTAAACAACATCCTCACGTACATCCTCAGTCTGTTCTTCTGCCCAGTTTATTTGGACAACCTCCCAAGCCTTCTGCAGTCATCAGGATTGGGACTCCTATACTTTCTGAACCTACCATCTGATAGTTCTGCTCGGGGGAGGGTGACCTACATCGGGCTTCGGCCCTGGGACGCCACTGGGTGGGTGCAGACTTGCTCCTTACCCAAGCTCATTACTGTCTCAACTGAAATGTCCGCATTCTATTCAGAGCTCCATCCCTATCTGTCATTACCAGAGTCTTATCAAAGAACCCTACTTTTGGATAGTACTCTGCCTCTGCATCTGGTTCCTTGTCTGGATCATAACAATGCTACGGAAATTGAATAAAAAATTAAATTCAGAGAAAAATCTTTTATACACTCTACAAAAGAAGATGAACTACCATGTTCACTTCAGTGTATGCTTTTAGCACATCCTTTACTAATCTTTGCTTCATGACTGATGACAAAGAAACAAAGTCTAGCAACAGGTATCTACGACTGAATAATGCTGACTGAACTGCAATTTTGCATCATAATAACGTGTTTTATTTCTCGTATTACCTTAACGAGGAAACTGACAACACCTGATAATGTTGAGAGTTTTCAGAGTTTACTAAATGTTAATTTAAATTAACGATTGAAAACAGGGCAAGACCAATCATTAATTTCAAGGAATATTCTGTGCCTCCACAATTTTCATCTCACCTTCCACCACTGGTCAGAACATCAAAAACCCACCATATCAGATTGCACCCTGACCTTTGATGACCCCATATAGCAATTCATTCTTTATATGAATTTCCTTCGGGGGTGATGATAAAAAGTAGAACTGTGATGTGCACATGTGGATTGTCTGTTCAGTGGCTGTTCTTCTGAACTTTTCTATAATGCTGACTGGTTTGTTTGTTCAGTGTTGCACATGTCTGTAAGAAACTGGCACCTGTCTGCACTGTAAACCCTTACAATGTGGTGAACTCAAATGTTTTGTGGAAGCCAATTACCTCAAAAAAATTGAGTAAGCCAACTTAATGATCTTGCGTTCACAGCACTTAAAAATGTGTAAAAAAAAAAAAACAAAAAAAAACTTAACCTTATTTTCTTTAAGTTCCTTCCACACAATGCAATTAAGTTGGCCTGCACAATTTTTTTTGTGGTAATCGGTTTCCACAAAACATTTGAGTTCACCACACTATCAGGGTTTACAGTGTGCATGGACTCTACATTCATCTGCATTTAAGAGAATACACACTATTGTGAGCACAGTGCAATGCAGTAGCAGGGTACACACTGTACAGAAATCTTGGTCTCATTGATGAAAAGAGGTGGCCTATGAACACCTCACACATCTTTAAGAACTTATTCGGTCATCACTCCAGCATATATGAGACAAACAAGACAGTACCTCTCAGCAGAAAATTAACTTAGTTCAATACATCAGTGACAAGAACCTGCACTTTGTTTGGCTCCAGTTGGAGGCATTTTCAAAATATGTTCCAGGAATAAAATTTTATTGAAAATTTTTTAACCTGTGCTCTCCATTGCATTTGTCCATTCTACCTTATTTTGATATCTACTGCATTTTTTTGTTGGTTTCTCTTTGCAGGAAGGTTTCTTTTGAAGTGTTTTATTTTAATCATCATTGACCTCTTGTTTCAGTATTTTACTCTCTGGAGGCCAGCTGAGTGATTGCTCAAAGGAAGTAGTACAATCTTGAAAACCATCTTATCTATGAGACCTTCTGTCAACAGAACACTAAAAGAGGAGTCCAGCAGAATATGTTGCCATCAATCAAAAATATCTTCTCGCTGCTTCTTTCTTACTCCATAATTTCCCATTTACAATATCTCTGCGTTGTGTGACTTTTATCCAATGATGACATCATATAGAGTTTAATTCATAATTATATCAAATTATAATTGTTCATTTTTAATACATCTGAAGTGTAATTAATGTACTTTCATAACTTAACGTCTATAATTCCATTATAGGACAGATATTAATCATTAAACCAGTTTGGTAGATGGTTTAAAAAAAAACAGTTTGTTATCCCTCCATTTATACAGCATTGTATGTTTTCCACCTGAACCATTCAGAAATGACTTCCTCAAATTTAATGTCAAATAGTCAGGCTTTGATTGAAAAGGGAACAAACATTTCTCATCACTTCATGGTTTTAAGTATGATAATGCTGTTCTGCAACAATCGTGTAATAGAAAGTAATTGTTTTAAGAAAATGCTTGTGACTACGTTCTCTGTAATACAGAATTATGGTATCATTTAACTATTGCAATGCAGAGTTAACATGTATTAATTTATATATAACAGTTTTGTTTTTACATAAACTGCATGGGGCTAAATATGTCCCGTTCACTGCGGAATTCTTGAAAT
Organism: Gymnothorax javanicus; assembly: GCA_029692085.1. Classification (NCBI taxonomy): domain Eukaryota; kingdom Metazoa; phylum Chordata; class Actinopteri; order Anguilliformes; family Muraenidae; genus Gymnothorax; species Gymnothorax javanicus. The sequence continues at coordinate 124,194,632 of CM056195.1, forward strand.
ATGAAGTACTGCTGCCGCGCATTTCAAAGTTTCGCATTAAACTAGAAAAAAAAAGTGCAGCTCTCTGCACTATTAGGCTACAGCACAAAATGACTATTTTTAGAAATCTGAATGTTTCAGCTTTGTATGCCAGCAAGTCATGCATAACCAAACCGGCCATTTTTAGTTTAAAAACAGAGCTTGCCCAAGGTATTCAAATTGTATTTAAGACTGCACAGACAGACATACTCAGTTTTTATAAAAGTATGTATCAATGAATGTATGGAAACTTTCCAGAAAGGACTGGCTAAGTAGAACAACAAGCTTTGTTGTGATTGGTCGCTGTTATATCTGAGGAGTCGTGCTGCACCATATCTCCATCTGACAAACCACACTCAATCAGGAACTTTCAGCACAAAAGGGAATAAAATCTGAAAGGACATCTTTCTCTGCTGCCTTTGAGTTGCTAATAACACAGTAGTCTGTATGAGGTGTGTTCGAGCCCTGTATTTTGGTTGTCCAGTGGTGAGCAGTCTGCCCCTCATGGTACATCAGCAGAGGAAATTTTTTTAGTTATGCAATGGCCTTGGCAAAATTTTGAAAGACTGACAGACCCTGCAATAGTCACAGTATAATTCGCAGAGTGGACTTGATACTCATGCAAACAGGATGGAGGGGTACCTCATACCACCTGTGAGTATATAATCAATGTATCTATACTTTAACATCATTTCACGAGGCCTTGCTGACATTTATGGAATTTGTAAAAGAAATATACATTTTAACAATGGATATTCTTTACCAAACCTTTTTCCCAAGCTTGACATTTGAAAGTGAAATTTGAGAGATGTGAATATCATACAAATTACACTGAATGAAGTTCAGAATATAAGCAGAAAAATATTTTCTCTTTATTAGCATCCAACATTCTACCTCTTCTCTGTATGCACTCTTTGTCTGTGTGGGGTACTTGAATTCATGCTTCTGTAAAATTTGCGGTCACGTTAAATAAAAACATGTTTTAATGAACATCTACCCTAGATTAATTTGGGGAAAAAATGTTTATAAAAACAATTATAATTGACAAAGACATCTATAATATGCTGTTTACATCCAAAATGAAAAGATTTTATGTTCAGTAAAGAAAAACAAAGGATTTTTTTATTTAAAAATAATGCCATGCAGTGTTTGTAATTTTAATTTCTGTTGTTTCAAAAGCCATTAGAAGAAATGATTGCCTATGATCCCGACATTTATCGACCACCTTTAGAATATTATCCATACTCCAACAGTGATGGAGAAAGTCATGGAGGTAAGTTTGAGATTTTTAGACACTCACTCAAATAGTAACAATGGCAGGGACAATATTATTACCATGATCGTTTTGACTCTTATGAAAATAAGAATAAGTGAGAATAATTTTTAAAAAAGTATTTAAATTGCTTTTCCTCTTATTGCTGTTTCTTAGGATGTTTTTTATAGAGAATAATGAAGTTGGAGAGATTTCTGAGATTGTCAAAATTCCCAGAAAAATACAGAACCCCCACCCATGTCTACACATTTGATTCAGACACATTTTGCCCTGGGAGTATAAAATCATTTTATTCTGATTGCCAATGACATAGCAGTAAGTGCACTATTCCTGTAGTATAATAAATTATGAATATTTTAAACTGAGGTATCAATGAAATTACAGAAATCAAAATTATCCTTTTGTTATACAGATTAATTTTCCTTTTACTATAATTGAAATATTTATTGATTTTTCTGAGCTCTATTCATATGTTCAGTATTACTGCGTTCACTTACATACTCGGAGTTAAATTCAGTTGAGTGCAACTGACCCCAATTTTACTGAAATTCGCACTAAAGATTTCACTGCATATGAAGGAATAATAAATTATGACATTTTGTTTATTACTGTATTCACTGACTGTGCAATTACAGATGCCATTTTTACCTTACTTTATCACTGCCGTGTCTATGTTAAGTGGCTCTATGGGACACCATGTTGCTATGTGAAGGATCTTTTAAATGCAGTGGTGCTATATCCAAGTAAATAAATAGCAGGATTTTTGGATTACATTAAGAAATGATAATGTGCTCCTTCTAGAGTGTTTTAATTGCACATTTGAGAAAATGTCAAACTTAGCTTCTAAATAACATAGATAATAAACTACAGAATAAATACATTCTTATACTTCTTGATTGAATAGAATTTGATCATTTTTTTCTTTGATTTCATATTTTTCTAATTTGGACAATAATTATACTATATCGAAATAACTAAGAAATATGCTCCTGTTTTTGCTGAAATGTATTTAATGGCTGGGGTAACATTAAGATCATAAACCCTCATCAGTTAAATCAAGGGTAACTGCTTTAAATTGCAATTTGAAAATGGAGTACATTGCAACCGTTATGACAGTGGTCAAAAAAATACATTGCTAGAAACTCTTTCTGGCTTTTGCGTGGAATACAGTATCTTTTCACAGTGTCAAGGTTCTGTTTTTACTTGTTGAAATCACACTGTTGACAAAATATGAAAATATATGTTGGTTATCTTGAAACAGCATTTCATAATAAATATTTGTAGATTTTTTAGAGAGGTTTTTTTATTCTGACATTATACACCAATCAGCCATAACATTATGACCTCTGGCGGGTGACATGAATAACATTGATTATCTTGTTAAAATGGCACCTGTCAGTGGTTGGAATATATTAGGCAGCAAGTGAAATTTTTGTCCTTGAAGTTGATGTGTTGAAGCAGGAAAAATGGGCAAGTGTGCGGATGTGAGCAACTTTGACGAGGGCCAAATTGTGATGGCAAGACGACTGGATAAGAGCATCTCCAAAACTGCTGCTCTTGTGGGGTGTTCCCAGTGTGCTGTCCCCTGTCCACTGCTGAAAGCACCTACAATGGACACATGAGCATCAAAACTGGACCACGGAGCAATGGAAGAAGGTGGCCTGGTCTGATGAATCATGTTTTCTTTTACATCATGTGGATTGCCGGGTGCCTGTGCGTCACCTACGTGGGGAAGACATGGCTTCAGGATGCACAGGAAGAAGGCAAGCCAGGGGAGGCAGTGTGAAAACTTTGGCAGTGTTTTGCTGGCAAACCTTGGGTCCTGTAATTTATGTGGATGTTACTTACCACCTATGTAAACACGTACCACCTATCTAAACATGGAAACAGTTTTCCCTAATCACAGTGGCCTGTTTCAGCAAGATAATGCATCCTGCCACACTGAAAAAATGGTTCAGAAATGGCTTCCGGGGCACAACAATGCCTTTATGGTAATGACTAGGCCTCCAAATTCCCCATATCTCAATGCAATAGCATCTGTGGGATGTGCTGGACAAACAAGTCCAATCCATGAAGGCCCCACCTCACACCATACTGGACTTAAAGGATCTGCTGATAATGTATTGGTGCCAAATATCACTGCTTACCTTCTGAGGACTAGTGGAGGCCGGACTTCGACAGGTCAGGGCTGTTTGGCGGCAAAAGGTGGACCTACACAATATTAGGCAGGGTGGTCATACTGTTATGGCTAATCAGTGTATGCCTTACCTTATTGTCAGGGGTCAGATTCATTAGAATTTTAGGCTTAATACTTACGGATGGTTTGAGCTTTAATTTATACACTGATGGAGATTCCAATTAATTATCCACGATAGATTATGGCTGGGACCCCCATCACATCCACCATGGTGAATTTGAGAACCCCCAGCAAACCCACTTCACAGAGTTGCAAAGTGTGCAGCCCCTACACATCACCAACTTGCATCGGTACGCAGACATCGATCCCATGCACTCCACTCTAGACCCTAGCCTTGGCCCACATCATCTGGCAATACCCCAACAGGTAATTCCCTGATTCCTCTTTTTGCCGGTGCCACAATACACCCTCTACCTAACTTGCCCAGATGAAGGGATTCGTTCACTTTGTAGTGGTTACATGTGCATCTATGAATGCAATGTAACATAGCCTGGCTTTGTCAATTATGTCTATTTTTGAAAACATTCTCCACCCCATTGGACCTCCAAGAGTAGTCTGTACAATTGATGCCAGGGATGATGAATCCATGGTTCTGTGCTATTGACAGAAAATACTGATAGTACCATCTGCATATCATGGCAAAATTCAGGATTAACTAGACTGGGCAAAATCTTTCCAATCTTCAAACTTCCAGCTTTGGTGATCTTATCCATATCCTCTTACCTGATGGAACTGAAATTCTTTTGCTCTAGAATATGTTTCAGTCTTCACTTTCAGATCAGCCTTAATCCTATAAGTGAGGGATATTGTACAGTGAGTCGGTCATTATTGCAAAATGAACCCCAGGACCCTAATGCAATGCAATGGGGTTTATTTAACAATAATGATCCACTAATGATTTGCACTTATTATGCGGCTATTGACAAAAGAAATCAATATATTGACCCAATTTACTGATTTAACATGATTTTATGGCTTCAGGTAAAAAATAGTCACTTAAATTCTCTGCTTGAGTTCATAGCAACGGTCTAGGATTGATACCAATGGTCTGCTACTCAGAGATAAATTACTTTTGAATGTCATAATTGGCCAATCAGAACTGAGTATTCAGCAAAGCTGTGTAATAACTATGTATAATGCGACAAGACAGGAAAGAAATAAAACCTAAATTTCTTTGAGGGACAAAGAGGCAGAAAATCTAATTTAATGTATACGGGTGAGTTGTGAGTTGTCCCTTGTGTGGACATCACAAGCAATTAAGATTTTTGCACAGCAAATGGCTTCATGTTCTTTTGCAGTTATTCATTCATGCAGGGTAATTACTAATGAGCCATGACTCATGAGGTGGCTGACCATAACATCGCTGATCCAGGACAATCTCTGGCTACTTGGAACCAGACATGCTGTGTGTCTTGAAATCTTTGGTTTGGATTCTGCATCGGAACCTGTGTATATTTTTTCCACTGCTCTTTATTAGGCTATGTGCTTAAGTAAATTAAGTTTTAGAATGAAGGCGCTGTCATCAAAGCGCACAAATTCTGAAGATTTAAATGTTGAGGCTGAAGTTCAGGGGTGTTTTGCAGCTATTCAGTTCCGTCTTCTAGTGTCAGTCTGTCCTTCTCAGAGCACTTCACCCTGTCACTCTTTACCAAACCATTTTATTAATTAATTAATTTTTTAAATTTATTTTTGGTGCTGGCTCTTTGGCCACTTGGAACTCTGTTAATGTCATGCTGCTTTCTAAACCTAAAAATAATGATGCCAGTCCTTAGGTGTCTTTCATAGATGGCATATTACTAAATGACATTAAACTCATGAGGAATCACTTGTGTAGTTGCCTATATTATAGTGATTTACCAAGAGCAAAGTTACATTCTTGTTATTGCACATACTTGTAGCTTTCCCACTATTTTGCACAAGATTAGCTGAAAAATATTACATGGTAAAAGGCTTCTTACATCATAATCCATGAGACTCTGATTACACACCCTATAAAAGTGAACAAAATGCTAATAAATTTTATTCAATATTTAAAGTACTTCTTAAATTAAAAAAAAAGCTTTGTCTTCATAGTTTCAGAAAAAAACTTTCTGAAGACATATGACAACTACACACCTAAAGTACGAAGTAAAATATTTTGAGTTTATTTGTATCTAACTGAGTCACTCTGATCCCATCCTAGCAAAAATGGACCCAACTTGACAATTTAAGACTTAACTCTGAACATTTTATAGTGTTCAAGGCTAGGACCTGGAGGGTTAGTAGTTCTTGCCTGTTTGTTGCCATGTAAGATCATGGAGCTGCTTGGTGCTTAAATCAGTCTCTACATGGTTTCAGGCCCCTGGTTTATTCAACAAGCAGCTCATCACTTTCAATAACTGCAAAGAGAGTCATAGCTTTGTAGCTATTAAGAGACTGAGGATATAAAAACAAAAAAATGCACTAGCAGGCAATTAAAAAGCAGATGCTACAGGAAGTACATTGGGGGGTGGGTGGTCTCAAAAAGTTTCAAAAGAGAAGAGAGCCACATTTGTGTGTGGGTTTGGGGGCTGCGTCTGCGCTAGGTGGATTGCTCAATACGGACTTTTCCTGACTGTGGACAGAGTCGGCCACGTGTCAAACTGGGATGCGGCAAAATTGTGCAGAATCACCAACCGCTGTCCTGCGAACTACCCTAATTTACCCAATTCAACTGCTCCTTGTTGGGACACAAACTCTGCATGAGAGGGAGTGGACAATTGTTGCAGGTGGCGATTAGAAAGACTGAGGCATAAGGCACTATATACCTCCTCTCTAAACCTTCTCAGAAAAAAAAGAACTCTCAAAGCACAGTTCAATTTATTGAAAGCTACTCTTTTTCTTGTCATTCGGTCATTTGTACTGGAATGAATGCTAAAAGATGTGATTTATGAATCCATAAAACTTCAAGGGAACTGCTGTCAGAATGTGCCAGTTGAAAAAATTATTTGCGAATGTACTTTGATGCTTTTGTTCCAAAAAATTTTTACAATATTGAAAATAATCTGATTTAATTCATTTATAAATTGTAAAGCAATTTTTATTGCATAGTTATTTTTATACTAGTGTGTGGTATGTACATATACAAAAATACATTAAAATAAGCAGTGACCCTTCACCGTTCCAAAAGAGTGAGAGCTTTTTTTATGCAAAAATCAAGCCGGGAGGCTTTAAAGTCTCTAACGTTGAGATAGTTCTAGCCATGCCATCTTGGGAAACCAAATGCTGCAACCATTTCTCACCGGTATTGCAAAACTAGAGGTTTGAGGCTCTAAACAGTTTGCATGAAGTTGTTGCAGTTCCTTTAAGCTTAGAAAAACTTTTAAAAAGTTCTGACGCAGCATGATTTTGCAGGGGTACATAAGTGTCTGAAACTCAATAGGAAAAACTAAACTGAAAACCATAAACCATACTAGTTCCATTAAATTAATAATTTGTCGAGAAATGTTTATTATGAGTGAATTTTTAAGGTTTTTGGATTGTTCATAAAAGTAAGTCTTTATTTACTTGATTAAATTAGTTATATTAATTCAACCGCTTTTCATTTGTCACACACAGTAGTGTGCAGTGATGATTATACACGTAACAAGATGAAGATCAGAAACCAAATACTATTCAAGTATTGACTTCATGCAATATTGGTTTGTATAGATTAAAATAAGTAAGCAGATAACAAGATACAGTAAAAACAAAAATCATGTTTTTTTTTTTTTTTTTTAGAGAAAAAGTCAATATCTAGTGTGGCCACTCTCTGCTTTGATGACAGCATTTAATCTTTCAGGAATAGTGTTCACATTTTATTAATTTCCTCACTCGCTAAACCATTCAATGTATTTTGAAGTTCATTCCTTAGAGATTATTTCAATGTCTCAATAGATTTGTTTATCTTGGTTTCAAGCAAATCCCAGATTTTCTCAATTGGATGAAGGTCTGGATTTTGAGCAGGCCAAGTCCCAACTTTTATTTCACCAGATGATTCTTTCTAGTGTTTAGGGTCATTATCTTGTTCTGCGACCAATCATGGCAAAACGTGCCTCACAAGGATACTGCGATACTTGTTCTGATCCATGAATCTTTCAATTATTTTGAGGTTACCAGCTTCTTTTCAGCAGACTGAACTCCAAACCATAATAGTAACACCTCCATGTTTTCCTGAAGGGGTTAAACAGTCATTTTTTAAACGTTCTCCAATTCTACGGTGCACATGTGCTTTGCGTTTGGATGAAAAATTTAGAATTTTGAGTCATTGGTCCAAAGGACTTTTCCCAGTCCGTTGATGTTCAATCCTTGAATTGCTTGGCAAACTCAAGTCTTTTTTTTATGTTGCCAGCTCTTGGCAGCAACACGACCAATCAGACCATTTTCACACAGGCGTCTGTAAATAGTAGATCTTGAGACTTTCATCTCTTCACTTCTGGCGCTATTAATATCATCATGGAGTTGTCGTGCTGTCAACCGCTTATTTTTTTTTTACTTGTCACGGATGACAAATAGCAGCATCTAACTTTTCAGTGAACCGGTCTCTTTGAAAAGGTTGATGGTGTTTCTTACAATGCCATGGCAGCATTTAATGTCTTCAGAAATTTTTCTAAGTGACCAATGGCCATCATGCAGGGCTGAAATGCGGCCGCAAACAATCTCAGAGAGGTCCTTCCATCGTGCCATCATGTTAAACACTGTGACACTGCTCAAAGTTCATGTCACCTGATATACTGGAACAACTGACCATCAGAGGTAATTTTGCAGAATAATATTGCCTAAAACCAGTTTAAGCAAATTTTTTTAGCCTCGATAGTCATGGAATGAGCCTTAAAAACATGCATTCATGATATGCAAGAGTCAAAAATAAAATTTCCAAAATCCTTCAATTGTTATAAAAAATTGATGGTTTCAGTGTTTTTGTTTATTACTCATATTTTTACCTCAATATACTCGTGGGAATGATTTATTTATTTTTGTTCTAATTGCTGATAATAGTATTTTTCAATGCATTTTAACCAAAAAAAAAAATGATAGAGAAGCAATATATTAGGACCCCTTTGAGATGAAAGTCGTGGTGTATAATCATCACTGCTTGCTACTGTATATAGTTTGTAATTGTTGATGTAGTGCTGCCCACGATAGTTTTGTATACATTTTTCATGGCGTGTGGTACATGTATTGCAATGGACTTCCCCTTTCAGCAAATCGCACACCATGAGGTCTCCACATCATACAGCATTTTAAGATCCAGTTCTGGTCTTAAGTGTACATGTGCCCTTGGCAGAATTTTTAAGATGTTTATCAATTTTAGAAAATAGGAGCGATATGCACAACACATTGATTTTATTTATTGATAGTGCTCAGATGAAACTATTTATCATCACAGAATTTAGCATTTATTACAGTAATCATAATGAATAAGTGAACTTATACAGGTCAAAAGTTTACATACTCAGGTAGAAGTTTGGTTACCCTTTGAATCTTAATATCATGTGAAGTGCCTTTGAGCATCTTTGACAGCTTGCAACCTTTTGTGAAAGTTGAGAATGATTCCATGTATTTCCTCAGGTGGTACAGCTGTACACTTCTTGGCAAAAGGCCTTCAAGTCTAATCTTTGAATATCAGTTCATAACCTTTACCCGCGTTATACTACTGAATTACTTCTTCTTGCAAACCTCAATTTGAAAGTTCTCTTCGTTTCTGCGTACAGTATTATCGTATCAGATTTGGTGCAGGTTCTTAATTTTCTTGGGTGCATATTAACAGGCCCAGCATCCAAAGATATGAAAAAATTTGATAAAGGTATGTAAACTTTTTAAGTATGTAATTTTAGTTATTAATCTTGGCTTCTGCATACAGTTTTATCGTATCAGATTCGGTGCAGGTTCTTAATTTTCTTGAGTGCATATTAACAGGCCCAGCATCCAAAGATATGAAAAAATTTGATAAAGGTATGTAAACTTTTTAAGTATGTAATTTTAGTTATTAATACAATAAAATAAATGCTACACACTGTGATGATGAATAACTTCACCTAAGTGCTATTAATAAATAAAGTAAGTTTGCTTTGTATCATTGCTCATATTTGGAGGTACTGGTCAAATCATTCCAATCTTTCTCTAGGTTTATGAGCAGATTTGTCTGTTTACAAAGTGGTTTTTAGCCTATATCAAATATAAAATGGTAAATCAGGTATACCAGTGCTTCAGGATACAGAGAGGAGTTGAAATAAAATGTTAGGATTGCTGAACTATTGGGAACATGAACCTTAAATTTTGATCCATGTTCTTCCCAGATGCCATATTTCCCTCGCCACCAGTGTTACCCACACCCCTCACCAGCCCAACGGAGTTCAGATGAGGAGGACCCAGGGGGCCGCAGCCCCCCTTTTGAGGTTTCAGATGGAGAAGAGCTAGTGGACCATATCCCCTGTACTCCTGGGGTGGAATCAGGTATGCAAATCCTGACTGACCCCTTATATTGCAACTAAAACACTAGGAAAACTAGCAATTTACATTGTGCTGGTTGTTACTATCACATGAGAAGATACCTGCAATTGATACATAACAGAAAAGAATACATTACTAGGCTTGCTGCCAGAAGTAATCAGGCCTAAATTTAAAATGTTTGATGCATAAACTCCATAGTGTCCAAAAATGACATATTTGGACACTACGCTGAAGTTGAAAAATATACGTCTTCATATAAAGAACTTTGATAGATTTTCTAAAATAGTTATTTATAACACGGATATTATGCTCATATGTAGATTATACAGGCAGGTGACAATTTAAAAAAAACAAAATAAATTTATGGAGAAACATACAAATACAGATGCTCCTGTTCCTTTTTCTGGGATGGTTTGGGTCCATTTGTCTCTTTTAAGGAGGATGGGTCACTGCAAATCAATACAAAGTTATTTTTATCACCTTTATATCCTGTGATGAAGCAATCCTTCCATAATGGAAATGGTTTCTTCCAGAATAACAGTGGCCCAAGCCCCAGAGGGCATTAGGGATGACAATGACTTTATGAATATGTTAATTATCCAATCATTCTTCGCCGCCTTCAAAGTCATAAGCACTCGAACCAAGTGAACTCATATGGGAGATTTTGAAACAATGTATTTGCCAGCACTCTCCATCAACACCATCAAAACACCAAATGATGGAATTTCTCTTGGAGGAAGTGTACTCCATCCCTCCAGTAAAATTTTACACTGATAGACCTCATGCTAATGGATGTTGAAGTTGATCTAGAAGCCTGTGGAGGCCTCCTATCGTACACCTTACTGTTTATGTTGAGTCCATTAATTTGTCACTCGTCTGTACAGGAAGTAGTTAAATTAATCACACCAAAAGTGTTTAAATTTGAATAATCTGTGTGAAATTATGCAATTTATTTGTCGTGACTGCTACTAGTGATGATTGATTTTTTTACTGGGTAGCCCAATCCTGAATCCTTTTTCATGTAATGACATTATATTCAGTCAGGTACAGAAATATTGGCTCCCTTGAAAAAAAAAAAAAAAAAGACTACAGTAGAAGCAGACTGAATCATTCATTTGCAACAACAACTTGGAACCATCAGATCATTATTTTTCTTCATGAAACAAATACCGGAGAGATCAAGTTGTATCTCTTTTGGAATTGACTTGGTTTATGCGCTAGTTTATTTACTTATTTGTTCGTTAGCAGGATTACGAGAAAACCTGGCTCTATTCGTACCAAATGTGGCCAAAAGTTGGGCAATGACCCAAAAGAGATCCAATTCAATTTTGGAATGAATTGGGTCAAGGTCAAGGTCATTGAACAGCTAAAATATGTGCGAGGGGTGGTGTTTGTTTTCTGTGACACCACTTGTTTTTACTGGAATTCCCACGATGATAACAGACATCACTCATATCTGCTTAGGCAATAAGAAGAAAATCCGTCTATACCAGTTCCTGCTGGACCTGCTGAGGAACGGAGACATGAAAGATAGTATCTGGTGGGTGGACAAAGACAAGGGCACCTTCCAGTTCTCCTCCAAGCACAAGGAGGCCCTGGCCAACCGCTGGGGCTTGCAGAAAGGCAACCGCAAGAAGATGACCTATCAAAAAATGGCACGGGCCTTGCGGAACTATGGCAAGACAGGTGAGGTGAAGAAAGTGAAGAAGAAGCTGACCTACCAGTTCAGTGGAGAAGTACTGGGGAAGGTGGGCACTGAGAGGAAGATTTACCCACTTATGTAGGTCAGCAGGAGAGTACACTGCAATAACAAGAAAATGAGTCAAATTAATGACTGAAGACTGACATACTCTTAGTATTATGTCATCTTTAAGTCCTATACATAAAATGTAATTGTTGTTGCCACCAATTACGGTAGACTGATTTCAAGCTTTGCAAAGAAAATTTCACTTGTCAAGCCATTATCTTATAATGAACAACCTTTTTATATGAGAAAAAAACATGATTGTGTGTCTCTTTAATAGTCAGCAACAATTTTTGAGAATGGTATATTCTTTGTCTATATATTAACATTACTGCCTGTATAGAGCACAGAAACAGAAATGTCTTTTTTGTGAGACAAATAAATGACAGTAATGGTTTGCAATACAGCACAAATATCATCTAAGGAATTGGCAGGTATTCAAAGTGTTCTTTTTCTAAAAAAAAAAAGTGCATTTCCATCTCTGTTAAGGAATATTTCTCTCCTACAGCTAAAATATTGTGAATAGCATTAATTCTGTGACACATGAAACTGCTCGTTCATGTCACTTACAGTATTGTTCAAAACATAATTAAAAACCCATGAATAGTCTCCCAATAAGATGTAGCAGAGCACCACGTAAAATGGCTGAAGCTGAAAAAGAGAAGTGAAAATAGATGACAGAGCCTACCGCAAAGCTTAGGTTTCAGAATGTTGAAGTCAAATATATTCATTGACAAATACTTTATTAATCCTTATACTGCCCCCACGTGGTTCAAAACAAACTAAGGAATGAAAATCATACACTGTAAATTGCATAGTCGTGTGAAAACCAGAGCAGAATTTATATCTCTAAAAATTATGGTATATTTTTTACTGAAAGCATTTTCAAATGTGAATATGGATGAAAAAAAAATGAAAAAGAGAGATTTTAAGGATTACCCAAAACATTACTCAATGAAAATAAAACAAGTTGGGATCAATATTAATTACACCAAATCAAAGTAAGAAGTACTAAAATAAATAATAAATTAGTAAGCATTAAGTGCTAATTAAGCTTACTATAGCAGCGACAGAAGCTGACATTTTCAGGAATTTATATTGTACAGCACTCTCCAAAATGTGCACCCTTGACAAAGATTGGCAAATAAGGCAATACAATACTTCAAAATAATTTCAAAAATAGTAAAAATAAATAGTAATGATCAAAATAATTATATTAGTTTTTAATGACAGAAAATGAAATAGTTACTCAAATACATGGTACCTCAGCAATATCAAATCAATCAAATGTTTTTACTTTATGTATCACTCCACTTGTCTGTGTTTGCTACATAAAATTCATACTTGGAATGTAGTTTGTTTGTTACATTGAAGGCTACCATTAATAGGTTATGTTAACAACATCAAAGCAGACATGGAAAACAATACATATTTGATAAACATCGCTTCTGACGTAAAAAATATGTAAACTAATGAAATGTAGTGGACAAGGATGAAGAGAGGCCAGTTTGGACAGTACCAGTTCCCAGGTGCGCAACATCACATCGCCACACTTAGACATTCGGAGAAAAGCCTAAATGAATCTCATATAAAAAAAAAAAAAACTTCAGTCCCCGTCACCAAATTCAAATTTCATCGTGTGCACCATTAACGGGAATTTAAAAATCCAAATCAAGGTGGAGGAAAGCCCTGCAGCAAGTAACAAATAGGCTGTTAATTTGTCTGTGCATTGAATATAGAAGCAGGCAATGCGATATCCTGCTTGTCTTTATTGGGAACAGTTCACTGTCGGAGTAAGAAATAAACAAAATATTTGATCAGATTGCTTCTGCAATGTCACTTATTAATTATTTTCCAATAAGTGTATAATTTATTGAACTTCATCATCACAATATCAAACCGGAGTTCGTGCTGTTACATTAATGGTCACGGCTGCAATTATCTGCAGTAGGCCTACTTGTGAAGATATTTAGAAGGCCTATGGGCTAACAGCATTCCCTCTTGTGATACTGCTTAAAGAGAATGGGAGTGCTGCCCAAAGAGCGGACTTTCAAATGGGTACATGGTTATGTAACAAATAGTCAGATAAGCTAGCAATGAACGACATGTTGGTCATTATTATGAAAACTAAAAGGGCACTCAGTAGAGCGCATACCTCCGCCTCCCCATATATCAGTATTATTGGTTCTGGATCCACAAGAAAATTATCCAGATCACCAACAACTATAATCAATTCCACATTAGGGTAGATTCTATTTAACGCTGAAATTTCATGAATCTGTTAATTACTCAGGGACAATCATTCTACTCAGGTATATTTTAACTTCTTTTGCATCTAGAATCCAGAATATGTTCCAGATCACTTCTTTAAATTGAATGAATTCATCCTTGGACTACCATCTACCATTCTACCAAATTTCGTGCCAATCCATTCATAATTTTTTGAGTTATCTTGTTAACAGACAGAGAAACACGGGTGAAAACATAACCTCCTTGGAGGAGGTAATAATTGCACACCTAAATGGAGTTATATGATCCAGTGTGAAGCAGAGAGCCCTTAAAGCTGCTGTAACTAGTTTGGTCATTTTAGCTAGCTTCCTGTCCGTCACCGAAATAAGCAGTCCCCTCCCTCCACCCCCAAGTCGCACATGAACGCGCATCGGTTTCCAACAGAGGCAGATATGGAGAGCAGTGACCACAGCAGCGACTCAGTTACAAAATAAGTACAATATAAACAAACACTCTCAGTGATTGTCATGTGAAAGCCACACTAAAAACACAGACCAACGACACCTCACATCCATACATAAACTTCGGTTTGAATGGCTCTTTGGAGGTATTAGCTAAAGCTAGCTAGTGTCCCATAGCCACACCAACTGGTAATGGCACAATGGCGTCCTTGAATATGGTGAGGAGATTGTGATTTTTTTCTGTATCAACAATCGTCTATACAAAAATACTTTTCTGCTAGCCCTTTTAAAGCATTTTTTTCCCTCATATAAATACGTGCCATTGCCGTCATAGTTAGACAACAGCCTCCCTTTGTAAGAACAAGTAACAATAGCTACCAAGTTCTGCTGCTATCGTTACGCAGCTAATGAAGCTGCAGTTGGTCACAAACGATGACTGTACATTTATCAACTAACATTAGCAGGATTAAAACCACCCACAAGACTATCCAAGACTAAAACTGCAAAACTACTACAGAGTAAAACATAGCTTACCTGTCCAGTACACACAAGGCTAGCTGTGTATCACTTTTTAGGCCCTTAGATTCCTTTAGTTTTCTCCACCTCCCAATATATACATAGCTCTTGGCCATCTCCTGTTTTTTCTTCCTTGACTCTATCTATTCCTCTACTGGTTCTTGGTGCTTAGGCTGTTTGTCTACGCCGTCTCTCCTAGCGCTGGGATCGGAGGCTTCATCTGTTCTGCCATTGTCAACAACACAGTTTCTTCTTCTTTTTCTTATGATTTTTGATTTTCCAGCAGGCTGTGGTATAACAACACAGATTCAGCTCTCTGCGCGTTCACAAGCAGAGAGGACTGCCTCTTTATGGCATTCTCTCACCTAATTGGATAGAGGCAGTGGGTGAATCCAGAATTTTATATACTGCTTTACTGCTGAGGACAGTGACTTAGAGACCTGTGTTAAAAGCCAGATACTCTAAATCAATAATCTCTGTCAGAATGTGGAGCTATTTAACACTTGTTTAAAAAAAATCACTTAGAGCAGCTTTAACCACTTCAGTGTGCAATTATTTTCATATAATGACCGACATGGAGTTGTCCATTGCGCTTATGCCATGGTTAACACACATATATGCTTATCTACGGAAATAACTTTCATGTTTTTGTCCAAATGCCAACTTTTTGCTTCTGCCACTATTAACTTATGTTTGAAACTACTTCATAGGTGTGCATTTATTGGAAAAGAATGCACACACTTAAGGCCAGTTTATGCGAAAGATTCACGCTGAGACTATTTTATACCATTGCAGGGAAAAGTTGCAGCGGTATAAATGGGCAGTCTTAGCTCAATTCAAGCTGGCCAATGGCATTGCCAGTGACTCGGTTTATCAAGTCGACAGAAGCTGGTTTTAGAATGTAAGGCACGCTACCTGTTTCAGCAGCCAGTCAGTTTGTAGCAAAAAAAGTTGTTTGAGTCACCTACAAACTGCCAGCTGAACGCAATGAACAGAGGAAAGAGAGGATTGCCTCATAAATTAGTTTGAGATAATAAAATAAATAAATTAAGGCTGTACACGAGCCTTAAAATATTGGCCGACAGTCACTATCCTCATTCATATTTTAAGATACTACAAATTATTCAACAATCAACAAAGTGTAAATCTGGCAGTTGAACACAGTGTCAAACACGAAAAATTTTCATTGCTAAGGAAACGATAAACCGTCTTGTCCAGTCGTATTGGTGTAAACTACCTGGTTTCAGAGCATTGCAGACTGGCGCGCTGCAAGTAGTTGTAAACTGGCCATTAGAGCATCCCTCGGCCAATCACAATTGAGTATTCAACAAACCCACAGCATAAAATATTTCAACGTATGTTAAAAACCCATCTATTCATAAGCACAAATTTAAAAAATAATAATAATAAAAAAATTAGCACGCTGACTCCACATTTAAATTTAAACATGTTTCAGTGTTGATTTAAAATTCAAATTCACTGAACAACCAAAAATAGGCTAATATCCAACTACAGACTCGTACAACACCAAATATTTCGATTAAAATGCCCCTCTATTGAGACACCGAATGCATTTTACTGTA
Organism: Gymnothorax javanicus; assembly: GCA_029692085.1. NCBI lineage: Eukaryota > Metazoa > Chordata > Actinopteri > Anguilliformes > Muraenidae > Gymnothorax > Gymnothorax javanicus. Next base: position 124,211,103 of record CM056195.1, read on the forward strand.
GACAGCAGTAATACCAAACCTGTTGCTTGCAACAAATCCATTTCTGTATAAGATTACAATGGCAATTTCACGGGCATCTGATCACGTTTGTGCAAAAAACTGCCAACAAAAAGAGCCTAAAAGTGTTACTGATCCTTCAAAAATTTTGTACATTTTAAATTTTGTAATTAATTATATTTTAAACTGAATGCACTGCCATTGAAAATGAATTATAATTTTTTTTTTAATTTTACCTCAAAAAACATGTTTTATTTATTGTAAACAGCCATTTGTGTTCAGTCATATCCAGGATGTGAATCATTTTGTTGGTCACTGTATCCAATGCCATAAAGACAGCTTTACAGTAAGGTCTGAATTTCAAACCATGAAGTTGCAGTTTAATAGCATTAGTATACTGTCTCTCTATATTAATGATTGATGCAATAGTTTAATTATGACATTTGCTCATATTGTTAAGGCATACAATGGATGGAATATATAATGTGTAATAATGTTCAATGGAATGTTATTAATAAATTATTTATTAAGTAAAAAAACCTTTGCAATAAAATGTTACCCACTACTATAACAGGATCTTTGGGATATAATGCAATGCAGGCCAGCCATCAGGAATGATGAACAGGGGTGCCATATTGCTCAAATCGAGCCCCCCAACAACACCCACTCCAGCACCACCAATACGCATCACATAAAGAGCGATATAATGAGAATGGTCTTATTGCTGACTTCAGTCGCGGCGCCAAAACTTGAAATTGGGGGTGCACAGAACATCCCTTTATTGGTCCTGACTTGCTCTCAATCATTTTCTAAATTAACAATACGTTCACTTTGAAAACACTCGATGCTATCAGGCGATGCTAATTTTCCCCGTTGAAGTAAGACGACAATCATTCATTTGGTCGCACACTTTGGTGCATTTAAATCAGCATTATTCAAAATTGCACAAAGTTGTTTCAAATGGTCTTCTATTTCATTTCTATAATTAAATGATGATGAAGGGCAGGTTAGATCGCCTGATGTGTTGAAAAGGCGGCTTGGAAGTACCAGTTGTCTTTCAAAAAAGCATAGGCAAATTTATAAGTAAACTATTTATCTGGACTGAATTCAGCCCATTATTTCGTCGCTGTTTGATCACATGGGGAGAGAAGCCATGTCTTCAATTGCCAATGGATTATTGCTATAATTGGAAAATGTGTCAATGAAGGAACATGATTGAGAACTAGTCAGGACTAACAGTTGTTATAAAGGGATGTTCAGTGCCCCCCCATTTCCAGTTCTGTCGCCGCCACTGGTTGACTTTCGGCCTAAAGATTCACTTACTGATTGCAATCATTACCAAAACCAGTGGCTTGCAATATAATTGCCTTATTACATTTCATTATGAGTAGTCAGAGCATGTTTATTTTATAAATGGACATTTGTACCTTTGTACTGGAAAATGTGAGTTTCAGACATGTAATTTGCTGCATTTTAATTCATATACTGTAAATAATACCAATAAAAGTTCTAAAGTAATAACACACAGGAAAAAAAAAACAGAAAAAGACCTTATTTTGATTTTATCATGCTAATATTATCATATTATTGTACATATGTATGATGAGGCTTAGCGAAAGTTCGGTCAGGAAGACTTTCCTTTGCATGCTCTCGCCTGTTTATTTTCATTCAATCTGCCTTCACTCCTAATGCATGCTTTAATTCTAGCTATGATCATGCAGGGCAGTCAATTGCTCCACCAGCTGATCTCTTCCATCTAATAACACTGTGACGTACCTGCGTTGTTGGCCTAGCTTCTTGGTGCTATCTTTTTAAATATGACACTCTCTGCATTGAATGCACGCAGGCTGCTAACGTGCCCACCCTCCACCTCCCTATCACCGCCCAGCCTCTGCAGGTTCATCTGCTCCATCTTCATGCAACCCCCGCTCACGTAACACCTTTCTGCAGATGTAGACGCCTGCGGACATAGAGTAGCTCTTTTTATGGAAGCAGTTGCACTACTCAATCACTAGATGGCACCCCCGGATCAGTTATTGAATATTCACAAGTAAGCAGAGCTGGAACAGTCTAGAATATTGACGAGTTCACTCCTATCCCTGTTTTTCAGGAGTTGCATGAATTAAACTCCTCAGCTAAGCCTTGTGTGCAAACTGCTCAATATCCTTGCTCATGGTATCTATCCAGCAGTTTAAAAAAATGATCTCTTGCGACAGAAAAAATCGTTGTCCTCTGTAGCAACCACTTCAGTTACAGTGAGCCAATGGTATTCCAATTAGTGGTTAAGAAAAATCAGTTTTCTGAAGCAAAAAATTCAACATGGTATTGATTCTCTCACATTCCACTGTCAATTACAGTCATGATAAACAATAAATGCGTAGTTCCCTACCGTGGATTTACGTGTAGATTCCTTCATTGACAAATTCAGCGCTTCCTTATATCCACCCAACTACTGGTGTTGCTAGCCAATCACTCAATTATACACTCAGGCTCTTCTGCGTAACTGCACATTTATAGTTCACGCCCTCATGAAACTCCCCCGGTAACAATGTATTGATTGGCTCATTTCTTATCCAATTCCCGAGCATTCGAACTTCCCACAGTAACTGAAACACATTTATTGGACAAACATAAAAGCATACAAGCCTATGCGTATCAGCAAGGTAGGTTGTATCCGTTCAACGTTGAGCATGATTGCGCAGCTGAGAATGACGCGATTTATAGAAAAAAAGACTCCCTAAACCGGCCTGAAGTGTTCCGTTACATTTACAGTATTTAAATGAGGTAAGGACATGGTCAATGGGAATTATTTCGAATGAAACAGGACCGGAGGGTTCCTTTTACTGGATACATCGGTCTCTGGAGGAGGGATTCATGAAAAAGGTTAGGCTGCTACTTTTGCTTTTTGTTTCGGAATGTATTCCGTATTCAACAAAGTCAAATGCAGAGGTTTTTTTTTCCCTGTTTAGAACGTGAACTGGTCATGCATTTCGGTGGATCCCCTGGTACACTTTCATTGCACTATTCTGCTGAATCTAGGGAGGGATATATTGTTTGATTTTCCCTGAAAGTGGAATGTCTGTTCTGTTAAAATAAGGTATATTTCAGATATTACTGAGTTAGTGAGTTTTACTTGTTCCTTATAAGGTGAACGTGTTGAAATAAGGTTGTGAGCTCGGAAGTGGGAACAGCTAGCTTGTCATTGCAGGGTGAATGTTCGGACCGTTTAATCAGCAGTTTATTTCATGAGTATGTGTGCTGGCTTGGGGGACTTTGAGGAAAAATGGACAAAACTCTTAACTTCATTATGGAGAAAAGGCATGTTTTGCGTTTGGAGAGGTTACTGGTGACCACTGATATTCAACTGCACTGATATTGATAAATTCTTGCTAAACTCAACGAGAAAATCTTTAGTTCATATTAAATTTCATGCCTCAAAACTTTATTTGTGTTAAATATATGATTATTTTATGATCTGACAGTGCACCATTTTGAGGGATCTCAGACTTTGGGGAGCCACCTGGATAGCTGTCTAATTTGGCTCATAGCAAATAGGTAATCTAGAATGCAATGTTCAAGATGAATTGTACTTGTGGTCAAGGGGTTTATGATTCCAGAAATGTATAGATTTAAACCCCAGCAGTTTTTCAATTCTCAGTAATTTTTTTTCCATTTCAATGTTGAATTTAAATAAAGATTTTTTGTGTTTGCAGCCCTTTTTCTCTAGCCTGTCTCCGCCAGCCTTCGTACTTCTGCTTAATTTCATTTCGCTTCAGTACTCAGTCTGGTCACTCGGAGCTCTGCCTCGTTTACGACGGCAGAAAGTACGCCGGACCAACCAGCGAACAGAAGGCGTGGCCGAGAGCCATGATGTAGCAGCTGCGCCGAGTTTGAAATTGTAGCCTCCGAAATCAACAATGGCTATGGACATAGATACATGGGAGGCCATTCGCTCTGTCGTGGAGAAAATCCCGGGTATCAGCGACTTATAGCCACAACAAGATGAATGTTTGGTTAGTTTTTTTAATGGAAATGATGTTGTAGCGCTACTCCCTACAGATTGTCATATCTACTTAATAGCCATCATGAAATAGGCACCCTGTTCATCTCTTTGAGAGACAGCCGAACCACCTAAGCTAGCTTGTAGCTTCTAGTGTTACATTGCCCGTGAATTTAACGCTATTTAAGTTAGCAGCGAACTTTTTAAAAGCCGTGTTTTTGTTCGTGTCACAAGACCTATTCGCTGTCTCAGTGTTATGTTGTCATTATCCATGAATGAAATGGCTGCTTAGAGCCAAACTGTGTTGCTATAAAGTTAGATTGCGAGCTCGGTATGATGTTAGTGCAAGCATGGTTAACGGTTCAGTTTTCGTGTCAACGCACATTTCGTCCCGATGTAAATAATGCGTTATTCTCGCCGCCGTTGGTTTCGGGTCTCTTACGATTTTTTTTTAACAGCAGCAGTATCTGCAGGAAAAACGATAGCTCAACAGTTTTTCCTTGTTAGGAGAACAGAAAGAGCACCTTTGGTTCTTTTAAAGTGAATGGGTGAAGGCTAAAATTTGGTAGATGGGCATATGTATGGGTACAGTATTAACTTTATTGTACTGTTTGTTTTTTCAGTTTGTTTTCACTGCATTCCTGATATGAAGGACTGTGTTTACACCAGAAGTACTAGGCGGCTGAGCCGGCGCATAACATACGTCATCGCCAAACGTTAGTGATTAGTTTACGGGTACACTAATGATTTTAAACTTCAGACAAGCGCCCACCCACCGGGAAGTAAACACTTGTCAATGACGACTGGCCAGGCTGTGTACGAAGCACAGCGAAGTAGCAGAGTCTGGTTTTACCAGGCTACTTTTTCTCCACCAAAATCATGAAAATAAACTGAAATACGGTGGGAGTCTAAATGCCTCAAGTGTCTAGACTCAGTTCAGCCAATCCTTTCCTGTCTTTGAAGCTGAAATCTTGAATTATAAAGCCTTAAATAAAGTAACCACCCAAATAGCCAGATTTGGCTTCTGCGCAAAGGGGTTAAAAATAAATTGGACGACCTGCGCGTACAGGCTGCTGTCTGCTACAAAATTCATGAGTCTGGGCCCGTATTTATCAAGCTTCTCAAAGTACTATTTTGATCTTAAGTGCTGTGAATTTCAGAAATTTACTCCTACTTTTGAACTTAAGTATTAAAGCAAGTTATTAAATCTTAAAGCTAAGAATCACTCTTACTCTCTGAGTTATTTAAGACAGCTCAAGAGGTCTCTCAAGTGGTTAGGAGTTGCCAGAAGGGGCCTGTGATGGCACAGAGGAGGCAGAGACGTGTGTGAACCTTTCAGGAGAGGAAGAATGTGTTGGAATTGTTTGACGACGAGCAGTTAATCAAACGATGTTGCTTGGATAGAGCAGGCGTCATCTTTGTCACTGACTTAGTGAGAGGCGTCATCTCAACATCCACTTTACGATCTCAGCTGAATTAAAGGTAGTGATGATGCTCCATTTCCTTGCCACAGGAAAAATGCAACAATGCAATCTGATGATTTGGGGCCATCACAACCACCAATTAGCCAAATAATTATAGCACTTATTGCTCCACACATTATTACTTGTTTCATCAACTTTCCAACAACGCCCCGCGCTATCCAAGAGAAGCTAACACACTTCATGCAAATAGCTGGCTTTCCAGGAGTTGTGGGCGCAATTGATGGCACTCACATAAAGCTCATCTGTTATGGTTCTGCCTCATGTGTGCTGTTTGTCATTGTGCTTATTACTTTTATTTTTGTGCTTGTGCCTTTTCTTCTGTGCCTTACTCTTGGTTTATTTTTCAGCTTTCATTTCTGCCATCTGAGGATTGATTCACTCTTGCCCAAACTCCTGTGATGTCGTTTGACAGCCTTGAGCATGCTTGTGTCTCGTTGTCCAATCATGTGAATGCGTGACTCTGAGTAAAAGCGTTCTCTGATAGGATGATTACTAGCCCGTACTAACCAGCACTTATTTGAGGGTGACTGTATATATTTTTTCACGAAGTATTAATCTTAATTAACTCATTAGCGTGTGCGAGCGTTTCTAGCTTTTGTGATTTCTTCCTAAGCTTTCCCTGTTTAACTACGTTTAAGCTATGCTTTCCTTCGCTTCTCTCGTGGTGTTTTTATACTCGTCACGCTTGGATTACCTTGATCTAAACCGTCTAGTTTGATTGATTGTCTCAGCATCTTGTCTCGAGTCATTATTGTTAACCCGGTTCTCGTGAATTTGTTTATTAATCCCATGTGTTTCTGTTTCCCTCTGAGATTGCCTTCCGAGTCCACGCCTACTTCCGTGTGTATATTTGTGGGCAGGAGTGAAGTGATCTTCAGACAGAACTTTGTCGGCTTTGCGCTACATTGTGAAATCTCAGCTTCTACTTCTTCCCGGGTATTTCCTTTGTGCCATTCCCGAGCCTTGTGTTTTTTCTGCGCCCACGTCTTGTCTCCCTTTTGTCTAAGTCTGCCAGTGTTTCCGTCAGTCTAGTTAGGTGAAGTTTTTTGTCTTCTAGTTTAGCCACTCTTTGAGTGTATACCTTTGTTTCCCCCTTGCTTGGGCAGTGTACCATAGTTTTTCCCATTCGTTCAGTGCATATGCACGGTGTTTTGTTTCTGGACTGATTGCCTGCTTTTCTCATGTAGTGTTTGGTGTTCTAATAAACTCATTGTTCCTGCATCTGGTGTCCCCCCAACCACTTCTTGACAGAAGTTCTGTCACTTGGACACCAGCAGGATGGACCCACGAGATGCGGAGCTCCAGCGCCAACAGCAGCAGATCCAACACCTGACTGCTGCCCTGGCTGTGCAGCAACCCACTGCTTCTGGGAGCACGGGGCCTCCTTACTTTCCCGCTGGAGCTGCTGCACCACCACCTCCTGGTCTAGGACCAGAGCCTCGGCTACCACCTCCCGAGCGCTACAATGGAAACCCTGGGTCCTGCAGGCCATTTCTGACCACCTGCGAGATGCACTTCGCTCTACAGCCCAGCACCTACGCCACAGAGCCTGCCAAGGTGGCCTTTGTAATCTCCCACCTGATCGGTCCAGCCCTCCACTGGGGAACCGCCGCCTGGACAGCCCGCCTACCTTGCGAAGCCTCCTTCTCTGCCCTGTCCTCTGAGATGGAGCGACTCTTCGACCGCACCAGGCGCGGTATGGCCGCCGGAAGGGATCCCACCCGGATCCAGCAGGGAAGCCGCTCGGTGGCAGAATACGCCATTGAGTTTCAGACCCTCGCTGCCAGTTCCCAGTGGAACCCTGAAGCGCTCCGTGATGTAGTTGTGGAAGTACGTCTGCCCGAGCCCATCCGAGCCAGAGCCCACGCAGGTGGGGCGCAGCCACCTCACTAAGGAGGAGAGGGATCGCCGCATGCGATCCAAGGCCTGCGTCTACTGTGGTCAGCAGGGGCATTTTGTTGCCAATTTCCTGGGAAAAGCCAATGCCCACTAGTGACTGGGGGAGCATTAGTGGGCGTCTCCCGCACCGAAGCCTCCTCCAGCTGCCGGACCTGCATTCATCTCCTGGGGCAACCAGAGCCGCCGCACCTCCGCCTTGGTGGATTCAGGAGTGGAGGGGAACATTCTGGACGCCGAAGCCACTGCCTCCTGGGGTGTTCCTCTCTCCCTGCTGGCACGAGCTCTTACCATCTTTGGCCTCTGGGGTCAAAGATTGGCCCAAATCCAGCAGTAAACGGTTCCTGTCCAGTTTCTGGTCTCAGGCAACCACTGGGAGACCATCTCCTTCCTTATCATCCATTGTTCCAGATCCCCGGTGGTTCTGGGACATCCCTGGCTCCGCGAGCGCAACCCGGTCCTGGACTGGTCCACCCACGAGATTCGGGAGTGGAAGTCCTCCTGCGCTACCCACTGCCCTCGCCATGCAGCCTCACCTGTACCCGGGTCTCAGGTTCCTTCCGCGCAAGCGCCTGATCTCTCCCGAGTTCTCGCTGAATACTTTGACCTGGGTGCAGTATTCAGCAAGTCTAGGGTGGTGTCTTTGCCACCTCACCGGCCCTATGATTGCAAGATCGACCTCCTGCCAGGAGCAGTGCTGCCCCAGGGGCGCGTCTTCTCCCTGTCTCAGCCGAGAGGGTCGCTATGGAGAAGTACCTCCAGGAGTCTCTCGCAGCTGGGATAATTCGGCCCTCCACGTCGCCAGCAGGAGCCAGATTCTTCTTTTTGGCTAAGAGGGATGGGTCACTCTGGCCCTGTATCGATTACAGAGGGTTGAACAAAATAACGGTCTGGAACCGTTATCCCCTGCTGCTCATGTCCTCCGCCTTCGACATCATCCAGAAAGGCTCAGGTGTTCACCAAGCTGGACCTGTGGAATGCTTACCACCTGGTGAGAATATGTGAGGGGGATGAATGGAAGACCGCTTTTAACACCCCCAGCGGTCACTGGGAATACCTGGTGGTTTTTTTTCAGCCTTACCAACGCGCCCGCAGTGTTCCAGCGACTGGCAAACGACGCCCTGGGGGACATGATTGGCAGGTTCGTCTACGTCTACCTATTTTCTTGTGCACCCGGGAGGAGCACACGCGGCATGTGCGCCAAGTCCTGAAACGTCTGTTAGAGAACCGCCTTTTCGTGAAGGCCAAGAAGTGCGAGTTTAACACCAGCTCCACAATGTTTCTCGGCTACATCATCTCTCCCGAGTCATTGAAGACGAATCCTGCCTAGGTCCAGTCCGTCCTGGAGTGGCTACAACCCAAAGACCACAAGGCCCTCCAAGGATTCTTGGGCTTCGCCAATTTCTATCGGTGTTTTGTCCGAGGGTACAGTTCAGTGGCGGCTTCCCTGACCGCGCTCACTTCCACCAAGCAGCCATTCCTCTGGAATCCCCAGGCGGACCAGGCCTTACAGCAGCTCAAAGGGCGATTTACATCTGCGCCCATCCTGATAACCCCGGACCCGGCGTCCCAATTCATCGTGGAGGTGGATGCCTCCAACGTGGGCGTGGGAGCGGTGCTTTCCCAAAGATCTGCCAAAGAGGGGAAGGTCCTCCCCTGTGCCTTCTTTTCGCACTGCCTCACGCCCACTGAGGCTAACTATGACGTCGGTAACTGGGAGTTTCTGGCAGTCAAGTTGGCTCTGGAGGAGTGGCGCCACTGGCTAGAGGGAGCCACAACGCCATTCCTGGTGTGGAATGACCACAAAAACCTGGAGTACCTGAAGATGGCCAGGAGTCTTAATCCCCGCCAGGCTCGGTGGGCCTTATTGTTCGAGCGTTTCAATTTTTCCTTAGCTTACCGGCCTGGGTCCCGTAATGCCAAGGCCGATGCCCTTTCCCGGCGGTTCGAGACCGATACCGCTCCCGAGAACCCTCCCGAGACCATCCTCCCTCCAGGCCGTTTCCTCAATGCTATCCAGCTCCCCATTGAGGAAAGGGTTCGGGCAGCACTGGGCAGGCAGGCCGCACCTAGTGCATGTCCCAGTAACTGCCTGTTCGTTCCCCAAGCCCTCCATTCCGAGTTGCTCCAGTGCGGACACGGTTCCCAATTTTCAGGCCATCCAGGGGTCAAGAAGGACCACCGCCTTCATTCGGCGTCACTTCTGTTAGCCGGACTTACCGGAGGACGTCAAGGGTTTCGTGAGTGCCTGGTCGGTCTGTGCCAAAACCCTGCACACACCCCCCTCTGGTCTCCTTCTGCCACTCCCTATCCCTAGTCGTCCCTGGTCTTACATTGCCCTCGACTTTGTCACCGGCCTACCTCCCTCCCAGGGCAATACCACCATCCTCACCATTGTTGACTGATTTTCCAAAGCTGTTCATTTCATTGCACTCCCTAAGCTCCCCTCAGCCAAGTCCACTGCTGATCTCCTGATGCAGCACATTGTTTGTCCCCATGGTATCCCTGTTGACATTGTGTCTGACCATGGCCCCCAGTTTACTTCCCGCTTTTGGAAAGCCTTCCTGTCCCTCCTAGGCCCTTCCTGTTCCCTCATGTTCCGGTTTCCATTCCCAGACCAATGGCCAGACCGAGCGGGCCAACAAAACCTTGGAGACCATGCTGCAGTGCATGTGTTCCAAGAACCCCAGCTCCTGGTCGGCCCATCTGCCTTGGGTCGAGTATGCCTGCAACTCACACGCATCCGCAGCCTCTGGTCTCACCCCATTTGAGTGCTGCCTGAGCTACTAGCCTCCCCTGTTCCCCTTACAGGAGGTGGAGGTGAGGGTCCCCAATGCTGAGGCCTTCATCAAGCATTGCCGCAACACCTGGGACTCCGCCCGCTGTGCCCTCGTCCGGGCGGGGAAGCTGATGAAGGACGCGGCGGACAAGCAACGCAAGCAGGCCCCCACCTACCACGTCGACCAGAAGGTCTGGCTCTCTGCCCAGGACATTCCTCTAAGGGTTGAGTTCCGCAAACTTATCCCCAGATTCCTCGGTCCCTTCCCCATTGACAAGATCATCAGTCCCATTGCTGTCCGTCTCAAGCTCCCTCACACTATGCGCGACATCCACCCAGTCTTCCATGTGTCCCGAGTCCAGCCCGTCTGTCACCCACCTCCTCCACCTGGATCCCGATCCCCGCCTCCACCGCGCATCATCGACAGTGGAGAGGCCTTCACTATCCGCAAGCTCCTGAACTGTAGGCGGAGGGGTAGGGGGTTCAATACCTCGTTGATTGGGAAGGATACGGTCGTGAAGAGTGTTCCTGGGCTTCTGCTAGATTTGTTTTAGATAAAAGCTTGATCACTGACTTCCACAAAACCCATCCTAAACCTTAGCCCCAGCTTATGCTGGAGACCCTCAAGTATTCTTGTTAATGTTTAGTGTATTTAGGGGTTCAAGCCCGTAAGACTGAAAACCTATTGTTTTTGTGCTGGTTTATTATTAGGGGTTCAAGCCCGTAGGGCTGAAACCCTGTTGTTTTTGTGCTGGTTTATTAGGGGTTCAAGCCCGTAGGGCTGAAACCCTATTGTTTTTGTGCTGGTTTATTTTTAGGGGTTCAAACCCGTAGGGCTGAAACCCTATTGTTTTTGTGCTGGTTTATTATTATTATTATTATTATTATTATTATTATTATTAGGGGTTCAAGCCCGCAGGGCTGAAACCCTATTGTTTTTGTGCTGGTTTATTAGGGGTTCAAGCCCGTAGGGCTGAAACACTATTGTTTTTGTGCTGGTTTATTATTATTATTATTATTATTAGGGGTTCAAGCCCGTTTTTGACATCTCCTCCCAGGCCGTAGGTCCGATTCCTTTGAAATTTGCTGTGGATCATCAGTACACCAAGCTTATCAAAGATTGCACAAAGCTTGTTGAAATCTCATTTAGTTTCCAAGATATTGACCAATGAACTTCAGCAGGGGCGTGGCTTAGCACATAAATAAATAAATTCAATAATCATTGGGCCAATCATCACAGAACTTGCAGAATATGTCCATATAAGTACCAGGAACATACCTTGACAGTTTCATGCAAATCGGCCAATAGGGGGCGCTATAACAGAAATCAGACTATAAATCAGCAATCGTTTGTCCTATAGCCATAAAACTCACAGAATATATTCATATAAGTACCTGAAACATACCCAGAAAATTTCATTTAAATTGACTGATAGGGGGCACTATAACTGCAAAACAAAGCAGCATGGTATAACACAAATCAGACTATAAATCAGCAATTGTTTGTCCTATAGCCATAAAACTCACAGGATATATTCATATAAGTAATTGAAACATACTCTGAAAATTTCATGCAAATTGACTGATAGGGGGCGCTATAAATGCAAAACAAAGCAGCGTGGTATAACACAAATCAGACTATAAATCAGCAATTGTTTGTCCTATAGCCATAAAACTCACAGGATATATTCATATAAGTAACTGAAACATACCCAGAAAATTTCATTCAAATTGACTGATAGGGGGCGCTATAAATGCAAAAGAAAGCAACGTGGCATAACACAAATCAGACTATAAATCATAAATAGTTTTTCCAATCATTACAAAACTCACAGGATATGTCCACATAAGAACCTTAAACATAGCTTGAAAGTTTCAATCAAATCGACCGGTAGGGGGTGCCATAAATGCACAAAATAGCCTAACATAACACAAATCAGCCTATGCATCATAAGTTGTTAGTCCAATCATTACACTGGCAAAATAGGTCCACATAAATACCTGCAACACACTCTTAAAGTGGTTTTTGTCCCCCACCGCCACGATAGTGAGCGGAGCGGGGGACATAGTATTCAGCTCCGTCCAGCCGTCCCTCATGTCCCGTTTGTTCTGAACGCGATATCTCAAGAACGGTTTGACCGATTCCATACATCTTTGGTGTTAAGGTATATTAGGAGAGTGCTCACAGCCCACTCGATTTACGTGACGTTGCCATTATTCTCATGGTCATTACGACCATTTGACCACTTACAAATACCTTGTCAACATGATATCTCAAGAACGGTTTGACCGATTCCATTCATCTTTGGTGTCAAGGTGTATTAGGGGCGGGGGATATAGAATTCAGCTCCATCTGCCCAGCCGTCTGTCCGGCCCATCCCGTTTGTTGTGAACACAATATCTCAAGAACGGTTTGACCGATTCCATTCATCTTTGGGGTCAAGGTGTATTAGGGCCGGGGGACATCGTATTCAGCTCCATCCGTCCGCCCGGCCGTCCGTCCATCCGTCCCGTCCCGTTTGTTGTGAACGTGATATCTCAAGAACGGTTTGACAGACTCCATTTGTCTTTGGTGTCAAGGTGTATTAGGGGCGGGGGACATAGTATTCAACTCCGTCTGTCCGTCCGTCCGTCCATCATTTCCCGTTTATCGTGAACGCGATATCTCAAGAACGGTTTGACCGATTCCATTCATCTTTGGTGTCAAGGTGTATTAGGGGAGTGCTCACAGCCAACTCGATTTATGTGACCTTGCCATTATTCTCAAGGTCATTACGACCATTTGACCACTTACAAATTCCTTGTCAACATGATATCTCAAGAACAGGTCGACCGATTCCATTCATCTTTGGTGTCAAGGTGTGTTAGGGGCGGGCGACATAGTATTCAGCTCCGTCCGTCCGTCCATCCGTCCGTCATGTCCCGTTTGTTGTGAACGTGATATCTCAAGAACGGTTTGACCGATTCCATTCATCTTTTGTGTCAAGGTGTATTAGGGCCGGGGGACATAGTCTTTAGCTCCGTCTGCCCGTCCGTCTGTCCGTCATGTACCGTTTGTTGTGAACTCGATATCTCAAGAACGGTTTGACCGATTCCATTCATCTTTGGTGTCAAGGTGTATTAGGGGAGTGCTCACAGCCCACTCGATTTACGTGACGTTGCCATTATTCTCATGGTCATTACGACCATTTGACCCCTTACAAATACCTTGTCAACATGATATCTCAAGAACGGTTTGACCGATTCCATTCAACTTTGGTGTCAAGGTGTATTAGGGGCGGGGGATATAGAATTCAGCTCCATCTGTCTGGCCGTCCGTCCGTCCCATCCTGTTTGTTGTGAACGCAATATGTCAAGAACGGTTTGACCGATTCCATTCATCTTTGGGGTCAAGGTGTATTAGGGCCGGGGGACATAACATTCAGCTCCATCAGTCCATCCATCACATCCCGTTTGTTGTGAATGCAAAATCTCGAGAACGCTTTGACGGATTTTATTCATCTTTGGCTTCAATGTGTCATTTTGTGATACGCCAACCCCAGTCGATTTCCGTCACCTGGCGGGGGACATGGCCACGTTTAGTGGCAACACTTGTTAATTAAGCTGTTAAAGCTTTTAACAACTAATGGTCTTTCTTGGCTTGAACCCCGGAATTCCCGCTTGCGGCTATATTTATTATGATTATAATTTCTTTTCTTCTTCAGAAATGTTTTCGCAAATTCCCGTGAGACTGTAAATGGTATCTCAAGAACGGTTTGACCGATTCCATTCATCTTTGGTGTCAAGGTGTATTAGGGGAGTGCTCACAGCCAACTCGATTTATGTGACCTTGCCATTATTCTCAAGGTCATTACGACCATTTGACCACTTACAAATTCCTTGTCAACATGATATCTCAAGAACGGTTTGACCGATTCCATTCATCTTTGGTGTCAAGGTGTATTTGGGGCGGGCGACATAGTATTCAGCTCCGTCCGTCCGTCCGTCATGTCCCGTTTGTTGTGAACGTGATATCTCAAGAACGGTTTGACCGATTCCATTCATCTTTTGTGTCAAGGTGTATTAGGGCCGGGGGACATAGTCTTTAGCTCCGTCTGCCCGTCCGTCTGTCCGTCATGTACCGTTTGTTGTGAACTCGATATCTCAAGAACGGTTTGACCGATTCCATTCATCTTTGGTGTCAAGGTGTATTAGGGGAGTGCTCACAGCCCACTCGATTTACGTGACGTTGCCATTATTCTCATGGTCATTACGACCATTTGACCCCTTACAAATACCTTGTCAACATGATATCTCAAGAACGGTTTGACCGATTCCATTCAACTTTGGTGTCAAGGTGTATTAGGGGCGGGGGATATAGAATTCAGCTCCATCTGTCTGGCCGTCCGTCCGTCCCATCCTGTTTGTTGTGAACGCAATATGTCAAGAACGGTTTGACCGATTCCATTCATCTTTGGGGTCAAGGTGTATTAGGGCTGGGGGACATAACATTCAGCTCCATCAGTCCATCCATCACATCCCGTTTGTTGTGAATGCAAAATCTCGAGAACGCTTTGACGGATTTTATTCATCTTTGGCTTCAATGTGTAATTTTGTGATACGCCGACCCCAGTCGATTTCCGTCACCTGGCGGGGGACATGGCCACGTTTAGTGGCAACACTTGTTAATTAAGCTGTTAAAGCTTTTAACAACTAATGGTCTTTCTTGGCTTGAACCCGAATTCCGGGCTATGCTATATTTATTATGATTATAATTTCTTTTCTTCTTCAGAAATGTTTTCGCAAATTCCCGTGAGATGGTAAATGGTATCTCAAGAACGGTTGGACCGATTCCATTCATCTTTGGTGTTAGGGTATATTGGTGTGATACGCCGACCCCAGTAGATTTGCGTGACCTTGGCATTATTCTCAAGGTCATTACGATCATTTGACCATTTACAAATTCCTTGTCAACATGATATCTCAAGAACGGTTCGACCGATTCCATTCATCTTTGGTGTCAAGGTTTATTAGGGGCGGGGAACATAGTATTCAGCTCCATCCGTCCACCCGGCCGTCCGTCCGTCCATCCGTCCCATCCCGTTTGTTGTGAACGTGATATCTCAAGAACGGTTTGACCGATTCCATTCGTCTTTGATGTCAAGGTGTATTAGGGGAGTGCTCACAGCCCACTCGATTTTCGTGACCTTGCCATTATTCTCAAGGTCATTATGACCATTTGACCACTTACAAATTCCTTGTCAACATGATATCTCAAGAACGGTTTGACCGATTCCATTCATCTATGTTGTCAAGGTGCATTAGGGGCAGGGGACATCGTATTCAGCTCCGTCCGTCCATCCGTCTGTCCGTCACGTCCCGTTTGTTGCGAACGCGATATCTCAAGAACGGTTAAGGTTCTTCTCAAGGTCATTACGAACATTTGACCACATACAAGTACCTTGTCAACATGATATCTCAAGAACGGTTTGATCAATTCCATTCATCTTTGGTGTCAAGGTGTATTAGGGGCGGGGGACATAGTATTCAGCTCCGTCCGTCTGTCATGTCCCGTTTGTTGTGAACGCAATATCTCAAGAACAGTTTGACCGATTCCATTCATCTTTGGTGTCAAGGTGTATTGGGGGAGTGCTCGCAGCCTACTCGATTTACGTGACCTTGCCATTATTCTCAAGGTCATTACGACCATTTGACCACTTACAAATACCTTGTCAACATGATATCTCAAGAACGGTTCGACCAATTCCATTCATCTTTGGTGTCAAGGTGTATTAGGGGCCGGGGATATAGTATTCAGCTCCATCCGTCCGGCTGTTCGTCCGTAGCATCCCGTTTGTTGTGAATGCGATATCTCAAGAACGGTTTGACCGATTCCATTCATCTTTGGGGTCAAGGTGTATTAGGGCAGGGGGACATAATATTCTGCTCCATCAGTCCATCCGCCCGGCTGTCTGTCCGTCACGTCCCGTTTGTTGTGAACCCGAAATCTCCAGAACGCTTTGATCGATTTTTTTCATCTTTGGCTTCAATGTGTAATTTTGTGATACGCCGACCCCAGTCGATTTCCGTCACCTGCCGGGGGACATGGCCACGTTTAGTGGCAACACTTGTTAATTAAGCTGTTAAAGCTTTCAACTACTAATGGTCTTTCTTGGCTTGATCCCCGGAATTGCCGCTTGCGGCTTTATTTAGGGGTTCAAGCCCGTAGGGCTGAAACCCTTTTGTTTTTGTGCTGGTTTATTTTTATTATTATTATTATTTCTTTTCTTCTTCAGAAATGTTTTCGCAAATTCCCGTGAGATGGTAAATGGTAGAGACCTGAAATTTTGCACATTGGTTGGAAGTTGTGTGTTAATGCTGAGCAAGGCATTTTTAACTCAATCGGCCTGATGGTGGCGCTATAATTCAAGAAAAACAGGTTTTCACTTAAAAGGTCATAAATCCTACGCTGTAAGTCGGATTCACACGAAACTTGGTACAGACATTCCTTTGTCAAATCTCTACAACTTTGCCATAAAGAAGTCTAAGATCTGCAAGATATGATTTTCCAAAATTTTTAATTTTCTGAAAAACACATTTTTGACATCTCCTCCTAGGCGGTAGGTCCGATTCCTTCGAAATTTGCTGTGGATCATCAGTGGACCAACCTTATCAAAGATTTTATAAAGCTTGTTGAAATCTCATTTCGTTTCCAAAATATTGACCAATGAACTTCAGCAGGGCCGTGGCTAAGCACATAAATGGACAAAATTCAACAATCATTGGGCCAATCATCATAGAACTTCACATCACAGAATATGTCCATATAAGTACCAGAAACATACCTTGACAGTTTCATGCAAATCGGCCCATAGGGGGCGCTATAACACAAATCAGACTATAAATCAGCAATTGTTTGTCCTATAGCCATAAAACTCACAGGATATATTCATATAAGTACCTGAAACATACCCAGAAAATTTCACGTGAATTAACTGATAGGGGGCGCCATAAATGCAAAACAAAGCAGCGCGGTATAGCTCAAATCAGACTATAAATCAGCAGTTGTTTGTCCTACTGCCATAAAACTCACAGGATATATTCATATAAGTACCTGAAACATACCCAGAAAATTTCATTCAAATTGACTGATAGGGGGCGCTATAAATGCAAAACAAAGCAGCGTGGTATAACACAAATCAGAATATCAATCATAAATAGTTTTTCCAATCATTACAAAACTCACAGGATATGTCCACATAAGAAACTGAAACATAGCCTGAAAGTTTCAATCAAATCGATCAGTAGGGGGTGCCATAAATGCACAATATAGCCTAACATAACACAAATCAGACTATGTATCATAAGTTGTTGGTCCAATCATTACACTGGCAAAATAGGTCCACATAAATATCTGCAAGACACTCTTAAAGTGGTTTTTGTCCCCTGCCGCCACGATAGCGAGCAGAGCGGGGGATATAGTATTCAGCTCCGTCCGGCCGTCCGTCATGTCCTGTTTGTTGTGAACACGATATCTCAAGAACGGTTTGACCGATTCCATTCATCTTTGGTGTTAAGGTATATTGGTGTGATACGCCGACCCCAGTAGATTTCCGTGACCTTGGCATTATTCTCAAGGTCATTACGATCATTTGACCACTTACAAATTCCTTGTCAACATGATATCTCAAGAACGGTTCGACCGATTCCATTCATCTGTAGTGTCAAGGTGTATTAGGGGCGGGGGACATAGTATTCAGCTCCATCCGTCCGCCCGGCCGTCCATCTGTCCGTCCTGTCCCGTTTGTTGTGAATGTGATATCTCAAGATCGGTTTGACCGATTCCATTCGTCTTTGGTGTCAAGGTGTGTTAGGGGCGGGGGACATAGTATTCAGCTCCGTCCGTCCGTCATGTCCCGTTTGTTGTGAATGCGATATCTCAAGAACGGTTCGACCAATTACATTCATCGTTGGTGTCAAGGTGTGTTAGGGGAGCGCTCACAGCCCACTCGATTTACGTGACCTTGCCATTATTCTCAAGGTCATTACGACCATTTGACCACTTACAAATTCCTTGTCAACATGATATCTCAAGAACAGGTCGACCGATTCCATTCATCTTTGGTGTCAAGGTGTGTTAGGGGCGGGGGACATAGTATTCAGCTCCATCCGTCCGCTCGGCCGTCCATCCGTCCGTCCCGTCTCGTTTGTTGTGAACGTGATATCTCAAGAATGATTTGACCTATTCCATTCGTCTTTGATGTCAAGGTGTATTAGGGGTGGGGGACATAGTATTCAGTTCTGTCTGTTTGTCCGTCATGTCCCGTTTGTTGTGAACGCGATATCTCAAGAATGATTTGACCTATTCCATTCGTCTTTGATGTCAAGGTGTATTAGGGGCGGGGGACATAGTATTCAGCTCCGTCCGTCCGTCCATCCGTCCGTCATGTCCCGTTTGTTGTGAACGTGATATCTCAAGAACGGTTTGACCGATTCCATTCATCTTTTGTGTCAAGGTGTATTAGGGCCGGGGGACATAGTCTTTAGCTCCGTCTGCCCGTCCGTCCGTCCGTCATGTCCCGTTTGTTGTGAATGCGATATCTCAAGAACGGTTCGACCGATTCCATTCATCTTTGGTGTCAAGGTGTATTAGGTGAGTGCTCACAGCCCACTCGATTTACGTGACCTTGCCATTATTCTCAAGGTCATTACGACCATTTGACCACTTACAAATACCTTGTCAACATGATATGTCAAGAACGGTTTGACCGATTCCATTTATCTTAGGTGTCAAGGTGTATAAGGGGCAGAGAATATAGAATTCAGCTCCGGCCGTCTGTCCGTCCCATCCCGTTTGTTGTGAAAGCAATATCTCAAGAACGGTTTGACCGATTCCATTCATCTTTGGGGTCAAGGTGTATTAGGGCCAGGGGACATAGTATTCAGCTCCATCAGTCCATCTGTCTGGCCGTCCGTCCGTCACGTCCCGTTTGTTGTGAACGCGAAATCTCCAGAACGCTTTGACCGATTTCATTTTTCTTTGGCTTCAATGTGTAATTTTGTGATACGCCGACCCCAGTCGATTTCTGTCACCTTGCGGGGGACATGGCCACGTTTAGTGGCAACACTTGTTAATTAAGCTGTTAAAGCTTTCAACTACTAATGGTCTTTCGTGGCTTGAACCCCGGAATTGCCGCTTGCGGCTAAATTTATGATTATTATTTCTTTTCTTCTTCAGAAATGTTTTCGCAAATTCCCGTGAGATGGTAAATGGTAGAGACTTGAAATTTTGCACATTGGTTGGAAGTTGTGCGTAAATGCTGACCAAAGCATTTTTAACTCAATCGGCCTGATGCTGGCCCTAAAATTCAAGAAAAACAGGTTTTCACTTTAAAGGTCATAACTCCTACGCTCTAAGTCCGATTTACATGAACCTCGGTACAGCCATTCCTTGTTCCAATCTCTACAACTTTCCTATAAGGACCTCTAAGGTCTGCCATATTTGATTTTCCGGAATTTTGAATTTTTTGAAAAACACATTTTTGACATCTTCTCCTGGGCCGTAGGTCATATTCCTTCGAAATTTGCTGTGGATCATCAGTGGACCAAGATTATCAAAGATTGCATAAAGCTTGTTGAAATCTCATTTTGTTTCCAAGATATTGACCAATGAACTTCAGCAGGGGCGTGGCTTAGCACATAAATGGACAAAATTCAACAACCATTGAGCCAATCATCACAGAACTTGCCATATATGTCCACATAAGTACCAGGAACATACCATCACAGTTTCATGCAAATCGGCCCATAGGGGGCGCAATAACGGAAATCAGACTATAAATCAGCAATTGTTTGTCCTATAGCCATAAAACTCACAGGATATATTCATATAAGTACCTGAAACATACCCAGAAAATTTCATTCAAATTGACTGATAGGGGCCCTATAAATGCAAAACAAAGCAGCGTGGTATAACACAAATCAGACTATAAATCATATTTTTTTTCCAATCATTACAAAACTCACAGGATATGTCCACATAAGAACCTGAAACATAGCCTGAAAGTTTCAATCAAATCAACCAGTAGGGCGTGCCATAAATGCACAAAATAGCCTAACATAACACAAATCAGACTATACATCATAAGTTGTTGGTCCAATCATTACACTGGCAAAATAGGTCCACATAAATATCTGCAAGACACTCTTCAAGTGGTTTTTGTCCCCTGCCGCCACGATAGCAAGCAGAGCGGGGGACATAGTATTCAGCTCCGTCCGGCCGTCCGTCATGTCCCGTTTGTTCTGAATGCGATATCTCAAGAACGGTTTCACCGATTCCATTCATCTTTGGTGTTAAGGTATATTGGTGTGATATGCCGACCCCAGTAGATTTCCGTGACCGTTGGCATTATTCTCAAGGTCATTACGATCATTTGACCACTTACAAATTCCTTGTCAACATGATATCTCAAGAACGGTTTGACCGATTCCATTCATCTTTGGTGTCAAGGTGTATTTGGGGCGGGGGACATAGTATTCAGCTCCGTCCGTCCGTCCGTCCGTCATGTCCCGTTTGTTGTGAACGCGATATCTCAAGAACAGTTTGAGCAATTCCATTTATCTTTGGTGTCATGGTGTATTAGGGGAGTGCTCACAGCCCATTCGATTTACGTGACCTTGCCATTATTCTCAAGGTCATTACGACCATTTGACCACTTACAAATTCCTTGTCAACATGATATCTCAAGAACGGTTTGACAGATTCCATTCATCTTTGGTGTCAAGGTATTTTATTGGCGGGGGATATAGTATTCAGCTCCATCCGTCCGTACGTCCGTCCGTCCGTCCGTCACGTCCCGTTTGTTGTGAACGCGAAATCTCGAGAACGCTTTGACCGATTTTATTCATCTTTGGCTTCAATGTGTAATTCTGTGATACGTTGACCCCAGTCGATTTCTGTCACCTGGCGGGGGACATGGCCACGTTTAGTGGCAACACTTGTTATTTAAGCTGTTAAAGCTTTCAACTACTAATGGTCTTTAATGGCTTGAACCCCGGAATTGCCGCTTGCGGCTGTATTTAGGGGTTCAAGCCCGTAAGGCTGAAACCCTATTGTTTTTTTGCTGGTTTATTATTATTATTATAATTATTATTATTAGTATTATTATTATTATTGTTATTATTATTATTATTATTTCTTTTCTTTTTCAGAAATGTTTTTGCAAATTCCCGTGAGATGGTAAAAGGTAGAGATCTGAAATTTTGTACATTGGTTGGAAATTATGTGTTAATGCTGACCATGACATTTTTAACTCATTCGGCCTGATGGTGGCGCTATAATTCAAGATAAACAGGTTTTCACTTTAAAGGTCATAACTCCTACGCTGTAAGTCTGATTCACACGAAACTTGGTAAAGTCATTCCTTGGTCCAATCTCTACAACTTTTCCTAAGGAGCTCTAAGGTCCGCCATCTGTGATTTTCCGGAATTTTGAATTTTTTGGAAAACACATTTTTGACATCTCCTCCTCGGCCGTAGGTCCGATTCCTTTGAAATTTGCTTTGGATCATCAGTGGACCAAGCTTATCAAAGATTGCACAAAGCTTATTGAAATCTCATTTTGTTTCCAAGATATTGAACAATGAACTTCAGCAGGGGCGTGGCTTAGCACATAAATGGACAAAATTCAACAACCATTGGGCCAATCATCACAGATCTTGCAAAATATGTCCATATAAGTACCAGGAACATACCTTGACAGTTTCATGCAAATCAGCTTATAGGGGGCGCTATAACACAAATCAGACTATAAATCAGCAATTGTTTGTCCTATAGCCATAAAACTCTCAGGATATATTCATATAAGGAACTGAAACATACCCAGAAAATTTAATTCAAATTGACTGATAGGGGGCGCTATAACTGCAAAACAAAGCAGCATGGTATAACACAAATCAGACTATAAATCAGCAATTGTTTGTCCTATCGCTATAAAACTAAAAGGATATATTCATATAAGTACTTGAAACATACTCTGAAAATTCCAATCAAATTGACTGATAGGGGTCGCTATAAATTCAAAACAAAGCAGCATGGTATAACACAAATCAGACTATAAATCAGCAAATGTTTGTCCGATAGCCATAAAACTCACAGGATATATTCACATAAGGACCTGAAACATACCCAGAAAATTTCATTCAAATTAACTGATAGGGGACGCTATAAATGCAAAACAAAGCTGCATGGTATGACACAAATCAGACTATAAATCAGCAATTGTTTGTCCTATAGCCATAAAACTCACAGGATATATTCATATAAGTACTTGAAACATACCCTGAAAATTTCATTCAAATTGTCCAATAGGGTGCGCTATAAATGCAAAACAAAACAACGTGGTGTAATTCAAATCAGTCTATAAATCATAAATAGTTTTTCCAATCATTACAAAACTCATAGAATATGTCCACATAAGAACCTGAAACATAGCCGGAAAGTTTCAATCAAATCGACCAGTAGGGGGCGCCATAAATGCACAAAATAGCCTAACATAACACAATTCAGACTATACATCATAAGTTGTTGGTCCTATCATTACACTGGAAAATTAGGTCCACATAAATACCTGCAACATACTCTTAAAGTGGTTTTTGTCCCCCGCCGCCACGATAGTGAGCGGAGCGGGGGACATAGTATTCAGCTCCGTCCGGCCGTCCGTCACGTCCCGTTTGTTCTGAACCTGATATCTCAAGAACGGTTTGACCGATTCCATTCATC
Organism: Gymnothorax javanicus; assembly: GCA_029692085.1. Lineage (NCBI taxonomy): Eukaryota > Metazoa > Chordata > Actinopteri > Anguilliformes > Muraenidae > Gymnothorax > Gymnothorax javanicus. Next base: position 124,234,018 of record CM056195.1, read on the forward strand.
TTTGGTGTTAAGGTATATTGGTGTGATATGCCGACCCCAGTAGATTTCCTTGACCTTGCCATGATTCTCAAGATCATTACGACCATTCGACCACTTACAAATACCTTGTCAACATGATATCTCAAGAACGGTTTGACCGATTCCATTCATCTTTGGTGTCAAGGTGTATTAGGGGATTGCTCACAGCCCACTCTATTTACATATCCTTGCCATTATTCTCAAGGTCATTAGGACCATTTGACCATTACAAATTCCTTGCCAACATGATATCTCAAGAACGGTTCGACCGATTCCATTCATCTTTGGTGTCAAAGTGTGTTAGGGGCGGGGGACATAGTATTCAGCTCCATCAGTCCTTCCGCCCGCCCGGTCGTCCGTCCGTCATGTCCTGTTTGTTATGAACGCGATATCTCAAGAACAGTTTGACCGATTCCATTCATCTTTGGTGTCAAGGTGTATTAAGGGATTGCTCACAGCCCACTCCATTTACGTATCCTTGCCATTATTCTCAAGGTCTTTACGACCATTTGACCACTTTCAAATTCCTTGTCAACATGATATCTCAAGAACGGTTCGACCGATTCCATTCATCTTTGGTGTCAAGGTGTGTTAGGTGCGGGGGATATACTATTCAGCTCCATCCGTCCTTCCGCCCGCCCGGCCGTCCGTCCGTCCGTCCCGTCCCGTCCCGTTTGTTATGAACGTCATATCTCAAGAACGGCTTGACCAATTCCATTCGTCTTTGGTGGCAAGGTGTATTAGGGGCGGGGGACATAGTATTCAGCTCCGTCCGTCCGTACATCTGTCCGTCATGTCCCGTTTGTTGTGAACGTGATATCTCAAGAACGGCCTGACCGATTCCATTCATCTTTGGTGTAAAGGTGTATTAGGGGCGAGGGACATAGTATTCAGCTCCGTTCGTCCGTCCATCCGTCCGTCATATCCCGTTTGTTGTGAACGTGATATCTCAATAACGGCCTGACCGATTCCATTTGTCTTTGGTGTCAAGGTGTATTAGGGCGAAGGACATAGTATTCAGCTCCGTCTGTCCGTCCATCCGTCCGTCATGTCCCGTTTCTTTTGAACGTGATATCTCAAGAACGGCCTGACCGATTCCATTCGTCTTTGGTGTAAAGGTGTATTAGGGGCGAGGGACATAGTATTCAGCTCCGTTCGTCCGTCCATCCGTCCGTCATATCCCGTTTGTTGTGAACGTGATATCTCAAGAACGGCCTGATTCCATTCATCTTTGGTGTCAAGGTACATTAGGGGCAGGGGCTATAGAATTCAGCTCCATCCTTCCCGCCGTCCGTCCGTCCCATCCCGTTTGTGAACGTGATATCTCAAGAACAGTTTGACCGATTCCATTCATCTTTGGTGTCAAGGTGTATTAGGGGAGTGCTCACCGCCCACTCGATTTACATGAGCTTTCCATTATTCTCAAGGTAATTACGACCATTTGACCACTTACAAATACCTTGTCAACATGATATCTCAAGAACGGTTTGACCGATTCCATTCATCTTTGGTGTCAAGGTGTATTAGGTGCGGGGGATATAGAATTCAGCTCCATCTGTCTGGCCGTCCGTCCGTCCCATCCTGTTTGTTGTGAACGCAATATCTCAAGAACGGTTTGACCGATTCCATTCATCTTTGGGGTCAAGGTGTATTAGGGCCGGGGGACACAGTATTCAGCTCCATTAGTCCATCCGTCCGGCCGTCCGTCACGTCCCGTTTGTGTGAACGCGAAATCTCGAGAACGCTTTGACCGATTTTATTCATCTTAGTCTTCAATGTGTAATTTTGTGATACGCCGATCTCAGTCGACTTCCATCACCTGGCGGGGGACATGGCCACGTTTCGTGGCAACACTTGTTAATTAAGCTGTTAAAGCTTTCAACTGCTAATGGTCTTTCTTGGCTTGAACCCTGGAATTGCCGCTTGCGGCTATATTTATTATTTCTTTTCTTCTTCAGAAATGTTTTCGCAAATTCCCGTGAGATGGTAAATGGTAGACACCTGAAATTTTGCAAATTGGTTAGAAGTTGTGTGTAAATGCTGCTCAAGGTATTTTTAACTTAATCGTCCTGATGGTGGCGCTATAATTCAAGAAAAACAGTTTTTCATTTTTAAGGTCATAACTCCTACGCTGTAAGTCTGATTTGCACGAAACTTGGTACAGACATTCCTTAGTCCAAACTCTACAACTTTGGACCCATAAGGTCCGCCATATTGGATTTTCCGCCATTTTGAATTTTTTGAAAAACACATTTTTGACATCTCCTCCTAGGCCGTAGGTCCGATTACTTCGAAATTCCCTGTGGATCATCATTGGACCAAGCTTATAAAAAATTGCATAAGGCTTGTCGAAATCTCATTTCGTTTTTAAGATATGGACTAATGAACTTCAGCAGGGGCGTGGCTTAGCTCATTAATGGACAAAAGTCAACAACCGTTAGGCCAATCATCACGGAACTCGCAATATATGTCCATATAAGTACCAGAAACATACCTTGACAGTTTCATGGAAATTGGCCAATAGGGGGCGCTATAAATGCAAAAAATGTGCATGGCATGACAGAAATCAGACTATAAATCAGCAATTGTTTGTCCTATAGCCATAAAACACACAGGATATATTCATATAAGTATTTGAAACATACCCTGAAAATTTCATTCACATTGACTGATAGATGGCGCTATAAATGCAAAACAAACCAGCGTGGTATAACACAAATCAGACAATAAATCATAAATAGTTTTCCCACTCATTACAAAACTCACAGGATATGTCCACATAAGAACCTGAAATACAGCCTGAAAGTTTCAATCAAATAGACCACTAGGGGGCGCCACAAATGCAAAAAGTGGCGTGGTATTACACAAATCACATTATAAATCAGAAATTGTCTGTTCTATCGCCACAAAACTTGCAGGATATCTCCACAAAATATCTAAAACATACCTGAACAGTTTCATTGTAAGCAACCACAAGGGGGAGCTACAAATGCACAAAATAGCCTAACATAACACAAATCAGACTATACATCATAAGTTGTAGGTCCAATCATTACACTGGCAAAATAGGTCCACACAAATACCTGCAACATACTCTTAAAGTGGTTTATAATTAAGCTGTTAAAGCTTTCAACTACTAATGGTCTTTCTTGGCTTGAACCCTGGAATTGCTGCTTGCAGTTATATTTACTTTATTTTTTGTGCTTGTGCCTATTCTCCCGTGCCTTACTCTTGGTTTATTTTTCAGCTTTCATTTCTGCCATCTGATGATTGATTCACTCTTGCCCAAACTCCTGTGATGTCGTTTGACAGCCTTGAGCATGCCTGCATCTCGTCCAATCACGTTTCCTCATTCGGAATCGGCTTGTGATATTTAATTAATTAAGTAAGTAAAGTAAAGTAAGATTTTATTTGTATAGTGCCCTTCACAGTACGGATACAGAGTGCTTCACAGTAAAAACATATAAAACAATACAGTACAATGACCGTCATTATTATCATCATCATCATCAACCCATCAATTACTTCCACCTGTGCTTACTTCTGGGTCTCGCTAAACTCTGAGTGAATGCGTTCTCTGATAGGATCATTACTAACCCGTACTAACCAGCACTTATTTGAGGGTGATTGTATATATTTTGTCACGTAGTATTAACCTTAATTAACTCATTAGCGTGTGCGAGCATTTCTAGCTTTTGTAATTTCTTCCCAAGCTTTCCCTGTTTAACTACGTTTAAGCTATGCTTTCCTTCGCTTCTCTCATGGTGTTTTTATACTTGTCACATTTAGATTACCTTGATCTAAACCGTCTAGTTTGATTGATTGTCTCAGCATCTTGTCTCGAGTCATTATTGTTATCCTGGTTCTTGTGAATTTGTTTATTAATCCCATGTGTTTCTGTTTCCTTCTGAGATTGCCTTCCGAGTCCCCACCTCATTGCGTGTGTATATTTGTGGGCAGGAGTGAAGTGATCTTCAGACAGAACTTTGTTGGCTTTGCGCTACATTGTGAAATCTCAGCTTCTGTGCCTTCCCGAGTATTTCCTTTGTGCCATTCCCGAGCCTTGTGTTTTTTCTGCGCCCACGTCTTGTCTCCCTTTTGTCTAAGTCTCCCAGTGTTTCTGTCAGTCTAGTTAGGTGAAGTTTTTGTTTTCTAGTTTAGCCACTCTTTGAGTGTCTACCTTTGTTTCCCCCTGCCTTGGGCAGAGTACCTTAGTCTTCCCATTCGTTCAGTGCATGTGCACGGTGTTTTGTTTCTGGCCTGATTGCCTGCTTTTCTCATTTAGTGTTTGGTGTTCTAATAAACTCATTGTTCCTGCATCTGGTGTCCCCCCGACCACTTCTTGACATCATCGCTCACAGTATTAATGAGCATGTGCATGTGAGTAGGAGGAGGTACCACAGCACCAACACTCAAGTTGTGTTTGATGCAGAATACAACATTTTGGATGTGGTACCCAAATGGCCTGGGTCTACCAATGATGCACAGATTTAAATGAAAGTGGCCTGAAGTGGCTCTTTGAAAGACACTTTCTACTGCTGGGATGTCATCTATTAGGTGATAAAGGATACCCTTTACGCCGGTGGCTGCTCACCCCTTTCCATATGCCGCTGACATAAGCCCAAATCAACTACAACAGGTCCTCCATTTTTTTTTAAGCCATTCACATTTAGAATGACGCCAAATTGGTTTTTTAAATTATTAATACATTGCGAGCATGATCTGATTGTGGGCTGTAATTAAGATTTTAATTGAATATCCCTTCACAGGGCACACTGTTTCACAAGAAGTGTGGTAGAGACAGGGATCGGCCAGTGGAAGCGCAGATTCCACATTTTACATTCTGAAGTTCGGTAATCCCTTGAAAGAGTGGGCCGTATTATAATGGCATGTGCAATTCTGCATAATATTTGCACGAGGCGCAACATCCCACCCCCCCCACAGGAAGACTGCCATGACAGTGATGGCGAAGATGGAGATGCGAGCCCCCCGACCAACAATCCATGTGATGGGGCAGCCTTCAGACAACACTTCGCAAATCTCCACTTTAGGTACGCATACAATCAGTATTCATCAATACACACGTAAATGGTCTAATTACAATATTTATTTGTCACTCTTTTTATTTTTGATTGCTTGAGTATAATATTCGTGCTACAGTCTCAATACTTTGATTTGGAGCTTTACCTTCTCTCGCTTCAGTGCCTGCAGGTCATTCGGGAGTGGGTCCTCCGTCGGGCCTTCATTCAAAACCCTGCAGTTCTCTGTCGAGCATACCTCACTGTAGGTGCTTGAGAGCACATCAGAGGCAAGAGAGGCACATGGAGAATCTGTGCTCAGGCTAGCCGGGTCAGGCGACCACCCTGCGTCTTCATGATGACTGAAAAATAAAATAATTTGAAATGTTGAGTATTGTCGTCATAGCTTTTATTAAAAAAAAAAAAAAAATTGGACCTTACCTTTGTGATAGAATGTCAGCTTCATTGCTGCAGGATTCTGGCTCCTCTCCACTCCGGAGATAGCAGCATTGTCCTCCCCAAGAATGCGCTGCACTACCTCAGAGATAGCGCACAGTGGCTTGCCGGGGGGTCCTCTGCCTGAGTGTGATTATCAGTTATAATATGTATTGAGTAAATAAGGAAGGACATAGGGCTTAGGCACGCAAATTGGAAAGAAATTAGAAAAAGAGAGAAACAAAACATACGTACCAGTGCAAATGATGTTGGAATTAAAGGCAGCAATTTCAGTGTGGCTTTTAGACAGAATGTGCTATTTCTTCTTACAGTCAGTTGATGAGCGAATGCAGGTGGTATGCGATGCGTTCAAAAGTCTGGAGATGTCCTTCCATGCCCTTTTCTTATCAGCGCTTGTTAATGTGGGGCTGAACTTGCCTTTTATAAAATGTTTTCTTTCTTCACCTAACTCACAGTGCTTCTTCCTCTCTCCAGTTTGTTTTTTTTCTTGGAGTCCATAGTGGCTGTGATCACATCATTGAATTAAGGCTTTATATACGGAAGTCAGTCAACCGCACCAGTTTCAAATTTGTTATCATGAAATGGTCGGAACAAATCGGAAACTGTCTTTAATTTCCAACGTGAATAATTCAGTTTATTCTTTCAAAAATTCTTTATTGTTATATGTGTGTTGAACTTATCTTGGGATTTTCACTATTCATTTTGACATTTCTCTGAGAATATTCTTAAATAAGAAATTGCATTCAGTGATTGGTCCTTGCCTGGGGTTTTCTAATTGCGTCATACACGATCCCGTTTGCGGCACAGCAAAATGTCGTAAATCAGCTCTTAGGCTGACATATAAGATTTAGTCCTACACTTCGCTTAAAGTGAGACTTAGATGCTTGATAACAAACTTTTAAGCACAGCTTAGCCAAGAATTTTTTTTGCTCTTAAAGGGATAGTTCACTTTTTTGAAGTGGGGTTGTATGAGCTACAAATTGCCACTACTTACATTAGATGCAGTAGAAAGCTCTCTGATCTCCTCCAGGTAGCCGCAGCAGGGCATAGTGCTGGGTGGAAATTTAGGCGAAACACTGTTGTGAACGGAAACACAGAAACAGCGTATTTTCGCGGCCTAAAAGAGGTCCTACCTGAAAATAATACACCATTTCAATTGTACGCTATATTTAAAAAAATTAAAGTACTTTAGCTGCTCGGAAAAAAACACAGTTGCTCTTGAACTAACCAACTGACGTATTCCTCCGCGAAGTGCATCGTAGTTCACTGCGCGCAGTAGCGATCAGCTGTTTGGGTCAGACTCTGAGCGGTTTGCAGCAGAGCCGGATTTTCAATGGCATAGAATCACGTCTTAAATTAAAAAAAAAAAAAAATCCCTACAATAACCAGCAAAGCAGATACACAGTATGTGGCTGCGTAGACCCTATGCGATATCAGGTAGGTTTGAGGTTCTGCAAGGCAAATTTGTGGAATTAGCTGAGAAGCTTAGGAGCAGATCCTCAACGGTAGTGTTCTCCGGGATTCCACCGGTACCACGTGCAAGCAGAGGAAAGCAGAATTTTATCTGGAGGTTTAACATGTGGCTACGAACCTGGTGTAGGAAAGAGGGGTACAGGTTTATGGGGCACTGGAACTTTTTCTGGGACAGGGGAGACCTGTTCAAGCCTGACGGGCTGCACCTGAACCGGAGGGGTACCTTTGCACTGGGTCAGCGTATGTTGAGGGTAGCACAGGATTATTTAAACTAGGGACTTGGGGGGCAGGGAGGTTAGTGAGTGTTACACATAGGGAAATGCAGACTGTCCTGATGGAAGCTGACGGCCTTACTGTTACAACCTGAGTATTTTTGTAACTGTCCCTTTAAACTGTGTAGGTTTGTCTCCTCCCCTGTGTAGTGTTGGTCTTTGTGTATGGATGGGTTGTATCAGGTGGTAGGCAGGTGCTGCAAGGCTACAGCTGATTGGACCATTTGAACACAATTGCTGCTGCCTCACTGGACCGTTCAAATGGAATTGCTGTCACCGGATTGGACCACTGCACCATCACTACTCTTAAAGTTCAGCTACTGCAGCCTGTTGACCTTCCCCCCTTCACTTGCCAATCCCAACAAAACTGCATTAGATGCCTTACGGACTTTGCTGTTGTATCTGTGTGGGACCTGTGTGTAATATATGTTTTATTTGTGAGTTTGATTTGTTTGTTAAGATTCAGTTTGTGATGAGTTTGTAAATAGACACTGTAAATAGAGCACCTTACAGCTGAGTGGGAATGAGAAGCCTTTTTGTTTTGTCCTTTCTTTTGTTAGCAGGAGTCTAGTAATTCATATTATCATTTGGTTTAAGTTTTGTTTGTTTTCTTTTGTATCAGAAGTTTTGTGAATACTCGATAATTTTGTTTATTGTTTTGGCCACCGCTCACTACCAAAGCTAATTAAATGGCTGTGCTGAACATGGTTTAGCTCGTGCTGCTGGCTTTCTTGGGAGTGGGAAGAGTTGGGGGTGGGCACTTATCATGTTGTGTCTTGGATTCCCCTAGACCTGGGGCATAACATGATTTGGGGGCTCGTCCATTCTTTCTGTAGTTGATTTCCTTCGTTTGGTAAGTTTTTGGTTTTTTTTTTTGCTTCTCTGCTTTTTCTGGTTGGCAGTTTTCCCCCGGTGAGAACAATAAGATGGAGTTTAAGTTGGAGGACTTTACCATAAGTCCGACTTGTGAGAAACTTGAGAGATGCAAAAAGGCTGAATTATTATTGATTGCAAATTTTTTTGATGTGCGAGTGCCACTAAATGCCAGGAAACAGGAGCTAAAAGAGCTGCTGTTTGAGAAGCTGTCTGAAAGAGGGACGCTTGGTGAGCCAGCTCCTGCAGGACTGGAACTGGGTGATGTAGCAGGTATTTCTACCCCACTCCGAGACCTCCCAGCTCAGGCCAGTTCTACAGAGGAGCTGAAACTGACTCTACGCATAAAGGAGGTAGAGCTCAGACACCAGGAGTTGGAGGTAGAAGCCATGCATTTGAAGGTAAGAGCTCTGGAGTTAGAGCGGGGAGCCGCTATAACTGCCAGTCCGTCAACCTCACAGTCCCCTGTCTCTGGGCCCCAGGATGGTTTTGATGTCAGTCGGCACATTGTATTAGTCCCACCTTTCAGAGAGTCTGAGGTAGACTCGTATTTCACTGCATTTGAACGAATTGCAGCTGCATTACAGTGGCCAAAAAGTGTGTGGCCTCTTTTATTGCAGTGCAAGTTGGTGGGAAAAGCACAAGAGGTTTGCAATTCACTTTCAATTGAGGAGAGTTTAAATTATGAAATTGTGAAAGCCACTGTCCTACGTGCCTATGAATTGGTGCCTGAGGCATACAGACAGAAATTTAGACAATGTGAAAAAACTGCCACCCAGACTTTTGTAGAGTTTGCTCGAGAGAAAAGAGTCCTTTTTGATAAGTGGTGTCAGGCTAGTAAGGTTATGACTTTTGACAACCTGCGTGAGCTCATATTATTGGAGGAATTCAAAAATCAGCTTACAGAAAAAATTGTGATCTATCTGAATGAGCAAAAAGTCACATCCCTTACAGCTGCTGCAGTATTAGCCGATGAATTTGATCTCACGCATAAAAATGTTTTTTCCCCATTCGGCCGTGATCTTGTTCCAGTTGACAGAAAGGGTAAATCCCCTCAACTTGTTTGCAGTAGTCCGGCAATAACTGTTGAAAAGCGGGAATGTTTTTACTGTCATGAGCCAGGACATCTCATTGCTGTTTGCCCCACTCTAAAGAGGAAGGAACAATCAAAAAATCCCAAGTCTCCATTTCCTATTGGACTCATTCAAACACAGCTTGACACTGAAAAAAATATGAGTTTGACAAAAATCCAAAAAGACAAAGTTGATGAGGATTTCCGGCCATTTGTCTCACAGGGATTTGTTTCTTTAATGGGTTCAGATAAAAAGGTCCCAATCACTATCCTGCGGGATACTGGTGCTAAACAATCTTTAATCTGTGGCGATGTCTTACCCTTTACAGAAGAGTCTTACTGTGGCACAGACATTTTAGTGTGGGGTGTTAAAATGACCATTCTGCGTGCGCCACTGCATATTGTTGATTTGTGCTCCAGATTTGTGTTGGGGAATTTCAAAATTGCTGTGCGACCCCAGTTGCCAATAGCTGGCATTGATCTGATACTGGGAAACGATTTAGCAGGTGGAAAAGTTTTCCCATCGCCTGAGGTAATTGAAAGCCCTGTAACTGAAGAGTGTGGCTCTGATCCCGCTGCGCATGACGCAGCCCCCCTTTACCCTATGTGTGTTGTAAATCGTGCCCAAGCACGCAAACTTGGAGATGCAGTAGATCTTTGTGATTCTTTTATGGCCAATGCTGATCCGATCCAAAAACTTGCAAAAATGAAAGAAAACACCCCTGTCTTGATTGAGCTTCAGCCAGATGACAAAATCCTGCCACTTCCTGTAAATAAAGAGCAGCTAATTGCAGCGCAGAAGGCAGATGACACCTTGTCTTCTTGTATGTTGCAAATGACACAACCAATCAGTAAAAATACTGTTTATTGCTTTCTTGATGGGGTTCTAATGCGCCGTTGGTCTCCTAGTTCTGGTGTTACGCATGAGTCCGTGTGTCAAATAGTAGTTCCACAACCATTCCGTTCCCATATCCTAAGTTTAGCACATGAGCATTGTATGTCCGGGCACTTGGGTATTAGAAAAACATATGATCGTGTCCTCCGTTATTTTTTTTGGCCAGGGCTGAAATCTGACATTGTGAGATTTTGCCGTTCGTGTCATACCTGCCAAGTCTCTGGTAAACCTAATCAGGTAATCCCTATTGCACCATTAAAGCCAATCCCTGTTGTTGGAGAACCATTTGAACATGTTATTGTGGACTGTGTTGGGCCCCTACCTAAAACAAAGTCTGGTAACCAGTACATCCTCACGATAATGTGTGCTGCTATGCGCTATCCTGAGGCGATACCGTTGCGTTCATTAAAAGCTCGTGGCATTGTAAAGGGTTTAGTGAATTTTTTTTCCACCTTCGCCTTCCTAAATGCATTCAGAGTGATCAGGATCTAACTTCATGTCCAAAATCTTTTCTCAGGTCATGACTGAGTTAAATGTCAAGCACCATACCTCAAGTGCATATCATCCTGAGAGTCAGGGAGCATTAGAAAGGTTCCACCAGACTCTGAAAAGTATGCTTCGCAAGTTCTGTTTTGAATCGAATCGTGAATGGGATGAGGGTTTACCGTGGTTGCTGTTTGCCGTGAGAGAAACCTCTCAAGAATCATTGCGGTTTAGTCCAGCGGACTTGGTCTTCGGGCACTCTGTTCGCGGCCCGTTGCGTCTGCTGAGAGAGAAAATGCTCTCAGAGAAGTCCACCTCTGCTCAAAATATTTTGGACTATGTCAGCTCATTTAGAGAGAGAATGCATAAGGCATGTGCAATGGCCCGTGAGTCTCTTTCAGCCGCCCAATCTAAAATGAAAAGCAATTATGACAAAAAAACAGTTCTTGTGCGGACATTTCAGCCAGGTGATCGTGTTCTGGTTCTGTTACCCGTCGTTGGTTCTGGACTTCAGGCAAGATTTTCTGGCCCGTATGTGGTGGACCAAAAACTTGGGGAAACCGACTATGTAATCCAGACTCCTGACCGCAGGAAAAAAACTCGCGTGTGTCATGTAAACATGCTTAAAAGGCATGTTGACCGCAAAAGTGATGTTGATGCACCTACTGTCGTCCCTATTGCCTCTGTGTCTGCCGCCCAACCCCCGTATTGTCTTGGTACTGATGGGCTGGAGGACAGCCGCGATTCCATTTCTTGTGCTCGTCTAAGAAATTCGGAAATCCTAACAAATCTTAATGCTCATTTGGCGTATTTGTCTGATTCCACCAGGTCCGATATATACAAACTTATCACCAACTATCCATCCCTGTTTAGTGATATTCCGACCAAAACTACAGTGTTAAGTCATGATATTGATGTAGGTGGACATAAACCAATAAAGCAACATGCTTATCGTGTGCATCCCTCCAAGAGAGAAATAATGCAAAAAGAAGTTCAGTATCTCATTGAAAATGGTTTGGCTGTACCCAGTAACAGTCCCTGGAGTTCACCCTCCCTCCTTGTTCCGAAACCTGATCAGACCAAACGTTTTTGTAATGATTATAGAAAAATTAATGCCATAACAAAGCCCAACTCATACCCACTTCCACGTATGGATGATTGTATGGATCATGTAGGATCGTCCACATTTGTTACAAAATTAGACCTTCTTAAAGGTTACTGGCAGGTCCCTCTCACACAGCAAGCATCCGAGATCAGTGCCTTTGTTACCCCAGACCATTTCCTACAATATACCGTCATGCCGTTCGGGTTAAGGAATGCTCCAGCCACTTTCCAACGGCTAATGAACACTGTTCTTAGGGGAGTCAAAAACTGCGAAGTATATCTTGATGATATAGTTGCGTACTCATCAACCTGGACTGAACACATGAAAACCCTGAGTGAAATTTTTGAACGTCTGTGTAATGCTTCTCTTACTCTAAATTTGGCAAAATGTGAATTTGGGAAGGCTGTTGTTACCTACTTGGGTAAACACGTAGGACAGGGTCAGGTCTGTCCAGTTGCTGCCAAGGTGCAGGCCATCTTAGATTTTCCAGCTCCCCAAACTCGCCGTGAGCTCCACCGTTTTCTGGGGATGGCCGGTTATTATCGTGCATTCTGCAAAAACTTTTCTGCCATTGTAGCTCCATTGACAAGTTTAGTCAGCCCCAAAGTGCAATTCAAATGGACAGAGAAATGTCAATCTGCTTTTGAAGCTGCTAAAGCTCTCCTCTGCAGTGCCCCTGTGCTCGCTGCCCCAAATTTTGCGCATCCATTTAAACTTGAGGTAGATGCTTGTGCCTCTGGAGCAGGGGCAGTGCTCATGCAAGAAGACGTGCGTGGCATTGATCATCCCATATGCTACTTTTCAAAAAAGTTCAACAAACACCAGCTTAATTACAGTACTATTGTGAAGGAGGCATTAGCCCTACTGTTCGCTCTTCAGCACTTTCAGGTTTACATTGGGTCGTCTTCTATCCCAACTATTGTTTATTCTGACCATAACCCACTTGTGTTTTTAGCTCAGATGCAGAACAGCAACCAGCGTCTTATGCGTTGGTCCTTGTTACTTCAAGATTTTAGTCTTGATATTCGTTACAAAAAGGGTAAGGAAAATGTCATGGCTGATGCTCTGTCTCGGATTTAAGTAATCAAACATTTATTTTTAGGAGATAAATGTTTGATTTTCAGGTGGGGAGGTGTTACAACCTGAGTATTTTTGTAACTGTCCCTTTAAACTGTGTAGGTTTGTCTCCTCCCCTGTGTAGTGTTGGTCTTTGTGTATGGATGGGTTGTATCAGGTGGTAGGCAGGTGCTGCAAGGCTACAGCTGATTGGACCATTTGAACACAATTGCTGCTGCCTCACTGGACTGTTCAAATGGAATTGCTGTCACCGGATTGGACCACTGCACCATCACTACTCTTAAAGTTCAGCTACTGCAGCCTGTTGACCTTCCCCCCTTCACTTGCCAATCCCAACAAAACTGCATTAGATGCCTTACGGACTTTGCTGTTGTATCTGTGTGGGACCTGTGTGTAATATATGTTTTATTTGTGAGTTTGATTTGTTTGTTAAGATTCAGTTTGTGATGAGTTTGTAAGTAGACACTGTAAATAGAGCACCTTACAGCTGAGTGGGAATGAGAAGCCTTTTTGTTTTGTCCTTTCTTTTGTTAGCAGGAGTCTAGTAATTCATATTATCATTTGGTTTAAGTTTTGTTTGTTTTCTTTTGTATCAGAAGTTTTGTGAATACTCGATAATTTTGTTTATTGTTTTGGCCACCGCTCACTACCAAAGCTAATTAAATGGCTGTGCTGAACATGGTTTAGCTCGTGCTGTTGGCTTTCTTGGGAGTGGGAAGAGTTGGGGGTGGGCACTTATCATGTTGTGTCTTGGATTCCCCTAGACCTGGGGCATAACACTTACATGCACTATTGATGATATACTTTTAAAGCAACAAAGCGTAGTGGGGGGCTTGAAGCAGCGGCCGCATGGGAAATCAAGGGGGAAGAGCATTAGTAATAACCTGAAATGTTTTTATTCAAATGCAAGAAGCATAAAAAATAAATTTCCAGAGCTTGAGGCCATTATGATTAGTGAGGGCAATGACATAGTTGCGATTACAGAGACATGGCTTAGTGAAGAGGATGGAGATGAATATAATATAGAAGGTTATAAGCTCTTTAGGAAGGATAGATGTAATAGGCGAGGAGGGGGCGTAGCAATCTATGTGAACGAAAACATAAATGTACAGGAAATTCCTGAAATTGAACATTCCTTGCCCTGTGAGGATATCTGGGTCAGGCTCATTGCCAAACACGAGACAGGTTTAAACATAGGAGTATGCTATCGGCCACCAGCTTTGGACAGTACAGTCAATGAAATGCTTTTTAAGAGGATTACGCAAGCTTGTAGAGGTGGAGGGACTATTATTATGGGAGACTTAAATTATCCTGGTATCGATTGGGAAATGGTGAAAGGACAGGATGGGGGGAGGAAGAATTTCTAGATGTTATAAATGATCATTTTTTGGTGCAGTATGTTAATAAACCGACAAGAGAGAAGGCAATTTTAGACTTGGTGCTCTGTAATGACCCAGATAGAATTAGCAATGTTGAGGTACTGGAGCCACTTGGGACGAGTGATCACTCTGCTGTTAATTTTGATGTTTCATGGGAAGTTAAAAAGGTGTATTCAAAAACAAAAATTTTCAATTTTAGGCGAGCAAACTTTGACAGGATGCGCTCATATCTAAGTGAAATAAAATGGGAGACACTCCTGGACTGTGAGTCTGTAAATGAGATGTGGGAAAGATTTAAGGGGGTTTTACTTGATTCACAATGCAAATTCATTCCAAAGGTGTCCAAAAGTAAGCTGAAAAAGCAGAATCCTCAGTGGATGACCAAAAGTATTCGTAGGATTTTGAGGGAAAAGAGGAATCTTTATAAGATGTACATAAAGGATAACAATGAGAACACTAAGGCTGAATACTGTAAAATGCGGGCTGTGGTCAAAAAAGAGCTGAGGAATGCTAGAAGACTGTATGAAAGACAAATTGCAGAGGGGGCAAAAACTAACTCTAAGCGCTTCTTCCAGTACTGTAGCAGAAAAAGGAAAGTCAAAGAGCAGGTTAAGTGCATAAAGAATAAAAATGGATCGCTGCTATATGATAACAAGGATATTGCGGATGCCTTAAACAGTTACTTTGTTGCAATTTTACCACAGAGTGGGTCTTTATTCGGCCAGAGGGCATGTTAAATGCTCAAGATTATTTAGCGGAAATTGAGGTTAGGGATAATGAAGTATTAGACAAGTTGCATAAACTAGAGGCAGATAAGGCGGCGGGTCCTGATGGCTTATATCCTAGAGTGCTCAGGGAAGTTGGTGAGATCATCTTTAAGCCGCTATCCGCCATCTTCAGACGGTCTTTAGAAACTGGAGAAATACCAAATGATTGGAAACAGGGCAATATAATACCAATATATAAGAAAGGGAACCGTACTGAGCCAGGAAATTACAGGCCAGTCAGTTTAACTTGCATTGCGTGCAAAATATTGGAATCTATCATAAAAGATGAGCTGGACTTATTTCTTGAACGTAACAGTATCTTCAGGGATAGCCAACATGGTTTCCGTAATACAAGGTCATGCCTGACAAACCTTCTGGAATTTTTTGAAGAGGCCACCAAGACTTATGACCAGAGCAGGGCTTATGACATCATATACTTGGATTTTCAGAAAGCATTTGATACAGCACCGCATAGGAGACAAATTTTTAAAATGAGCTCCATTGGAGTCACAGGAGGTATTCTGGAGTGGATTCAAAACTGGTTACAGGACAGAACACAAAGAGTGGTGGTCAATGGTATCTCATCTCAGCTAGGTATGGTGGGGAGTGGCGTCCCCCAGGGATCGGTGTTGGGACCCCTGCTGTTCCACATCTACATTAATGACCTTGATAGGAATATCGAGAGCAGATTAGTTAAATTTGCAGATGATAGTAAATTGGGGGGTTTGGCAAATAGTTTAGAGTCCACTAAAGTGATTCAGGATGATTTGGATAGAATCCAGAATTGGGCAGAAATGCGGCAAATGAAATTTAATGTAGCGAAATGTAAAGTTGTACATGTAGATAATAAAAACATTAGACGGGATTATTTCATGGGAGGTTTAAAACTGGAATCTGCTCCACACGAGTAAGATCTGGGAGTGATTGTTGACCAAACCCTCACAGGCTTTAGCCATTGTGCCGTAGCAGTTAAAAAAGCTAATCGGATGCTGGGATACATTGCCAAAAGTATTGAGTACAAATCAAAGGAGGTGATGCTTCTTTTGTACAACACATTCGTCAGACCACATCTGGAGTATTGTGTACAGTTCTGGGGACCATACTTTAAGAAAGATATAGAGGCTCTAGAGAAAGTTCAGAGAAGAGCCACTAAGCTAATTCCATGTATAAAACATGAAAGCTATGAGAAGAGGCTGAAGATCCTTAATCTCTTTAGTCTTAGGAAAAGGAGACTAAGGGGTGATTTGATTGAGGTCTTTAAATATGTTAAAGGGATTAACAAAGTGAATTATGTGGGATTCCTTCGATCAAGTGTTGTTAGTAGAACTCGGGGTCACAAATGGAAGTTGACAAAAGGTAAATTTAGCACTGATATTCGGAAATATTTCTTCACCCAAAGAGTAATTTCGATGTGGAATAGCTTGCCTGACCATATTGTTGAGGCAGAGACCTTGGGGGTTTTCAAGAGTAGGCTTGACTTAAAGCTAGATACCATTGAGTCATTGAGTATCTGAAGGGATATATTCACAATAGTATAAAGAAACTGGCGAGCGTAGTTGGGCTGAACGGCCTGTTCTCGCCGTTCATGTTGTGTTATGTGATGTTAATTTGTGCTGCAATGTTACATTATACTTTTTAACAGGTGTTTCACTCTTTTACCTGATGCTTGGGTACAGCAGTACTCTTCAGCGTGCACCGTTGAGATTTCCCTGAATGTAGCCTAACAAAATCCTATTTGGAAAAATGAATACTGCAAACACGGAGTTCTTTTCAGGCTACGGGTGGCGTATCAATATCCGTGTTGAGGCAACTAGCCACAGCTACAAGTCCAATATTCCGCAGAGGAATGCGTTGGAAGCTGTAAGTGCACCAGAATACAGCTTTGCTTTCACGTCCAAGAAAGCGACACACACGGACCATTTTCGAAATATTTGCACAAGTTAAACGGCCGTCCGACCTCACAACTGCAGTTAAGCTGCTTGCACACTGGATGCGAAACAAATTTTTCGCACACAGATTCCATTCAAAGTCAATGCGAAGACGTGAATACACGCATTTGTGCAAGCAGCTTTAATGTGACCCAAACAGCTGATCGCTACAGCGCGCAGTGAACTATGATGCGCCTCGCGCAGGAATACGTCAGTTGGTTAGTTCAAGAGCAACTGTGTTTTTTTCCGAGCAGCTAAAGTGCTGTCATTTTTTTAAATATAGCGTACAATGGAAATGGTATATTATTTTCAGGTAGGACCTCTTTTAGGCCGCGAAAATACGCTGTTTGTGTTTCCGTTCACAACAGCGTATCGCCTAAATTTCCACCCAGCACTATGCCCTGGTGCGGCTACCTGGAGGAGATCAGAGAGCTTTCTACTGCATCTAATGTAAGTAGTGGCAATTTGTAGCTCATACAACCCCACTTCAAAAAGAGTGAACTATCCCTTTAAGTCAATTCTTAGCAGCATTTTTATGAGTAATTCTGAGAAGCTTGATAAATACGGGTCCTGATCTCATGGCTTGTACAGAAACGTGGCTCAGTGATGATGTAATGGTCAACTCCATACAAGTTGATGGGTTCACACACATACGCTTGGACAGAGATGAAAACTCCGGCAAAACATGGGGGGAGGGGTTTATTTATATGTCAGAGATAGATGGTGTAGTAACCTTGCTGTCAGGGACAGAATATGCAACCCTGACCTCGAGCTCCTGTGTGTTACCCTGCGACCACATTACCTTCCTCAGGAATTCACTAACAAATTTGGGTGTGTAGTTTATATTCCACCATGTGGGAATGCCACCAGGGCAGCCAGCCAAATTTCAGACTGCGTCCACCTCCATCTACAGAACAAACCTGATGTTCCCATGCACATTCTTTGTGATTTCAATCACTGCAACTTGAATAAATCCCTGCCTAGTTTTTATCAATATGTTCAGTACCAGAAACAATAAGACCCTGTACAAGTGCTGTGGGAACATAAAAGATGCCTACACCGCCAGAGCCAGACCTCCCCTTGGCAATTTGGATCGTAATGTAATCCAGCTGCTCCCCATCTACCGATCGGCTTTTAAGTCCAGCAAACCAGAAGTCCACTTTGTCAAAGTGTGGTCAGCGGATAAAATAGAGGAGCTGAAAGGATGCTTGCTATGTACGGATTGGGACACTTTCTTCCAGGATGCAGACATCAATATCATTACAGGATCAATCACTGGCTACATCTCGTTTTGTATTGATTCAATCATTCCTCAGAAAAACATTAAGAAATACCCTAACAATAAACCTTACATCACAAGGCAAATAAAGGATTGTATCAAAAGGAAGAAAAGTGCCTTCAAATCAGGGGACACTGCAGGGGTTAGGGCCACACAAAAAGACCTCTACCAGCAGATGAGAGCAGCTCGGCTGCAACACAAGGAATTGGCAGGACGGGACCTTTCTGCGTCTATCATCAAGAGACTGTGGGACTCTATCCGTGGCATGACCAACACGGACACAAAAAGGAAACCTGTGTTTGCCAATAATAAAATCGCAAGCGCTAATGAGCTAAATAATTTTTATTTGCGTTTTGAAACTGATAATCAGGGGGATGCAGCACTATTTTGGAGGGGGTTAATTGTGCATGAGGACAGAATTTTTATCGACCCACAATCAGTCAATTGAGTTTTTAAATCAATGCACACTAATAATGCGGCAGGGCCTGAAAATATGCCTGCTTTTCTTTTAAAAACATTTGCAGAGGAACTCACACCAGCTTGGCACCAACTCTTCCAGCTCTCTATCGACACACAGTCAGTACCAGAGCTCTGGAAAAGATCAGTTATTATTCGCAAGATTACTTTTTATTGATTTAGCTCTGCCTTTAATCCAATTCAGCCACACATCCTTCTTCAAAAAATGACTCAGATGGATGTAAACCCATTTTTAATTAAGTGGTATCATTCTTTTCTTTCAAACAGGCTACAGCAGGTGAAATTTAACTCTTCCTTCTCTGACACTGCAGTAAGCAATACTGGGGCCCCTCAGGGCTGCATCAGTTCGCCTTTTTTACAACCCCAATTCCAAAATAGTTGGGACAAACTATTTTTTGCATATGTTGCTCTAAAACCTTTATATACCTTTCAGCATTCATGGTGCTTTTTAAAACATGCAAGCGTCCCACACCATATGCACTAATGCATCCCCATACCATCAGAGATGCTGGCTTTTGAACTGAACGCTGATAACAGGAGGGGTGGTCTTTCTCCTCTTTTGCCTGGAGGACACGACGCCCATGATTTACAACAAGAATGTCAAATTTGGACTCGTATGGCCACAGGACACTTTGCCACTTTGCTACAGTCCATTTTAAATGAGCCTTGGCCCACAGAACACGGCAGCACTTCTGGATCATGCTCAACAATGGCTTCCTTTTTGCATGATAGAGTTTTAGGTGGCATCAGTGGATGGCACGGCGGACTGTGTTTACCGACAGTGGTTTCTTGAAGTATTCCTGGGCTTATTTACTAATGTCAATGACAGAATCATGCCGGCGGGTGATGCAGTGGCATCTTAGGGCCCGAAGATCACGGGCATCCAGTAAAGGTCTTCGGCCTTGTCCCTTACGCACAGAGATTTTTCCAGTTTCTCCAAATCTTTTGATGATGTTATGCACTGTCGATGATGAGACCTTCAATGCCTTTGCAATTTGACGTTGAAGAACATTGTTTTTAAAGTATTCCACAATTTTTTTACGCAAGCCTTCACAGGTTGGAGAGTCTCTTGCCATCTTTACTTCTGAGAGACTCAGCCTCTCTAAGACATCCCTTTCACAGCCAATCATGTTACACACCTGATGCCAGTTAACTTAATTACTTGCTAAATACTCCTTCAGCTGATTCTCTTACATATCAATTGCTTTTTCAGCCCTTTTTTGCCTGTGTCCCGACTTTTTTGGGAACTGTTACAGCCATAAAATTTGAAATAAGCTCATTTTGTGGATAAAAATGTAAAATCTCTCAGTTTCAACATTTGAAATGTTATTTATTTTCTATTGTAAATAACATATTGGCTCATGGGATCTGAAAGTCATTGCATTTTGATTTTATTCACAATTTACACTTCGTCCCAACTATTTCAGAATTGGGGTTGTACTTGAACTTTACGCATCTTTTCTGTGATATCCGACTATTAATACGAATCGCCTGCCTCGAAAGAAAGCGGGCAAGTTTGATTTCCTGCATCTAGACTGAGATTATGTCTGCATGACTGACATACAAACATACCTGACAAATGACACAAACTCACTGTAACGTATGGTAGCCTATCCCGGGGATATACATAATGTAGAGGATCTTACACGAGTGAGCATGTCATATGAAAGTTATTCAACGAGTTGAGTAAATTTTGCGTTTGTGGCGAGCTTTATGTTTGTACTGAGCTACATCACTCTGATACACCGTACTGAGTGACAGACATTCACAGTTGAACTTGCCATGGTTTTTAAATTCACAGTCAACACTGACTAGCCAGCTAGCTAACAAACTAATGTTACATAATAGTTATGGAACGGTATTCCTGGCACGCTGGCTCTCTTGCTCATTTCACAAAAATTGCGGTGGAAAGACGGCGATTGTGCAGTGTGTATGCTGTATGTAGCGTATGCAGAGCAGCCGAAGTAATGTCACAGCTAAGGGCCGAAAAAAAGAGACTGCTCAAATAAAATGGCACGCCCCATTCAAGGGAAAATAGCCTAATTGCTTGCATCCTTTGCTCAATATTTGAATTACATGGGGTTGAATCACCCGGAATAGGTTAGAATTTGAATGTATTGTTATCTGGGATGATTTAAGCGGCAAATTGTAATGGATGATAATATGCCTTTAACAACCCCCAGGTGCAAAGTTACTGTAAGGGCCATCCACTTGCCAACCAAGCAGCCTTTTATGGGGTGGTCACACATATGTTAGCCTCTGTAGCTATCCGTAGGGGGAGGATTACCATAGCCCAGACTACATAGAAGTATGTTAAAGTACGATCAACTAGGTTAAAGTACGACCAAAAATGTAGTAGCCCTTAGTTGCCCGTAGATTAATGCCAAATTTATTGATTACGGGTTATGCTACGTTTGGCTATGGTATGCTACGGTTGTTACTACAGTAAACTACGTGTAACTACATTAAACTAAGTTACTGCTATGTTCATAAAACTGCCCGCTACTTTTGAACATGCCCAACAGATAAACCTTCGCACACGGTTTTCTCACGTTAATGGCCAAGTCATTTCTACAGCTAGCCACAGTTGGCTATGGATCGCTACGGTGCACCATGTCAGGCTATGTTAAGCTACAGAGGCTTCCACTACGCTTAACTACATTATTTAATGTATGTGTGACCACCCCATTACCCAATGATTTCAATAATATACAGCCAAAGAATCTTGAAAGTCACGCTTTCCTGGAATTTTTCTTTTTAAACAAACCAAGATTAATTGACTGCTCAAATATTCGGATGAGATGCAGAGAAACGGTTTACGCCATTAGTTGAAATCGGGAGAAAAAAAACTGCCATTTGTAATGACAAGGAACGTAATCGAAAGAAACTAAATCGGTTTGGAGCCGCTCACCTTTAAACCTATTAAATTACCGCACTTAATTGCTCTTCAGACTGTGGAGGGAAAATGAGAAGTCTGCACTTGAAAATATCTGGGATTCAACTTGGATAAGTTGTATTCATTACTGAATGTGCGAAATGCTGATGCGGGAGAAGAGCGCGCAAACAATTTAATGACAAGCGGATTCTAAAGGAATCCTAAACACCTTGCGGCTTGTGTCATGTTGCATTGGTTGGAATTGATCAGACATTCACCATGCACTTAGTTACACCGGTGAAAGACAATTAGTAGGCCAGTAGCAATGTCGGCTATGCCTAGCGTTTACAGAATGGGAAAACAGAGAAGGAAACATTTATGTTTTAGGGCTGCTGGAGGGCTGAATTACCTCGAAGGCATCGCAAACTGAAGCCATGGGATACATAAACACTTAGGAACTCCAAAATTGTTTGCACGAGTATGCTGGACATGCGACAACGCTGCACCAATTGCCGAAAATGCAAGTGGATCACGGTAAGTCACCATGATCACTGAACCTGATATAATAACCCAACAATCGGCTGCAAACCATGATGAATATTGCCATACCGACCTGCATGCTGGGCAGTGGAGGGTGCGCATGATAGCAGCCTGCGTGCATTAGAAGCAGAGAGTCATATTTAAAAAGGTGGCACCAAGAGGATAGGCCAGCAACGTAGGTGTGTCGCAGTGTTATTGGATGGATGAGGTCAGCTGATGATCCAATTGACAGCCCCGCATGATCACAGCTAGAATAAAAGCATGCGTTAGGAGTGAAAGCAATGAGAGCGCCTGCGAAGGAGATTCTTCCTGACTGATCTTTTGCTAAGTTTCATTTGTTTAAGTGTCATTGTACGGGACTTCCGGGATGCAGCTGTAGGGAGAGGACTACACCTCGTAGCGCTCTCGCACCACTAATTCCCATTTATTTTATTTGACCTCTTTAAACTGCCCGTTTCAGTATGATATAGTCGAGTTATGTCTCTGGAACATTTCTGGCCTGCTTCCTTCGAAAAAAAATGAGTAAACCGACGACGAGAAGAATGGAGAAAAAAAGCAGAGATGTGAGCTAAAGATGGCGACCACGACACATCCCCTACGGCTAATGCTAGCGCTGCTCACAGCGATGGTCTGGACGCCCTTAACCAAGTTATATCCAAGGCTTTTTTGACGATGACGGAACACCTCATAAAAGTGACTGACTACAAGTTAAACCCGCTATTACTGACTGTCCAGGCACATCCGCGCTGCGAGAGGCTGGAAAGTGCTTGGATGAGGTCAAAGGGCGGGTCGGTACGGTTGAGGACTCTGCCAACTCATCCAGCGGCCGTGTGCAAGAGCTCAAAAGACAGGTGCTTGTGTTAATGGAGCGTTTGAATGGACTGGAGGACAGGAGCAGGTGGGAAAATTTGCGAATTTATGGCGTACCGGAGGGCTCAGAGGAAGGAGACCCTGTGAAGTTTTTCGAGGCTTGGATACCCAAGCCGCTAAACATCGAAACAAAGACCAGGGTGATAAAGTTGGATCGCTGCCACTGCCTTGGACCTAACATCAGCTCCGGCCAGCGTGACTGCGCACCGCAGCCCTGCTGCGTCATCTTACGACTCCACAACCCCAGGGATAAAAAGAGGGTGATGGACGCGTCGAGAAAGGCCGTGGAGGACGGGAAACAGCTATGTTTCCAGGGCTGAAGAATCTCATTTTACTCAGACTACTGTCAGGGAACCCTCAGGAAACGCAAAGCTTTTGGCGAGGTCAGGAAACAACTGAGGGAGAAGAGAGTGGAGTTTGCCGTGCTGCACACTGGGACGCTCCGGATAAGGTACAACAGTACAATGATGCTGTATGATACCCCTGCGAAGGCTATGTCCTTCATTAACTCCCTGTCCGGAGCTGACGAGTTGTAGCTTTTTTGCTCATTCTCCACTCTAATCCTACGTGTTTACAGGCTCATCCACGTGATACACCATGACTGAGGTAACTGTTATGTTTTGACAAGGCAGTTTAGAATCTTTATTTCATTTTACTCTAGATGGGAAGTAAGAATATTTTTGATTTTATTATAAATAGGTGGGGCCTATTGACCCGGACGCCGGCTCTATTATTCAAGCTTTTCCTGTAAATGACCCGGACGTAACCTCTAATTTAGGACGAGCACCCCCTCTTCGTCCAGCTCAATAACTGGACATGTGAGACAATTGAACCGGACGCCGGCTATATTATTCAGCCTCTACCTGTTATTGACCCGGCGGCGTCCGGGGCAATAGCCACTACGTTATAAATATGGTGTGTAGAGGCTCGGCAGATATAACAGCCTGTTCACCTGGCCAGGGTTGGGTTTCTGCCGGGGACGGGTGGTTTTTTTCCGGTTTTTACCGGTTTTTTCTGCCCAAAAGCGGAAAAAAACCCAAACTGTCCGAAATTATATGGATAAAATGAGGAAGTTAGCAAGGTTTTCACCATATTACTGATATTAATATTTGACAGTGGTTCATAAATTGGGTATTAAACTTAATTTATAGTGTATAGCACAATAATAAAACACATGTTCCATTGTAAATATAATTTTATCATTAATTCCAGGTGGGGTCATGGTTACATGTGACCCTACATAAAGCATACACTATGTACTATGCAATAAATAGTGTGTGTATATATTATTCAATCAACAGCAATCTATAACAACATTATTCACTATTTAAACACATATTAAACTATACGCATCTACAAGTCATTCAAGAAACAGACACTTTTGTACACACTGGAATGACTCAGGAATGATCTCAAGTATTATTTAAAAGTGTATACTTACATTCTGTTTCTGTCCACACTTAGAGACATGGGCCTTCATGCGACAGGCCTTATTTGACATCTGATGCTGACAATAGATACATCTTGCAAACAGTTTGCCTCCAACAGCAACTTCATGGAAGTGCTCCCACACGGGATCTCTTGGCCTACCACCAACAGGCATGGTGATGATACAAACAACTCACACTAATATACTCAAAGTCCAAAACAAATTAAATCAATAAACTTTGGTAAAAGCAAGTCCAACAAAGGTTGTTATAAATCCAATACTATCTGTGAAACTGTCCAAAACTGAGCAAGTGGCATAAATCCATGAAGGTTTCATAGAGATCTGGCGAGGAGAAAATTTGGCATCCCCTTATATAACCCCACCCTGTGGGACCTGGGGCCCATTCCCTAATTAATTGCAATCTAGATGTTTGGAAAAGAATAAAATACCTCAGAGTACTACTCCAAGTGACAGCTCTCCCCCACCTTTTCCTTTGAAGTAATTAAGTTGCTGGAAAGAAAAGCCCCAATGTTTGTGTAATGATTTGCTGAATTCTGCTGCTGCATGACAGCTCTCTCTCAGCTCCCCCTTTCAAATAATTAAAGCTGCTGGGAAGAGTTGCCTTAATGTTTCTGGAATGATTTGTCTGACTCTCTGCCAGCATATAATTGCCACATGAACGCAATTAGCGAATTTGCTGGAAGAGGGTAAGAGATAGTTGTGCAAGTTTTTCAAACTTTCATGATTGAGATGAAAGACAATCACAAAGATTTGCCTCATTCTTTTAGATTTACAATAACTTGATGTGAATTGTGAAGCCTTTTTGACCCTTTTTTCTCATTTAAAGCATATATTTTGGACAGAATTTGGAAAAAATGGCTTTTAGTGGAAAAAACCCTTTTTTTCCCGGGACCTGGTTTTTTCCGCCGGAAAAAACCACCTCGGAAGAAACCTGCCAACCCTGCACCTGGCTACACTGATGTCAGTTTATGCCATCCTCTATTGTTTTCTATGTGATGTCTTCTTTTCTGTGTGTCTCCTTAAAGGAGACAGCACCTCGGCAAAGTATATTTCAGCTGGAAGTAGAATACTTGAAGTGTCTAAAACGCATAGTTTTATAAATTTTAATTTGGTAATGATCCAGTGCGACGCATTTTTAAACCAGCGAGTTTTCAAATTGGCTTCAATACCAGGGGGCAGATGTTTTTACTTGGGGAATCTTCTGATTTTGAATTTGATCTTCGGAAACCTCACCTTTAAAAATGCTTAATTACCTTAACCTCTCACAGTTTACATCTCCCAATTAGCCACAGTTGCTCAGACTAATTGGTAAAAACCAACGACAGTCTAATTTACTTTTGATAGCATTGTTATGCATTGCACCACAAAATTATGAGGCATCTTCTGCGCATAAATGACGACGTAAAATATCAATGTCTTCATAATTTCAGCGCTTGTTAAGCAGCACAGATTTGTGGAAATTAGTTTGCGAGGCTGCGGGAATCCGTTCTTTATTTTGAATGTTGTCACGGCTAAAAGGCGCTGTAAGGTTGCACAGCTGTGTGACAATCCCAAGGACGGCGAAAATAAATGCTGCAAAATCAGTGAAAGTTTTGGATTTACAACGCCATATCAATTATATAAATGTAGGCAATGGGAATTCACCTTTCATTACCATTTCTAATTATAGGTCATGTATTGGTCTTGGTCGCTCAGTCGATAAATTGTTTGATTGTTAATCAGGTCAGCTTAAATAAAAACAGCTTGCGGGCAGCCAAGCCATCAAGGGAGAGCTTACTGAAGGCCCTTTGAACTACTCAATGGCCCAGATGAAAGGAAAGAGAACAACTGTCGTCACCTAAGAGAATAACTGACGCACAAGCACCGGGGCACTGGCGTTTGATTGGATAATGCGTTCAAAATGTGCACTCACCCACTATATTGGGCACTGTGTAGTGAATGTTCTACATTGAAAACAAAATCAAGGGTGAGTGAGCGAGTGGACAAGTGTGCATTCCTAACACAGCCTTAGATTCCCCAAGTAAAAATGTCTGCCCCCTGGTATTGAAGCCGATTTGAAGACTTGCCGGTTTAAAAATGCGTCGCACTGGATCATTACCTGAAAGGAACGGGCATAGACTCCAAATGCAGTTCAGCATCGGCAGGGCGTTTATTGGGATTCACAAAGCTCATGGTCAAGACAGAAATGGATCAATAGCCAGGCAAACAGAGATATGCAGGATGGGCAGAATCGAAGTCAGGGGACAAGCAAAAAGATCCAGTAACCAGAATAATCAATCCGCACAAAGACAGTAACAAAGAGGGTTGAAACTAAGGGAATGGAAGGGAAGGAAAAAGGAGTTGGATGGGACAAGGGAGAACACAGGAGAAACTAAACAGATGGATACAAAATGGGAATTAGGGAGAACGAAGTACTAATCACTCAAATAGCAATCTCACAACGCAATACAAACAATCAAATACAAAACTTACGGGAGAATCACAAGAAACGAGCTTTCAACAATCGAAACGAGCAGAATAGCGCAGAAACGAGACTGACCAAGAACGAGCTGTGGTAGAAACGAGTCGACAAGAAACTACGGGAAAGTGGGTCTTTTAAACACAAACAAATTAAGTGGAGGCCCAGCTAAACTCAGAACAGGTGAGAGGAGAGGCGGATCTAGAAAAGCAAGGACGGTGATAGGAGAGAGAGAGAGGAAGTAGGTGGGATCCTAACTTTGAACTAACTAATCACCCATGCCTAACTGAACTGCTCTAAGTGTGGATAGTCCAATCAGAACAGCAAGAGAGAAGGAAGAGGAATTACCAAACCGAAATTACAGGGAAGAGAGTGTGATGAAAAAGACAAGATGCCATGAGACAGAAACGGGAGGAAAACACTGAAGACCAGAGACAGAGCAATCATCCAGAAACACACATGCTCTAATAAATATAATAAATAAATAAATAAATAAATAATAGCAATACTAAAAACTAGAAACTAAAAACAAGCATACAAATCACTGATTTCTAACAGAACCCCCCCCTCTATGACCGCCACCTGGCGGTCTAAGCTTCGGCTTGAAAGTCCTTTTGTGAAAGTCCTTTATGAGCGATTTGTCGAGGATGTGACGAGCAGGAACCCATGAGCGTTCCTCCGGGCCGATCCTTCCCAGTCCACCAAGTACTGTAGGCCCTTCCCTCGCCGGACGAACGTCCAGCAACTTGTGCACTGTGTATGTTTCTCCTCCATCGATGAGCCTTGGGGGGAGGAGGATTGGTCGGGCAGGGGTGTGGACGGAAAACAGTACAGGTTTAATGCACGACACATGAAAGACTGGGTGGATACGGCTCATAGAGGCTGGTAGCTTGAGTTTAACAGAGACAGGGTTAATAATTTTCTCAATCACAAAAGGACCAATGAAACGGGGGCTAGCTTATGACTTTCAGTCCTCAGTGCAATGTCCTTGGAAGAAAGCCAAACTTTTTGTCCTACTTGATATTGGGCGGGACGACGGCGACGACAGTTGGCCTGGCGACTCATCTCGTCAGCAGCTTTCAGGAGAGCGGAACGAAGTTTCCTCCACGCCCTTCGGCACCTCTGTAGAAATTCCTGGATGTTGGGAACATCAACTTCGACCTCCTGTGAGGGGAACAGAGGTGGTTGGTAACCGAGACAAGCTTGGAAGGGGACACACCTGAGGCAGCCGTGGGAAGGCTGTTGATGGAATATTCGACCCAGGGTAGTTGTTCGCTCCAGTCCCCTGATCTCGGGAAGTGAGGCACCGAAGGACACTCTCCATCTGCTGATTGGCCCTCTCTGTCTGCCCATTGCTCTGGGGTGAAATCCAGAAGTTAGACTGACCGTTATCCCCAGGGCTTGACAAAAGGCTTTCCAGACTTGTGAGATGAATTGAGGGCCACGGTCGGAAACAATGTCAGAAGGATGCCGTGTATTCTGATTACGTGTTGACGAGTAAGTCAGCTGTTTCTCTGCCAGAGGGAAGCTTGGGAAGCGGGACGAGATGTACTGCCTTGGAGAAGCGATCAACAATGGTCAGGATGACGGTGTTACCTCTGGAGGGCGGAAGGCCGGTGACAAAATCCAACGCGATATTGGCCCATGGTCTGGAAGGTACCGAAGCGGTTGCAGGAGACCAGCTGGTGCAGTGTGGGTGGCCTTGTTCTGGGCGCAGACCGAGCAAGCAGTCGTAAAAGTTCTTCACATCTCTCCGGACCGTTGGCCACCAAAACCTGCGAGTTAGCATGGCCAAGGTCCGGTTAGCACCAGGATGGCAGGCGAGACGGGAAGAATGGGCCCACTGGAGAATTTCGGCTCGGAGGCAGTCTGGAACAAAGAGGCAGTCCTTGGGACAGTTAGTAGGTGGCCCCCCAGAAGGTTGTGACCTTCTGACTCGATCCTCCAATTCCCAAGCTAATACTCCCACCACAACACGACTGGGTAAGATGGTCTGAGGCTCCTTGGGGGGGGGCGTCTGGTGAAAATTTACGTGACAGGGCATCAGGTTTCTTGTTCTGGGAGCCTGGGCGATAAGCTAAGGTGAAGTTAAATCTGTCGAAGAACAGTGACCAACGAGATTGGCGGGAATTTAACCTCTTAGCTGTACGGAGGTACTCCAGATTCTTGTGGTCGGTCCAGACCTGGAATGGAACCTTAGCCCCCTCTAACCAATGACGCCACTCCTCTAGTGCCATCTTCACCGCCAGTAACTCCCGATTTCGATGTCGTAATTACGCCGGCTGGGCTAAGTCTGCGGGAGAAGAAGGCGCAGGGTGTACCTTGTTATCCTTGCCATTACGCTGCGACAGGACAGCCCCCACGCCGTGTTAGAGGCGCTACCTCAACGATGAACTGCTTCTCAGGATCTGGCTGTTGGAGAACAGGAGCAGTGGTAAACCTTTGCTTTAGTTCTAGAAAAGCCTTCTCCGCCGAGGGGGTCCACACAAAATGAACTTTGGGGGAAGTCAGAGAGGTCAGTGGAGCAGCAACGGTACTGTAATTGCGAATGAATCGACGGTAAAAGTTGGCAAACCCTAGGAAGCACTGTAGTTCCTTGCGTGTAGTAGGGGTAGCCCAGTCCTTTACCGCCTTCACCTTCTCCTGGTCCATTAGGATGCCTCCTGGAGTGACCACAAATCCGAGGAAAGGACTGTGTCCAAGTGGAATTCACACTTCTCTGCCTTGGCGAGAGTTGGTTCTCCAGGAGGCGCTGCAGGACTGCACGAACATGACGAATGTGTTCTTCCTTGGAACGAGAGAATATTAATATATCATCAAGGTATACAAAAACAAATTGATTAATCATGTCATGCAGGATGTCGTTAACCAGGTTCTGGAAGACAGCGGGGCGTTAGCTAGCCCAAACGGCATGACCAGGTACTCAGAGTGCCCCTAGCGGTGTTGAAAGCTGTCTTCCATTCATCCCCTTCCTTAATCCTGACGAGGTGGTAAGCGTTGCGTAGGTCAAGTTTGGTGAAGATAGTAGCCCCTTGCAACAGCTCAAAAGCAGAATTCATTAGAGGAAGGGGATATCGGTTCTTAATAGTGATGTTATTGAGTCCCCTGTAGTCAATACATGGCCTGAGAGATCCGTCCTTCTTGCTAACGAAGAAGAAGCCAGCGCCAGCAGGAGAGGAAGAGGGACGGATGATGCCAGCAGCCAGTGACTCCTCCACATATTTCTCCATGGCCTCTTGCTCTGGACGAGACAGAGAATAGAGACCCCCCTTAGGGGGCGCTGTGCCAGGTTGGAGATCAATGGCGCAGTCGTAGGGTCTGTGAGGGGCAGAGACAGGGCACGAGACTTTGAGAAGACTTCTGCTAGATCATGGTACTCACTGGGGACCTTGGACAAATCCGAGTGACTGGAGGCTCACTGGATCCTCCCTCGTCCTGCTTGGCGGAGCCTTTGCGGAGGCAGGAACGCAGGCAATGAGTACTCCACTCAGCCACCTGTCCAGTCCTCCAGTTGATGGTGGGGTTGTGTTGTTTCAACCAAGGGAGGCCCAGGACGATGGGGAGCAGAGGAGGAGGTGATGACATGGAGCCGGATCAGCTCCTGATGGTTGCCGGAGACAATGAGCGTGAGTGGGGGGCGAACCTGGGTCACCTGACCTAGCGGTTGCCCACAAAGACCAAGTGCTTGGAACGGCGAGGTAGCTTCTGGGGCTGGAGCTGGAGCTGGTTGCACAGGTTGGCGTCGATCAGGTTGATGTCTGATCCTGAATCAAACAAAACATCAGTAGTCAACGATCGCTTGCCGAAAAGTAGAGTGACAGGAACCAGCTTATGGGGTCATTGTTATCTTGAACCAGCTGTCCGATCCTCCCACTCACCCTCCTTTTGAGTAGGGGACAGCACTGGATACGATGACCCGCCAGCCCACAGTACAGACACGCCCCGTCGCAGTCTCCTAGCTCGCTCTTGTGGCGATAACCGCAACGGTCGACCTGCATGGGTTCTCCCGACCCCGGGGCTCGCCGGTCTCCTGGATAGGAGAGTCGCCCGGGGAGATCGAAGTTGCCACGCTGGTCTGACCGCGGGACTCTGAATGGCTCTGGCGTTCCCTCTTACGCTGCTGGATCCGAGAGTCAATCTGGATGGCCACTCTGATGAGCCCCTGCAGATCAGATGGAAGCTCGCGACGCCAACTCATCCTTGATGTTCTCTGCCAACCCCGGTAGAACACATCAAACTGGGCGTCTTCGCCCAGTGCGTAGAGGCGCCAACGAACGGAATTGGATGGCGAATCAGAGACACTGCAGCCGGCTTGCCGTAAACTCAGTAGTGCACTTCCTGCCTCTCGCCCCTGGTAGGACCGGTCAAACACCTCCCTCATCTCCGCCATGAAATCTTCAATGGTGCGGGTGCAGGGGTGGCCAGCGCCCCACATTGAGGTTCCCCAGTCCCTTGCTCTGCCGGGTCAAAAGTGTGATGACGAGGCCACTCTGGAACGTGAGGTAGGAAAGGTTAGGGGCTGTAACTCGAATATGATCGAGCACTGGGACAGGAATGCTTTGCAGGTGGTGGGGTCTCCGTCATACTCCCGTGGGGGAGTAAGACGTGGCTCCCGAATGGGAGCTGCCTCTGCCGGTGCGACTGCAGGACTGGGAAAGGTGGGACCCCGAGTGAGATGCTGAAGAGTAGCTCTCATCTCCTGCAAGTCGCGACGCTGCTGCTGAATGACGACCTCTTGTTGTTGAAAAAGTCGCTGAAGTTCAGCAGTATTTGCTGGAGTCTGTACTGGTCGACTCGTACTGAAAGGAACGGGCATAGACTCCAAATGCAGTTCAGCATCGGCAGGGCGTTTATTGGGATTCACAAAGCTCATGGTCAAGACAGAAATGGATCAATAGCCAGGCAAACAGAGATATGCAGGATGGGCAGAATCGAAGTCAGGGGACAAGCAAAAGATCCAGTAACCAGAATAATCAATCCGCACAAAGACAGTAACAAAGAGGGTTGAAACTAAGGAATGGAAGGGAAGGAAAAAGGAGTTGGATGGGACAAGGGAGAACACAGGAGAAACTAAACAGATGGATACAAAATGGGAATTAGGAGAACGAAGTACTAATCACTCAAATAGCAATCTCACAACGCAATACAAACAATCAAATACAAAACTTACGGAGAATCACAAGAAACGAAGCTTTCAACAATCGAAACGAGCAGAATAGCGAAAAACGAGACTGACCAAGAACGAGCTGTGGTAGAAACGAGTCGACAAGAAACTACGGAAAAGTGGGTCTTTTAAACACAAACAAATTAAGTGGAGGCCCAGCTAAACTCAGAACAGGTGAGAGGAGAGGCGGATCTAGAAAAGCAAGGACGGTGATAGGAGAGAGAGAGAGGAAGTGGGATCCTAACTTTGAACTAACTAATCACCCATGCCTAACTGAACTGCTCTAAGTGTGGATAGTCCAATCAGAACAGCAAGAGAGAAGGAAGAGGAATTACCAAACCGAAATTACAGGGAAGAGAGTGTGATGAAAAAGACAAGATGCCATGAGACAGAAACGGGAGGAAAACACTGAAGACCAGAGACAGAGCAATCATCCAGAAACACACATGCTCTAATGAATAAATATAATAAATAAATAAATAAATAATAGCAATACTAAAAACTAGAAACTAAAAACAAGCATACAAATCACTGATTTCTAACATTACCAAATTAAAATTTATAAAACTATGCATTTTAGACACTTCAAGAATTCTACTTTCCGCTGAAATATACTTTGCCGAGGTGCTGTCTCCTCCTTTAAGAAGCCACGCACCTATTACGAAGTGAATGCTGGTACGATATCTCTGTTCAACCCGTTTTATTATGGGTACTGATTAATCTGAAAGTTTTTTCATTGTTCTCTGTTCTTGCTCTGAATGTTATTTTATGTTTATTTGGCTGCTTGACTTATTCAATGGTCACATTCTTTGTTTTGTTTTTTCTCCGCAAATCTGTAATTTGCTGGACATTTATTATGGACAGGTTATACTGCTTTAGTATTTTGTATAAGACTGGTAATGTCACTGAATAGCCTTAAGCTCTGTTCATGGAATGTCAGGGGTCTGCACAAGCCAGTTAAGAGGAGGACTGTGCTATCTTATCTGAAGAAAGAGAATGTAGATATAGCATTTTTACATGAGACTTATTTAGAGGAAAACAAGGATTTACCCAAATTACAATATACCTGGATTGGTGAGGTTCATATGACATCTTATGCGTCTAACAGTAGAGGGGTTGCGATTTTCATAAGCAAAACTATTGCCTTCAGATCTACTAACATTTTAAAAGATAAGGGAGGTAGATATGTGATACTGAGGGGCATCCTCTTTGGGAAATCTGTATCTTTCATGAACATATACTGCCCCCCAGGGCGCCCTATTGATTTTCTCACCAAAGTCTTTGCCGATTTTGGGGATCTAACCTCTGATTATTCGTACCTTGCTTTGGATTTTAATTATCATATTAACCCTCTGCTTGACAGGCTCCCTCCTGCTGATGGTCCACCTTGTCGGCAAGCCAAAGCCCTCATCTCAATTTATAGTGATTTTGATCTTGCTGATGTCTGGAGGACACTCAACCCTTCTTCCTTAGAATTTACTTTTTTTTTCTAACCCACATAAATGTCATACTAGACTAGATTACTTTTTATTGCCTAAAAGACTACTGTACTCAGTAGTGTTGTGC
The DNA here is from genome assembly GCA_029692085.1 of Gymnothorax javanicus. Lineage (NCBI taxonomy): Eukaryota > Metazoa > Chordata > Actinopteri > Anguilliformes > Muraenidae > Gymnothorax > Gymnothorax javanicus. The sequence goes on from CM056195.1 coordinate 124,267,513, forward strand.
AAAATTGGGAGCAGAGTGGTGAGCGACCATGTTCCTATTTACATGGATATATCTTTCTGAGAAGTACAGAAATTTTCTAAGTCATGGAGGTTTAACACTGCACTTCTGAGTAATGATAATTTTACCTCTCACTTTGCTGCAGGATTTAACACTTTTTATGAGGTCAACGCTGACTCTTCTCCTAATCCAACTATTATGTGGGAAACATGTAAGGCATTTTCCAGGGGTATAATTATATCTTACACAGCCAGCAGGAGGCGCCAAAAAATTAAAGAACAAAAACAATTAGAAAGTATACTTTCCCAGGCAGAAGAAAGCTACGAAGCCTATCCTAGTCCTGTCAGGCTGAGGGAGTTGAACACTGCTCATATAGCTTTAGAATATTTACTCACTTCACAATCAGAGAAAAATCTTAAAATTGCAAAACAACATTTAGATGAGTCTGGAGATAAGTCTGGTAAATATACTCAGCGCCATTAAAAATGCACAGGTGAGGTATGTTCTGTGTTTGTGACAAATTGAAGAATCGATTGATTTTTATTGCTTTTCCAGTGAGGCAATTTTCCAGTTAGGCACAAGAGGAAATAAAAGTAAAAACAGTGAGCTGTTACGTGGTATTGACATTTGAATCTTTTAGGGTCAATAGCCTACATACAGCCAACAAAAAAAAAATGAAATCTACTGCATCAAGGAACCGCTTCAGGAGAGAATAAACAGTTGGCATGTTTTGGCGCTCATGTGTACAATGACATTTGACTTGTTCTTTTTAACACAGGCACTGTGGTCAATAGCCTACATACAGGTCCTGGACAGAAAAAAAGTTTTGCCTATTTACACATGGCTGCCACAGGGTTACCGTGGTCGGCCCATTTAAAATACAGTCCCTGTTTTCCATTCTCAGACAGAAACAGGGAAATAAAGTGCCAAAAATTACATTAGAGGCAGGTGCCCACAGTCAGAAGTGAAGAGTTCCTACTCCTGTTGATGGGCAAAAAATGGGTTTTCTGTTCAAGGCGTGTGCACTGGTGTTTTGCTCACGTGAGACGGGACGCAACCAAACTGTACTTGTGATCACCCTCAATCGCGATTGAGGACTCCTCATCTCATGATCAGTTTTGGTTGCTGTCCGAATCTGTCACGCACAGGCTGTAACAAGATGTGGCGCTCTTGAGCTGCCATCGTCACTCATGGCTGCCCTAAGCGGGGTTGGTCAGTGACAGTGCCTGTGTTCCATTCTCAGATAGACAGCCGACTGATTGTTGAATGGTGACAGTGCAAATGACGCACTACCTCTCAGCGGCTGAGATCTGCTCGTAACATGCCAAAGGCTCTTTTTCTCTCTCCTGGGTCACAAGCTGTTCCATTTTCTTGATGGAGTAGCATTTTTCGTTTCTTTTTGTTGGCTTTATATAGGCTATTGACCACATCAAAAAGAACAAGTCAAGTGACACTGTACACATCACGAACAGCTCACTGTGTGTTATTACTGAAGTGCTTGGCGCGTGCACGTGGTGCGCGTCAGGATTGCAATACCACGCACTTTTCTTTATTTCTTCTCGTGCCTCACTGGAAAAGCAATAAAAATCAATCAATTCTTCAATTTGCCGCAAGTACAGTACATACCTCACCTGTGCGTTTTTAATGGCGCTGAGTATACTTAGCACGTTTTGCCAAAAGGAGAACAGACTCACAGACCATAGTCTCAGTCGTGGATGCTAAATGCAATAGATCTTTTGAAACTCAAGTTAATAATGATAGGTTTGCAGCTTTTTATATGAAGCTATATCAAGCTGAACATAATGACAATGCTCCTCAACTTGTGCAACACTTTTTCTCCAGCATTTATTTATTTATTTAACCCTTATTTAACCAGGGAAGTCCCGTTGAGATTGAAATCTCTTTTTCAAGGGAGCCCTGGGGGTTGAGGTGGGGGAGGGAGAGGGCAATTTGCATGGCCAATTGGATCAGGGGATGATTAGGCGGCAGGTCGAAAGAGCCAGGTTGGGACTTTAGCCATGACACCGGGGCCCCCCCTACATTGATCTCCCCACGATTTCAGAGGAGCAAAGATCAATCTTAAATGCCCCCTTTTGCAAGGAGGAGATTCTTAAAGCCCTTAAAAAGCTTCAGTCGGGAAAATCGCCAGGCCCTGATGGCTTTGAATGTGAATTTTACGAGAAATTCTCTAATTTATTAGTTGATCCCTATCTAGCTATGTTGGAACATTCAGCTGAGACAGGAATTCTCCCTCTGTTGTCAAAGTAGGCTAATATTTCACTTATTCTAAAAAAAGAAGTGTCCTGAAAATTGTGCTTCTTATGGGCCGATAGCCTTATTAAATTCTGATCTGAAACTGCTTTCCAAAATGTTGGCGCTACGACTTGAACGTTTTCTCCCTCATATCATTAATGACGACCAAACTGGATTTACAAGGGCCGGAACTCCTCCGACAATGTAAGGAGGCTCCTCAGCATCATTGAATACATGCGTGCGTGGGAGGAGTCCGGTCTGGTGCTTTCTCTGGACGTGGAGAAAGCATTTCACCGTGTTGAATGGCACTACCTCTTCTATACCATGAATGCTTTCGGCCTCGCTGACACTTTTATTACTTGGGTTAGAATTCTTTATAATGACCCAAAGGCAGCAGTTATCACAAATGTTTTGAGATCGAAAAATTTTGCTCTTCATTGTGGAAATTGTCAAGGATGTCCATTGAGCCTCCTGCTCTTCGCTGTAGCCATCAAGCGCTGGCTCAGGCTATACATCAGTTTCTCACAATCTCTGGAATCTTTGTTGGAGAAAAGGAGCATGAGCTTAATTTGTTTGCGGATGATTTGCTTTTGTTTCTAACCAGTCCAGATCTCTCTAATCCATCCATCATTGATATCATCACCAGGTTTAGTTTATTTTCAGGTTACAAGATCAACTTCTCTAAGTCTGAAGCTATGCCACTTGATTCTCTTAGTGCAGTTCCTCTAGCCCCTGCCCCATTTCCATTCCGCTGGTCCCCCTCAGGCTTCGTATACCTCGGTATACGCATAACCCCCTCATTTTATCTGTTGTATAGTGATAATTTTACACCTCTGTTAGACACAATAAAAGGTGAACTTGATTGCTGGGCGTCCCTGCCGCTGCATGGCTGGGTGGGGTTGCATTTATCAAAATGAATGTCCTACCAAGGCTTGTGTGTCCACTTCAGATGGTGCCCATTATTCTTTCAAATAAGGTGGTTAAGATCCTTGAAGGTTGGCTGAGTTCATTTATTTGGAACAAAAGAAGGCCCCGCTTGAAGTTAGCAAAACTACAACTACCCATTGCTGTTGGAGGTTTGGATCTACCAAACGTGAAATGGTATCAGGTATTAAGGTTCGTGGCTGAATGGCTGAGGGAAGATCAGTCTTCTACATGGCTTGATATAGAAGCTGCCCAGTGTAGTTGTCCGCTCCGAAATCTGTTATTTCTCATAAACCCTGCCCCAGCAAAAAAAATTTTGTACAAACCCAATAGTTTTAAATACACTTGGGGCATGGAAATTGGCAAGACCAATGGAGGGGCGAACCAATTTAATAGCCCCCCCGTACTCCAATTCAAGGGAACCCTGATTTCCCTCCAGGTGTTGCTGACCCTGTGTTTAAGCTAAGGCCAGATGGTGGAATAACAACATTGGGAGATTTATTCAACAGCTCTGCCTTGATGTCTTTTAATCGGTTACACCAAAAATATGATTTCAAAGGCTTCACTTTCTTTAGTTCTCTGCAGGTGAGAGACTTCATACTTAAAAGTACAACATTAACAGTTAATACAGAAACATCTCAGATTGAGAGAGCACTCTCACTTGGCCCTAGAAGAGGTCTGATTGGCTTTTGCTATGGTATATTAAGATCTATTGCAACTGTTAATACCCTGGCCACCAAGCGGACATGGCAAGCAGACCTTGGAGTGGAAATTGCAGATGAGGACTGGTGGGAAATATTTGAAAATGCTGAAAGAATGTCTGTATGCAACAGGGCATGGTCAATACAGCTGAGAATTATAAACAGATTGCAAATCTCACCCAGCCTTCGTCACAAAATGAACGCCACTTTGTCGCCTCTTCGCCTTAAGTGTAAAATTGAGGAGGGAGACTATACTCACTGTATGTGGTCTTGTTTTGAAGTAGAACAATATAGGTCGGGTATAGTTGAGCAGCTGAGTGTAATTTTTGGCGTGGAGGTTGATCCGGACCCTATCTGCCGAATCCTTGGCCTTCCTGACAGGAAGATTGTTAATAAACATCAAAAACGACTGTTTAACCTTTTAACATATGCTGCAAGAAAAAACATTCTGTTATCTTGGATTAAGGAGCAGCCTCCAACGAAGAAAAACTGGCCCAAATTATCATGCAGTGTATTCCCATGGAGTTTCTTACATGCATGCTGCCCTGTTCATGTTCTTGTATGTTTGTTATAATCTGTAAAAACCAAATAAATATATAATTGAAAAAAAAGTGTGATTGTACAGATAGACCATGCAAAGGGTGATATAACCCAGGGTCAGCCTATTTTGCCGATATTTGGTATACACATGCACCATACCAAGTTATGAATGAACCTAAAATATGAGTGTCTTCCATTTAGTTTTATTGGAGTAATCACCAAAAAATTGATTTTGATAGATTCTGGACCATTTTTGAAGAATTTACATGGGGTTAATTCTGGTCATCCTCAACAGAAAACGGCTAAACTTTCAACATTGCCCCTTTATGTGAATATTGCCCATAGGATGGCTTACCAAACTGCTGAGAACGATCAAAAAATCTTTCCAAATAGGCTATGCCAGTTATGCGTCAAGATATTTCCCCTGCCCCAAAGTTTGGAATTTTGTGTGGGCCTTTTCAACAGCTTATAAGTAATCTGCAACAGGGGTAGAAAGTACGCATAACCCCCTCATTTTATCTGTTGTATAGTGATAATTTTACACCTCTGTTAGACACAATAAAAGGTGAATTATCATGCAGTGTATTCCCATGGAGTTTCTTATATGCATGCTGCACTCAATGACTGATTACTTTTAATCAGTCATTGAGGGGTAGAAAGTACAAACCATGGTGGAAATGGTGGCTAATGACTTGTACTTTCATAATCAGAAATAAAAAACTTGCCGGTCTGCTCAGTACTTCGTAGTAGCACCAGAAATGAGGAGTATTTTCCATCATTTTGCAGTGTTGCCACCTATATGCTGTATGTGGAACTACAAACCTCTCCACTAAACAAGCAACACTTACAATGTCATTTTATCTGCCTTGGCCTTATACATTCAATTATAATGAAGCTTAGCGGAAATTCAAGCAAGAAGACTTTCTCTTCGCGCATGCCCACTATGCCTTTAGTATACTTTCTGCTTGCCCTTAAAAAAATTACACTGCCTAACTTATTAACCAATCAGAATCCTACTCCGTGTCTCTGGACCAATCATTCGCAAGCTCTCAAATTTTAAAAGTTCTTTCTCTTCCTGCAGTTATCCAGCTTTCAAACCCATTGATATGCTCTGCAAGCTATACGTTCTCTTGACTTTACGATTTACCTTCGGTATGTCGGATTCTGACGATGACACCTTTTTTTGGGGGAAATAATCCTCACAGCGACCCTTTGTCGGATCCAGCTCATTTTTCGTCGGGTCTTCGCAGAAGCATTCACATCAATCCTGGATCTTCGCAGCATGAGGCCACCTTCGCGCATTTAAAAAAATCAAGGTGTCGCTCCAGCCCCAGGTCTCCAGCTGTCTCAGTTTCAGGAGTTGGCAAGCATGCCATTATTACCGGTTCTCCGGAGTCGCTGCTTCCTGCAGAAGAAACTTCAGAGGTTGTGGTCCAGCCGCCGAGCCCCCTCCAAGGCGCAAAAGAGCCAGAAAAACTCATCTACCTTCCTCTCCTCCCTGCTGTTCCAGCCGCGCAAACTGCGCCTTGCTCCGCTGACGTGACGACTCCTAATGCCGTTATGGCCACTATGCAGTCCATTCCGGGTGCATCATCCAATCTTAACGAACGAATCCAGTCCCTGGGAAGCGCATCTGCATCGACGTCCCATGCCTTGACCTCAGCTGCTGTCCATCCCTCTACGTCTCTGCCTTTCGCATTTCCCCTGTCTAAGCCTGCTCCTGCTGCCCCGGCCGCCTCCTGTCATTCCCTGGCCTCTGCACTTTGTGCCCTTGCTAGGTAGGCCTTTCGTTTCATTCGCTGCCAATATATTCTCGTTTAAGGTCCAAAATCCTCCAGGGTAAATACGTTAATTTATCAGTCTTATTCTTCCCTCGAATGGTTACTTCGGCATCCCTCTCGCGGATGAGAACTTTCGGCCCCGCGACTAAATTGAAGTTCCTGGGCTTAACTCTTGACACGGTCGAGATGAAGGCTTCTCTCCCGGTAGATAATTGCAGCGCATTTGCCAAATTGCGCACTCCTTTACTTTGGCTAAGCTGATCACCAAACAGCAAGTCTCCTCTCTCTTGGGGCACCTGAATTTCGCTATGCGCGTCATTCCCCGAGGCCGTTCTTTCATTTCCAGGCTGCTCGATTTGGCCTCATGGGTTCCAAATTTGCATGACCTCTTTGCATGGGCTGAAGGCTGCACTTCTGATTTGAAATTTTGGTCGCCATTATTTAACGAGTGGAATGGCATCTCTTTTTTTATGAGGACATCGTGCAGTCCTCGGACTGGATGAATTTTTTTTTTCTTAACGGACGCTGTTCCTTCCATGGATTTTGGGGGGTTCTACCAAGGCCGGTGGTTCGCAAGTGTCTGGCCAAGCCAGTTTAGATTATAATTTTTCCAACCTTTCTACGAGATTTACCCCATCGCTGTCGCTTGTCTTGTTTGGGGACATTTATGGCTTCGCAAACGCATAACGGTTTCATGTGATAATGAGGCAGCAGTGGGCATAATCAATAAGGCAGCTCTTCAGCAAATAATATCATGCCATTCATGAGACGCATTATCTGGTTATCCGTTAAACACTATTTCATAATCACTGCTCATCACAAGCCCGGTCGGTGTAATTTAATAGCCGTTTCTCTGTCTCGTTTTTATTTCCAGACCTTCTAGAATCTCTGTCCGGGCGCCAGCCGTTTTCCCACGCTGGTTCCTCCTCTCAACGAATTGGCTCAGTACTAAACGAGGAACCCATTCAAAAATACTTAGGTTAAATAAAAGGTTTAGCTGCTTCCACCCTTAAATCTTATGATTTTGCTTGGTCTACTTTCACTTTATTTTGCATGTCCATTAACTTTCCCTTAAAACCCGTTCTGATTAATACAGTATGCGCCTACATCTGTTTTTTGCACAGTCGTACAGCATTTCAAGCCTCCGTACATTCGCAGCTTGTTTGCAGGGATTCAGTTTCACGCTAGATGCTATGACCCCTCCTTTCCAAGTCTTTTCATTCATACCGCAGTAAAAATTGTTATTGAAAGGAATTTCTGTTCGCCATCTATTCCTGATCACAGACGTCCCCTAACTCTTGCTATTTTGCACAAAATGATCCACAAAGTATATTCCTTTGGCTTTCTATGGTTTTAAGAATCAGCAAATTTACTTCCATTACAAATGAATTTTATCCTTGTAGAGACATAACATTCACAGACTTATCATTTCATCCAAATTATTTTGATTTATTCCTTAAACGTTCTAAGGCGAGGGGTGCTTGCTCAAAAATTATTGCTGGTATTAGTTCCCCTTTTGTCCTTGCAAGGCTATGCTAAAATACCTTTGCAGGAGAACCAATCCAGACTCTTTGTCTCCTCTCTTCCTAACCCCTAATGGTCATCCAGTGACAAAATCTTGGTTCAACTATCATTTAGATTGAATTCTCAGGAAATGCAATCTCTCTCCTCACTACTATTCAGGGCATTCGTTTAGAATAGGTGCTGCAACTACACCTGCGTCCCAAAGGATCGCTACAGCTTCCCTTCAGCAACTGGAGCACTGGTCATCTGCCTATTCGACTTGTATAGACCAGTTGCCGCCTCTATCCTTGATGGTCAAAGGCAGGGGCGTTGCCAGCATTTCAGGACATCCAGGGCATATCCTGGAGACAATTTTTAGAGTTCTGGAGAATCACGGATTATTACAAATAGCATTAAATCATCGACTATAATTAACCAAGCACACTCCTTCAAATCAGGGAATTAATGGGCCCTGGGGCAAAAAGGCATTGAGGCCCCTCACCCTCCCAATGCAGAAAGTAAAAAAAATGAAGTAGAAATGAATATTGGCCTTATACTGTAAAGGGGGGTTTGGAGATCCTCCCCCAAGAAAATTTTGAAAATTATAGCGCCAAAACTGCCTTTTCATGCAATTTCAGATGGAAACTACTAGTTTGAATATTGTACTAACACACTGAAATTTTATATGTTAAGACCTGGTACCTGGAACAGTGGAGCCCCTGGCCACTCCAGACAGCTGCCCTCCTGGCATTTGCCAGGTTGGCCTGTTCATTAATCCACCACTGCAAAAGATCATCTAATGACATCTGGTTTTGTATTGAAACACTCAAAAATTCAATGAGACAGATCATTGGTCAGCTAAATTTGTAAAGGCAATCTTAATTTTGTTACATACTCTCAATGGGTGCTCATTTGTAGCTCTGTTTTATAATGAATGCAAAACCACAGATCCTGTGACTATATACCTGGATGCAGAATTTAGTTTTAGTTTGCGAGAGCTTTGTTGCATATGTACCACATGAAATCATCTTATTACTATAGTATAAAGTCAATGGAGGTCAGAATAGCTCATACATTAAAATTGTGAGATTTCAGGATTTAAAAAAACAGAATTTAATTGGTTAACATGCGTACTACAGATGAATGCATGTCAATAAATAAGGCAAAATATATTGTGTTAACTGTATGCATCTTCCTTCACCTGCTCTCCATGCTGCTGCCTCATTCCGTCTGCCAGAAAGCTACAGGATAGAGTAAAAGAGTGTCAGTAAAATTTACATCCAAATTAATAAAAGTATTAGACCCCACCCCTCACAAACAACATATGGCATTCACCTTTTGCCTGTGATGCCACTAGTGACTGTTGTGTCCCTCAATCATCATAGACTGTTGTTTCTCTTTCCCTTTCTCTCATCAATGGTTCTCTTGCATCTTCTTTTAGGTTGCTGACTCTCCACTGCTCCTTTCCATGTTACCTCTCTCCCCCTGTCAGTGGCTGGAGTCGGACCTTTCTCTTTGACTGCTGTCTCTCAATCAGTCTCTCTCTTTCTCTATGGTTGTTCTTGTCGTCTGTATCTGTGTTCTGGTGTCTGGTTTATTTCTCAGTGTCTCTCCTTAAAATCTAACTTTGGCTGGTGTTTCTCAGTGGCTGCTCTCTCCCTCTCTTTTGCTGTTGACTCTGTCAGTAGCTCTTTTGCTCTCTCTCTCTGGCTGTCCACCAGTTGATATTGATGACGACTCCCTCTCTCCGTCTTCTATTTTATTAATGGTTGCCCTTTTCACTCATTTTGGCTGTTGACTCTTTGTCAGTGGCTGTTTTCTCTCACTCACTCTCACTGGTTGCTGTCTGCATCAGTTGTTGTCTCTGTCCCTCTTTTGCATTTATCACGTCGTCTTGTTCTCTCTCTCTCACTCTCTCTCACTCACACTCTCACACTCACACACTCACTCTCCCTCACTCTCTCACTCACTCACACACTCTCACAATCTCACTCACACACTCTCACTCATTCACGCACTCACTCACACTCTCACACACACTCTCACTCACTCACACACTCTCTCACTCACTCACACACTCACTCTCACACTCACTCTCACTCACACTCTCTCACTCACTCACTCACACTCTCACACACTCACTCTTACTCACTCACACACTCTCTCACACTCACACACACACACACACACACACACACACACACACACACACACACTCACACACAGTTGATGTCTCTCTCTTTCTCTGTCTCCTTTTGCTCTCCAATTGACTCCTGCAGCGCTCTTGGCACCATTAATGGATACCGGTACTTTCTGGTCTTTAGAGTTGCGAATCTGTCAATTACATCGCTCCGGTTGGTTGTGCTCACCATTTGTCTTTCAATGGACATTATAGCCAGGTCATTGAGCCTTTGTTCACCCATGGTTTTCCGCAACCACATATGCAGGCGACGCAGAATACTAAAGCTCCTTTCACATGCGCAGCTACTCACAGGGATTGTTAATACCGCTTGAAAAACTGGCCTCAAACTGGCCTTTGTATGCACTTCCAATGTCCTTAATGCGGCCTTCATCTCATCTTCTAATTAGGAATCTCTTCGCAACAGTTACTTCTCCTGGACAAATCAACATTTTGTACTGCTTTGCTAGAAGTTGCAGAGACTCTTCACAAAGAAAATCGCGGGCAGCGGGATGGCAGGCTTGGATGCCTCACATAACCTCCTCTCCCACTCCACTGAATCTCTTTTCAAGCTCACTTATCATCCTATCCAAACAAGGGTAGAAAAAGTTCACGCGCAAATCATCTTCCTTACCCCCATGTTCTCTAGCACCTGCAGTGGATTCCATGACATAGTCATCCAATCTTCTCTATTTGCGGTGCTGTGAGGTGGAACGGTCAGTGAAATTATTGGTTTTGAACATTTGCACAGCCTGGTTGAAGATTTCCTGTGCTTTGTCTTCGCTACGCATGGACTTGAGAGTGGCAAGCACGGCATCTTTGTAAAAAGTAGCCTCAGCTAAATCGATATCCTTCTTTTGGAGATACACATGAAGCCCTTCCGTGGTCGACAGGATGTTCTTGAAACTCACCAGCATGCATATGCTTGAGAGTTTTGACAGCTTTCCCAGAAGTCCATTAGCCGCAGAATTGTCTATCTCTTCCAAAACCTTAACAGTTGGTGTCAGGTTGGCAATAACAGATTTCACTGACCTTAACAGACATGCCCAACGGGTCTTGCATAACTACACAAGTTCAGTCTCCTCTAAACCCAGGGCATTCTGCATTTGATTAAATGCATGATTATTCACAAGAGAATTGCTAAAAAAAGCGTAGATGCTTTCCAGTGTGTCAAAAAAATCTGTAGCTTCTGGCACAGCCCGGCAAGTGTGACAGAGGACCAAGTTTAGTTCATGGGCATAACAATGCACGTAAATTGCTTCTGGGTGTTTTTCACGGAAGTGAGCCTGCACCCCGCCAACTGCACCACTCATGAGTGCTACCCCGTCGTATGCTTGTGCAATGCACTGGAGATCTTGTAATCCTTTCATTTCCAGGACTTGCTCAAGAGTGTTGGTGATTGCCACCGCATCAAAAGACTTGAGGGTGGTTAGCTGAAGAAAGCGTTCCTTGACAATGGCGTCAGCACCCACATACCGCACACATACAGCAAGCTGCTCGACACGGCCATCCCGAGCCTCATCAGCCATGATGGCAAACATCTTTGCACTTTTCATTTCAGAAATAATACTGGTAATGACTTCATCTGCACAAGTCTTGATCATCTCATTTTGTGATGCAGGAGAGAAATAGGTGGAATGAGATGGAGCATTATACTTCTGGAGAAATGGATCAAACTCCTCAAGAACTTTCATCATCTCTAAGAAATTGCCCTGATTGTCAGATGACTCCATTTCATCATGGCCACGAAAAGCAATGCTTTGCTTTCCCAGGAAACTTGTAATGGAAACTACTCTGCGCAGGTACTCCCTCCTTTCAGGGATCTGCCCAGTATTACCCATGTTCATTTTGTAAACGACACTGCCTTGAAATAAGCTTGCGTTGTAGGTCTTCCAAGAGATCACTGAATCTTTGTGAGCTATGCTATTTCCATGGTCCCTAAAGCTATCTAACGCTGTTTTCCAGTTTGAAAACCCAGAGGTGGGAATAGCATCCTTATTCATTCGAAAGACGTGTTTTCCAAACACCTTACAAGGAAAACAAAAGGCAGAATCTCTGACACTGCACTTCTTCCAACATCTACTACCTCCTGCTGTCTCATCCTCGAATCATCTGAGATGCAAAAATACGGGCAGAGGACATAAGTTAGAACTCCCCTATCAAGATCATAGACCCACTGTTGGCTGGGAGAACCTTTGAAGCCTCAGAGAAATAAAGAGAGCCATTAGAAGAAGCAGCCTTTGTTACACTGTTGTACCAACCTTTGAAGTTACTGTGTGGATGTACCGATTTGTTATGACCTTCTCCTTATGGCCATCAACTTAAGCGATGAATGAAATACTGCGGGGGTGAGCTAGCTACCGTGGCAACAACTTACCCGGTCCCATGTCAGATTCTAACTCAGATGCTCATCCTCCTATGGCTCCTGACCCCCCCATCTGCAGGTCATCTTGGCTACCATCTACAAAATCATGAAATTAAGTTGAAGTACATGGAACATAAGGGCTGCAAACCAACAACTCAAGAACTCACATGTGTGCTGATCCAAACAAGAACAGTACAGAAAAATTAAAATACATTAACAGCTTTAAAGATATTTGGAATACTTCTCCACTAAATGACTTTCTTAAACATAAAAAACAAACAAAATTAATGTTACCCATTTCCATAATTGAAGCTGATTCAGCAGCTGCAGCAGCTCCTGGCTCCTCAGACTCCATGCTGCTTCCCTCGACATGATCATGAGAAATCACTGTGTATTAATAACAAGCCAATGACGAAAAAAAAAAAAAAATTGACACTTAAGTGTAACATTTCAAAAGCGTATCTTCTATCCACAATGAAATGTATTCGGTGTCACAGTTAAAGACCAGGTCATTCATTGACTTTTTAAGATTTATGCATTGCATGTTATATTTTATTATACTCAAAATATGACCATTTGTGTCATTTAGTGTTGTTCAGGAGTGCTTACACATGCTTATAGTAAAATATCAAGAATACACCCTACAGCAGTGTTTCCCAAACTTCTGTCCAGCAGACCCACTTTTTAAGATGCACAACCCATCGCGACCCAACTCATTCAACGCTCAAAAATTGTGAAGGTCATTTATTTTTATTACCCTGTCAAGCTACTAGCTAGCCAGCAAGCAGGCTCTCTTGTTTGCGATGGGAGGGGGAGAGGGACGGAAAAGAGAGCCTGCACAAAAGCCAGGGTTTTGTGAGTACCCCGCATTCGTCCACGAAAGCAGCATTCTGATTGGTCGAATTTGACGGTTCCCAAATTCAAATTTGACAGTTGAACACTCGCAGGGCTGGCGTTAGACCTGAAAATTCGGGGGCAATTATTGACAAAAATTAGTCCTGGCTAATTCTAGATGGTTTTCCTTTCTTAACATGTTTTCCAATTCTAGAATAATCATATGGCAATTGAAGACACGGCTTCTCTCCCCCATGCGATCTAAAAGCGACAAAATAATGGGCTACATTCAGTATAGAAAAATAATTTAATTATAATTAGGTCTATATACTGGCCCTCATTGCAGAACTCTTCAGCAAATGAAGGTAATTTTGGTGACTAGTATGTGGTTTCGTCCGTTTATATTTTCCAATTGGACAGCTGTCTATTTTTTACAGCAAGTTGCGTGACCGTGCTGCAAAAACAGGTGTAAGGGCCGATTCATAGTCGACGCAAAGGCATGCAAACGCGAACGCATCGAGACGCATCGAGACGCATCGCGACGCTTCACGACGCATTGGCCGCCATGATGCGTCCAATTGTGTAGTCTGATTCAATACATGACGCAGCAACGCATGTAATACCATCTGCCGCCAACGGCAGCGGTAATGTATGCAATGTACTTAATATACACCTTTTAGCTTACATAATAGAAGAAGACTGTATGGAATGTCACCACTGATCAGTATAGAAAAACTTGAAAAAAAAAACAAAAAACTGAAACTATTGGGTATTAGTATTAGTGCCACTTCAGCAGTTATACATTTCCACTAGTAACCTTGCAAAATTAGATTCAAATCAGATTCTTGGGCGATACAATGGCATTCGCTTCGTTTGTGCTGGTTAAAATTAGCCTTGATGATTTAACCAGTGACTGCCGTTAGCCTAGAGTCCGGGCATCTGTCAGACTAATGGACTGGTCGCGCTTTCTAAACATCAACGTATTCACGATCATACACAAAACAGACGAAGTATTGGTATTAACCTGTAGCTAGCTATGTGGAAGAAATGCAATCCATGTATGGCGTAAGGTTGCTATTTTTTTCAGCATGTTTTTTTCTCACTTTAGCTTGAAAATAGTCAGGGATGTCCAGTGGTACGCATATCCTCAGCACTCACCTCTGTGGAAGTTCAGCTTTCCATAGGCCTAAATGAGCCAATTACCCCATCTACAGCCCAAATTTTGTTTAACAGCATTTGTAAGCCCATTATATTATAAAACAGCGTTGCGTATCAATGATGCTGGCTTAAAAAAAAGTTGCGTATGACATGGATCTCATTGATTACTTCAGATGCAGTCGTGAAATCTTGTGTATAAATTAGGCCAACAACAAAGGGTTACTATTTTGAAGTGGGCTATATTCTAGAGACGACCACCTTGACTAATTGATTATAGCTAGCTAAGGTGTCATGTTAAGGTAGATCGATAATAGCCATTTAACGTTCACTTATTATTCACGATATATCCATCGCAACGACAGCCAATGAATTCTCTTGCCAGATAACTTGATAAATGTTTGCTGCGCTGGAAAGATAGACTCTGGGTCAGCCCTGCCATAGAGTTCAATGTAATGGTTGATTACTACTGGGCATACCAATACGGCTGCTCGGTTGCTTCAGCCTTCAGCGCAGTTTACTATTGCGTCAGCGAGATCAGTGAAAGTCACTCGGAATGTCAGCCGAAATGTCACCGGTGACGCTGCTACCCCCTATTGTGTGAGCGGTGTATTGCATTTCACGTATCGCCCGTGCGGCTTGCGTACACTGTGTACACTATGAAAGGGAGTGCGTTGCTTGCGTCGCTCGCGTTGCTTGCTTGCGTGACTCGCGTCGACTCTGAACCCAGCCTAAGTACTTGTCACCGAAATTACCTTCATTCACAAAAGAGTTCTGAAATGCCGCTCTCGCTGGAAAAAAAAAAAAAAGAAATTACCGTTGCTGAGTGCCAATGCATAGACCTAATTAGTCTAATCATGTTGACAGCTTGTTAGGGGCAGAATTCAAAAACCCCTGGCTTTCGTGCAGGCTCTCTTTTCCCTCCCTCTCCCCCATCGCAAACAAGAGAGCCTGCTTGCAGGCTAGCTACTAGCCAAGCAGCCCTCCACGCAGTTGCAATGGATGCTAGTTTAAGACAGATACCCCATGTAGGACGATTGGCAACCAAGTCCTGTCGCAGTTTATTCCCTCAAACTCACTCAGCTTATCTGTCCACCAAGAAGTTGCAAGCGTTGAATATCAACGGATCGCAGTAAACAGCTCTATAAATAAATGAGCAATCTAGATCGCGACCTGTTAGCAAGCAGAAGAAGGGCACCTCGGAGGCGTTGTAGCTAATAGTTACAGCATTGAGTATTGGCATAGCTGTATATTACCATGTTAGCTAGCCAATTACGAGTCTCGTTGACGAACAGGGCAGATTTCGGCCATAACTACACTGATTTTATTTGATGTCAACAAAACGTACAAACTCATGCAACATTAATTCACCGAGTTGGCTAGCTAACTAGCATTCTAGCAGTGATGAATTCACAATAAAGAAAAACTCGTATGAAGGATCCATGGTGCATCGTGTAAATAACCTTTACGCGCTTGCTATTTTGACAAGCAATGAATAATGATTGATAACATAGCTGCATTTCTCTGGTAAATAAATGCATGATAGAATAGATAGATAGTACAAAGTAGGTCTAGGCTAACGTTACCACTGATCTCTGAGTGCGACTGCTAGGCCTAGCAAGTTAGTTCAAAAAGCGGGACGGTTACCGGAGACAGGGTGATGCTACTACATCTTTCTTACCTTTGTTCTTTTTCTTGAGAAATCCCAAAATGTCAATCTGTTTATACGTTGATTTCCTCATCATGTCGGAAATGAATTCAACTCCTTTAAAAATATTAAATCCACCTGATGAACTGGCAGGCTGTCCAAAACCTGCCCGCGAATTTTTTTTCCCCACTTGAGTTGCGGACACCAACAGAAACTCATTTGTGTACAGCCAATCAGCGACCTTGTGCCGGACCACAAAAGGAGTGTCGCAAGACTTTAGCCTTGCACCGAGGCACGGTCTCAGAACCACTGACAGCACAGTCTGTACCCAGAATACTGCAATTACATCGAAGATGCCTGCCTTGCTCTCAGCATAACGGCCAAATCATTCGTCTAGCCTGCCATTTAGATAAATGAATTGTTATGAATGTAGTTGTTCAAATATCTGAAGCTGGTAAAATGAGCTGGTTACAATCAATGTAGTCTAGCAATACCCAGCTCGCCGCTTTTTTATCCTGCACTGATCATATTAATCATAAAATAGTTAGTGACACCGAACAAAATCCAATGAATATAAAGTAGAAATAACCAAGATTACGTCATCTTATTCTCGAAAATATGAATACTCTGTAGGCCTACAGATTATTTTTATCGAGCCTAGCTACTGAACGTAAAACATATCGGCAGGTTTGGCAAGTGCTGTTAATGAACTGTATTCGCACTTTGTTGTCGGCTGTTAATATCTTGATGATGGTGCTTTCTTTCTGCATCACAGAAACAAAATCTTTAGTAGACGGCCATAGCTATACTCAGGCAGAGGGGTGTGATACAGCCTAATGATTTTATAGCCTACACTGAACAAAAGTATAAACGCAACACTTCTTATTGTGAGAAATATGACCATGTTCAGAAGCTCATTGTATTTTCATTGAGTGTTGATAGATTGTATGACCGTATTGCAATACATTTTGCTCAATGATTTAAACAGACCAACAAGAATCTCACGATGGCGTGATGGGGTCACAGATGGGGTCTGTTGTCCAAATTTGTCCAAATTTCACAAATCAATATTGGGTCTGTCTGCCTTCGGCCTGCTGCACTGCTGCACATCTCGGCTGTATGGACTGTAACAAATGGTCAGTGGTGACTTGAGGAATGTGTTCTCACTTCTCTTCAAGAGCCGTGCGGAGTTGGTGGCTATTGGCTGAAAATGGGGACCAATGACGAACTCTTTGGTTGAGGACATCCCGAAGATGCTGGAAGGGGGACAAATCCGAGGAATAAGCTGGCCATTTAAGTACACATGTTTTCAGGCTCAAGGATCTCTGTGGGCACGGGTGACGTGGGTCTGGCATGGTCATGCTGGATGGTTTTTGTTTAGATGGACGAATGGTAGGACAATAGGCATCAGCATCTCATTGTGAAATCACACTGCATTCAAGTTGCTGTTAATGAACTGCAGTTGGGTACAGTGTCCTTGGAATATTCCCACCCTAACCAGCACTCCACCACCATGTGCCACTGTGCGCACCACACTGATGTCAGCATAACGATCCCGCATCCATCCTCTCCGTGGAGTTGGAAACGTGACTCGTCTCCAAAGAAAACAGTCCTCCATTGTGCCTTTGGCCATTAAATGTGTCTATTCACTCAGTCAAACCATTTTTTCATCGAGCTGAGGACAGGTCCAATCCACAAAGAGCAAAACACGCAGAGATATGGACTTCCTAGAGATTATTTTTTAGGTAAAAATGTGGGGATTGTGGGGACCAGCTGTCTCATCTGCAGTGGCAGTTGCTGGTCTCAGATGGTCACAGAGATGGAGGGTCCGGATATGGTGGTCTTGGGTGGGGGTCGTCACAAGTGGTCGTCATGCATGTGGGCGGTGTGCTGTCTTGCCTCATTCCTCAAAAAGGTGTTTTTTGCGACTCAGGGTTGAAACATGGACTTTAAAAGCCCTTACAACATCCCTGAGAAACATTCCTGCATTGAACATGCCAATGCCACGCTCTCTGAGGGCTCGAGTACCTATGGCATTTTGAACAATGGCAGAACTGTGACTCCTGAGGTGGCCTTTTATTGAATAGAGTACAGGATGTGCCTGGGCTGACCGTACCTGATTTCAGAAGCTCTGGATTAGGCCCCACCTGTCTGACAGGCCAATTTTGAAAAAGGGCGTTAACTTGACAATGATATGGAGAAGGTGGCTGAAATGCACACATACCAGTGGCACACAACCTTGGTCACATAAACAAACCCAACTAAGCCAACCTCAGAAATAATTATGTGGAATATTGACAGGAATAAACTGTTGCGTTTATATTTTTGTTAAGTATACTTTGGAAGAGGTTTTGAAGAAATCTTTGTGCCCTTGAAAATGCGGTGGCCGTTTCCAAACCCGCCAATCATTTTTAATGTTTCCAGCTAGGATTGATAAAAATCATCTGCTCAGAGCATTCATATTTTCTAGAATAAACTGACGCAGTCTCGGTTATTTTTACATTATTAGTGCAAGGCCAGTGAAGATAGAAAAAAATGTAACTGTCTCGAGACACTCTGGGTGCGTTCGAGCACATCTGCAAGTAAGCCGGCTGCGCGAGATTCCCGAAAAATTACGCGAGAATCCTGCCGAAGTTGCGCAATAAGCCCTCCAAACCCCGCGATAGCGGCAGCCATCGCGGGGTTTGGAGGGCTTATCGCGCAACTTTGGCAAGATTCTCGCATAGTTTTTCAGGAATCTCGCGCAGCCGGCTTACTTGCAGACGCGCTCGAACGCACCATCTATCTACCTGCCCTACCCCCTCCCCGTCTCTATTCAATGATGTGACGTAGCCTATTGAGTTGAGCTGTCTGGTGTAACAGCGGAACTTGACAGGCTCCCTGAGCGTTGCTTGAAGAACTGCACAGAATCATAAATCATGTTGTTGGGTTTTTTTTTTTTTTTCACATACAAAATTACATTCGGGGCTATAGTCAAAAGATCCTGGGCTGAAGCCCCGGGAAAAATGGTTGGCGACACCACTGCTCAAAGGTCTCTTAAACCTTGATTTCCAGGTAAGTCATGCATATAACTGGTGGTGGTTTATCTGCACTTTCCTGCACTTTGCTATGCTTTGTGTTACTCTTTACCATTCTTTATTTATGTATTTAATTACTTTGTCTGCATTGCATATTAATACTGCTACATCAACCTACGTTGCAAGCCATTCATTGCCCTGCATCATCCCGCATTGCAAGCAGCTCATTGCCCTGCATGCCCGCATTGCAAGCAGCTCACTGCCCTGCACCCCCGCATTGCAAGCAACTCATTGCCCCGCATCCCTGCATTGCAAGCAACTCATTGCCCTGCATCCCCGCATTGCAAGCAGCTCATCGCCCTGCATGCCCGCATTGCAAGCAACTCACTGCCCTGCATCCCCGCATTGCAAGCAACTCATTGCCCTGCAGCCCCGCTTTGCAAGCAGCTCATTGCCCTGCATCCCCGCATTGCAAGCAGCTCATTGCCCTGCATCCTCGCATTGCAAGCAACTCATTGTCCTGCATCCCCGCATTGCAAGCAGCTCACTGCCCTGCATCCCTGCATTGCAAGCAACTCACTGCCCTGCATCCCCGCATTGCAAGCAACTCATTGCCCTGCATTATCCCGAATTGCAAGCAGCTCACTGCCCCGCATTATCCCGCATTGCAAGCAACCCTTTGCCCCGCATTTTCCCGCATTGCAAGCAGCTCATTGCTTGCATTGCACTTTCTCATTGACTGGTCATTGCCCAACACTGAAACTGATTTACCCCTCTTTTGCATATTGGTTTTGTCAGTCAGTTTCCTCTTTGTACATCACTTTTCCTTCTCATACACTTCGGGCTCTTTTGGACTTCCATGAGCAAATTCCCCCAGTGTATGTTACATCTGTCTGCTCATGTATTTGCTAAATTTACTGTCTTGGTTTCTTAGATAGGTGCAGCAGTCCATTAAGGTATGGTAATTCTTTCTTTTTGGGGGGAAAAAAATTCATCTCTACGAAGCATCTAATCCTCAGATTCTCTAAATGCTTTATGTGTTCAATGCCGGGGTCTAACCGCCGAAGTTCATGTTTCATGTGCATAAATAAATACTTTGTTAAATTTCATATCTTCATCATGTTCTAGTCTTTCCTGATTGAAATGAAGCTTAGCGGAATTTCAAGCAGGAAGACTTTCTCTTCGCGCATGCCCACTATGCCTTTGGTATACTTTCTGCTTGCCCTTTAAAAAATTACACTGCCTAACTTATTAACCAATCAGAATCCTACTCCATGTCTCTGGACCAATCATTCGCAAGCTGTCAAATTTTAATAGCTCTCTCTCTCCCTGCAGTAATCCAGCTGTCAAACCCATTGATAAGCTCTGCAACCCTCCTCTTCCCCACCACCATCCTCTGAGGTCCACCAAGACTCCTTCAGCTCTTCTATCACTCTGGTCCCAGGACTCATCCCTGCAGCAGCCTCTCACCACCACCCCCACTGTTTAGACCCCGGGGGGAAAAATTCATCTCCTCAGATTCTCTAAATGCTTTATTTGTTCAATGCCGGGGTCGGAGCACCAAAGTTCATGTTTCATGTGCATAAATAAATACTTTGTTAAATTTCATATCTTCATCGTGTTCTAGTCTTTCCTGATTGAAATGTCAGCACATGAAAACTAAGGGTATTCTATCATAAATATGGCCGCTTCCCTGGGAAAGGGGCCTGCCAGGCATTTTTCAATGTACAATCCAATATTTCTTAAACCTTTCATATGGCTCAGACTGTCATTGACTAACTACTTAGTCTATAAACAGATTGGCAACAACCCAATATAGACCTAAACACCTTGTTTCGGCTTGTTTCAAACTTTAGGTTTTGTCAAAATAGAGTCTAGAGAGTCCAGTAATGAGGCAGTCACGTTCTTAACCATGTTAGCAGGAGTGGTGCCACTTTCTATTACCCAACATGTCAAGAATGACTGGCCTTGAATGCCAGCAACTACCAGACCACTAGAGTAGCCAGCATGAGGAAGTGAAAAACATAAAAGATTAAAAAAATATATGTTGAAATCCTTCTGAATTTCAAAATATTTAGGAAAAATATAAAAAGCAGTGTTGGGCCCAGTAGGTCCTGTAACTTCCCAAAAAAAAAGATGATGCTAGTTTGCCCATGTCCAGCTAATAATCACGATAATGGTACCATAGACAATCACAGCAAGAATGAACAAAACTTCACCAGATAACCGAAGTATCCATGTTGTCAGCTAATAGGCATGGTCGAGAATGCATGTGAACCCTTTCAGAATTACTAAGAGGTCACAGATCCACTTGTTTGATGACCTTTGCCCACAGTCGCAATCTTATTTTCATGGAGAAGGCTAACATGTGCTGGTCATCTAAAGGAGTGTCAATAGGGGAGACTGGGGTCCGATGAGCCATGGGGACCAATGAGCCATATCACTATTTTGTGATCAATCGATGACAGAGCTGCTTAAAATAGGCAAAATATTTGACCATTGACTGATTAGTCATGGTGATAAATGAGTCATATCACTATTTTGCCTATTTTAAACACCTTTGGCATCGATTGATCGCAAAATAGTGATATAGCTCATTGGTCCCCATGGCTCATTGGACCCCAATCTCCCCTATTATCCTTGGTCAAGTGGCCACACTTCTGCTGGACAGAGAGACAAGAGAAGTAGCTTGAAACCTGCTGGGTAGTTAGCCAGTCCTCCTTCACAAAACGGGCTTTGATTCTCTTAGCCACCAACCCCGGGTGTTTGTTCCTCCCATCTCTACTCCTCTCATTGACCTTGTGGTTGATCTGGCTACCTCGTGCCCATGGGATAACGATGAGCCTGCATCAATGCGTGTGACTGTGAATTGTCATGGCATTCATTCAAATATAGGACTAGGCCTAGGCCGAGCACCGGTAGTACATTCGCAAGTACCTTTTTGATCAAATTTCAGCATTGGCTTCACTTATCGGACCCGAGTGCTGCCTCCATCTTTTTATAAAGTCAATGTTTTCTCCATGTTCTTGTCTAAGAGGAACTTTCAGCCCTGAAACATGGCTTTGAATGGGCTTGTCACACTTTCTCAAAGCAATACAACTATTCTCTTTTGGATATTTCTTCATTCATTACACTGCATGCAATGGCAGGAGAGACATTCAAAAACCCACATTTTATCACCATAGTGGCCTGGGATTCATCACTGCCAGCAGCCATGGCTGCCATTTTGAAACTAGCTGTTTGGAATGTGTGTCAGGTGTTAATAACAGGGGCAGTCCAACACTGCTGCTGTCGTGGAGCCAGTTGAGAAGCATTATTTTATGATTTTGAGGGGTTAACCTTTTTTAAAGGGTTAATATACCCATAATACCTTACAGTATGCAAAATTTCATATTTTTTATAGAAGCTGCAGTTTACCCATAGGCAAATTCTGTCTTTATTGTCAAGTATTGTGCCAAAAATTGGCAAAGTTTGTCAATGTCATCAAAATTTGCTTCAGAAAATGCATTGGAAGGGTTAATTGCCCCTTACTCCTAAACAGAGTGATTATTCACCGAACGGTTTTACCTGCCTTCATTCTAACCCAGGACCAGTCTATGGTAGGAATTTGAACAAAATCCATTGACCTTGCAGGTTATCAATTTTTGCAGATTTTGCATGGTCTATCCATGCAATGACACTTAACACCTGCACTCTAATTTTTTAGCTTTCTGAGTCTTATATTATATATGTCTTGAAGGCATCGAATTCAGAATAAATGTGTATTTTCACAAAAGAAATTAATTTGAATAGGTAAAACATGAAATATTTTGTTTTGTACTGTATTCAATATAATGCATGTCAATAATGATTTAAAAATCACTGCTTTCTTTTTTACTTTAATTTTCCATGCTGTCCTAGCTTTTTTTTTGGAAATGGGGTTGTACATCTATGGACAGCAGTTAGTTTCAATAAAAGAATATCACAGCCCATGCAATCATAAACATGTTTTTGCCTCCCAATATCACACAAAGGTATTAATGTGTTGCTAGGATCTGTCTCACGCATCAAATCATTTCTCTGCATTATTTGTTTTAGAAAAACAATCACAGACATACGCATGTGTACCAGCACAAGCCTTAACAAAGCTAGTGTGGACATTAAGGTTGCTTCGTTATTTATAGGCTCACCATAGCCTCCTGAAAATCAATTCCAATTATTGTTTTGCAATGGCTGGTATGCTGTGCAGAAATCCACATGGAAAAGCCTCCATAAACTCTGAATGGTGACAGCAACCAATGACAGTTATGTGGGCGATAGGTCTGTTGTTGAGGACACAAGAGTTTAAATCTCACTCAGTTCTAGCAAATTAACTTAGAGAAAAAAAGACAGCCACAGTCCTTGGCCAAGGACAAGTATGGGGACAGGAGGGGCATGTCAGAGCAAGATTAGAACAGGACAAGATGCCCCATGAGGCCAGGGCGGACATAGAGCAGAATGAGAGACGTATCTGGGAAAACTCAGCAATAGGGTCAGCTTTCTGAAGAGCAGCTGATAAGTTCCCCACTCAACCAGGAGAGATCCTTTCAGGGGTTTTATGAAAGCTGTTTTTATGGTAACCACAACAAACACCGATTGATTTTTACTCCAGCTCATCTGCCAAATCCTCCCTGCTGTTTTCTTGACAGCCTGTGGAATAAATTGTTGATACCTAATGCTGGCTTGGGTTCCCTGACAATTCCCAATTACTCACCTTCTGTACATATTCAGAGAAGTCAAATTTATTGGTCTGCTACATGAATCTCGCCAATCTCAGCGTATGGGCAGTAGTTCAACCATGTTTTACAAACATTTGACTTCAGTATATCCGCACATATTGAGCTTTTCAAAAGAATCGATAAGTTACCGGAAATGCATCAACATATTTACTGGATCATAAATCAGAGCATTTGTTGTGAAAGGCAACCATTGTTCAAAAATTTTTTCGATACATTTTTTGCCAAGTCGACCATTCAGCTGTATATGCAAATTCTCAGGAGTTTAATTCTCAATGCTGGTGACCCGGATATAAATGTTACCATGCCCACCATTCACCTGAACCGTAAATATATTCCAAGAAGTGCTCAAGTGGGAGGACTTGGTTTTAGTGCTGAGCTGATAAAGAGAATGTTTGACCAGGAGTATTTAAGAATTCGTTCCTCTTCACCCCTTTCATGACAGCCCTGTTGGGTGGAGGGTAGCCAGAGGTAGGTGGTTAGGATGGGGTAAGGGTCAAATATGAAGAACATGTTAGACTTTGTCCATGCCATTGTCTATATATAACTCCCCATCCTGGGATCTGTCATGTCGGTGAAGTGCCTGAGAACAGATAGTGCTGAAATATGACTGCGTGTGGAAAGCCAGGATGGAAGTGTTTTTTCACACAGTTGAAAATAAAAGAGGCCGGAGGATACTTCAGTCTAAGCCTGGGAAAGGAGTCCAGAGGTTTATTAACTCCACTGACTGTGGCTTGTAAAGTCTTTCTTTCCAGACAGAAAAGGACATTCAAAGAACATGCCAGAGCTAGTCAAAAAAACAGGTAAGCAAATGGCATATGTTAATGGGGATGTGGTACCTTTGGTTCTGCAAACTGAGCAGCATAAAAGCAATGCATTTTTTAAAAATTTATTGTATTTTTATTCCTGTATTTTCTTGAACATTTAGATACCTGAAGCATGCTATGTACTTGACATATAAGTTTAGTTACACAGGTTTCCTAGAATGTTTTGGCTTTACTCAGAAACTTTAACTTTCAACCCAAGAACTGAGGCACTCAGCAGGAAACCTGCAAATCATGTGAACTTTTGCAGATGTGAGGCAGTAGTTTGCCTTGTAATGGCAGCATAAGTGCCTTAATTCAATACTAATGGAAGCAGGTTTCTATATGAAAAAAGTCGTTATAACCATGACGTACATTGAACTAATAGAAATTTTTCAAAATATGACGAGCCAGTTTTTTAAA
Organism: Gymnothorax javanicus; assembly: GCA_029692085.1. Taxonomy (NCBI): domain Eukaryota; kingdom Metazoa; phylum Chordata; class Actinopteri; order Anguilliformes; family Muraenidae; genus Gymnothorax; species Gymnothorax javanicus. The sequence continues at coordinate 124,292,390 of CM056195.1, forward strand.
TACATGATATTTTCCTCAAATGTGGAAAATTAAATGCATGACCTAGACAAAAACAAATTAAACAAATAAAAAAGACCAATCAATGTGATGCATCTTTACTGGATTAATGTTTTCCTCAATATTACTTTACATTTTAAAGTCCAAAAAACTGGCACACAGTCTTGCGCAGAATTATCAGGATCTTAAAAGAAAAAAAAAAAAAAAAAAAAAGACTGAATATAGAAAACAGGAGTTACAGTCAATTTGGTCTTATTTTATTTCTTAGTTTTATTAGGCTATAGGAACTATATAAACGATATCACGTCCTGTTTGAGGTGTAAAATCATGGAATATTCATGTTGAATCTCTCTGTCCCCCATCACCAAAGAAAAAGTAAAGCAATCTCAATTCAAAATGGACAGATAGTAATTGACCTTTACAAGTGAGACAATGGGAATACAAAATGGATAAAAATACCTCTTAGCACTGCAATGCCAATTATAACTAGATGTATGTCGATGGCGCACCATCGCAAATCTCCGTGCTCCGCAACGAATATTATGGGAGTAGTAGTAATGTGTCAGAGGGCAATTCACTGAACTGGCATTCTGCTGTACAAATGATAATCTGCTTGTTGCAGTGACAAAGCACTGATACTGATATAGTTGGTTAGTTGGATAGAGTACTTTTTGAGTGTCTGTTGAGGGCATAAATTACTCTTCATTTTGAAATGAGAGTATTATGAAAGGAAAGGACGTACGGTACAGCAATTGGCACACCTGACGCCATTTGACCTTGAAAATGGTCAAAATTAGATCAAATCAAAAACTCGTCTGTTATGTGATGAAGGGTAATCCCATGCACCCCCCCCATAAAAATTTGAGCTTCCTAGCTCAATGCATAAGCTAGATATGGCCATTTTTCTTTTTTCACAAAAAGCCCCCAAGTGGCCAAAATATGAAGCAAAGGATGGCAATTTTTGGCATGCAGGTTGCTATCACCAAGATACATATCCATACAAATTTGCAGCCTTCTATGTTGAGTAATAACAAAACGTGCCATCCTTTTCAACAATTGGCACACCTGACGCCATTTGACCTAAAAAAACAGTCAAAATTAGATCAAATCAAAAACCAGTCTGATATGCGATGAAGGGTCATCCCATGCACCTCCCATAAAAATTTGAGCTTCCTAGCTCAATGCATAAGCTAGATATGGCCATTTTTCTTTTTTCACAAAAAGCCCCCTAGTGGCCAAAATATGAATCAAAGGATGGCAATTTTTTTGCCATGCAGGTTGCTATCACCAAGATACATATCCATACAAATTTGCAGCCTTCTACGTTGAGCAATAACAAAACGTGCCATCCTTTTCAACAATTGGCACACCTGACGCCATTTGACCTAAAAAACAGTCAAAATTAGATCAAATCAAAAACCCGTCTGATATGTGATGAAGGGTCATCCCCTGCACCTTCCATAAAAATTTAAGCGTCCTAGCTCAATGCATAAGGTAGATATGGCCATTTTTCTTTTTTCACAAAAAAGGGAGCGCAATGAGTAAGGCGGGATATTAATATATATGGGCATTCAGGGCCAAGCCACCATCATGGCCAAAACACTTGAAGTTGTTAGGATAAAGTATGTGGGCGTGAGAGCCATTGAAAAATGGATGGCGAAATCACGAAAAGTCGCCAAAGTTTGTCACGCCCTAGCAGCCTCGCCGTTTGAGCTATAGAAATTCTTTGAACAATATTTGATGAGCATGGTCTCTAGATGAACTGCATTAAATATGAAGTCGTTTGAGCAAAATCCCTAGGAGGAATTCATTGAAATATGAGGTCAGGAAATTGCCATTAATCAAAAATTCAAATCAAAATGGCCAACTTCCTGTTGGGGTTGGACCATGACATCAAGTGACTTTTTTGTGCGGCAGGACAACAATCACATGCGTACCAATTTTCATCCACCAACTCCAAAAAAGCCCTATGGGGAGGGGTTTTAGAAAATTCCAAGGGGGTGCTATAAAGTCTTTTTGCCCTGCCCATGGGCACCATCCCTTTCATATGTAAGCACTCGCCATCTTTGACATGTGCATCAATTTTCATGAGGTTATGACTTAGTTAAAACCATGAAGAAGCCAAATGTAATTTGATGGCGAGGGATCAATAGTCACCACGCCGGCAGACGGAAGCCTTTGCGCTTAGCTTCCCAGCGTTCATATGTAGCTTCACTAACTTGTTCTGCATGTCTGAGACGTGGAATGAAGTTGGTGGGGTGAAGTATCTTGGGTCAGTACATCGTAGAGTAAAGAAAGGTCACTTCCTGTTACCACTGAGGGGTGCTATGAGAAAGGCGGTATATTAATATATGCTGGCGTTCAGGGCAGAGCCATTATGATGTCCATGAAATTTGAACCTGTTTGGATAAAGTATGTGGGCGTGACAGCCATTGGAAAATGGATGGCGAAATCACGAAAAGTCGCTAAAGTTTTCATGCCCTTGTAGCCACGCCGTTTGATCCAGAGACATTCTTTGAACAACTTTTAATCAGCATGGTCTATAGATGATCTGAATCAAGTGGGAAGTCGTTTGGGCGAAATCCCTAGGAGGAGTTCGTTAAAATACGAGGTGAGGAAATCACTGGGAATCAAAAATTCAAATCAAAATGGCTGACTTCCTGTTGGGGTCGGACCATGACGTCAAGAGACTTTTTTGTGCGTCTTGGTATGATACATGTGCGTACCAAATTTCGTCGGCCTACGACAAATAAACCCAAATCAAAAAGCTTTTTGAAAATAAGTAGGGGGCGCTATTTCGCCATTTGGCCACGCGCATGTGAAACCGGCCAAAAATATCGAATTTCAGATCCGGCCGGTCGAATGTGCAAAGTTTGGGGAGTTTTGGAGTTTGAGAAAGGGGTGAAATTTGGGTTTGAAATCTCGGAATAATAATGATAATAATAATAATTATAATAATAAAAGCTGCAAGCAGCATTGAACAGACCCTCGCACCCTTGCGCACACTGGGGGTAGTGGTGAGATCCTGACGGGTGCAGGTGTGCACTCACAACCATTGGACAGGTGAAGTACAGGCCCCCACCTGTGATAAAGTTTCGAACAAATCGGACAAAGTACAAAGGAGTTATGACAAGTTGATAGTTCATCCACCAGGGGGCACTCAAAGGGTAACCAAACGTGGGCAGGTGCATTCAGGGGCAGACCCTCAGAACAAATGTGAAGTTTCGAGCAAATCGGCCAATGTCAATGTAAAATATGGCATTTCCTATTTCCACAAGGGGGCGCCATGAGCGAGATTGCCTATGAGCATATAGAGGCATTCAGGGCAGGGCTCTTATCATGTACAAGAATTTTGAAGTTGTTTGGATGAAGTATGTAATGTAAAAAAAACCCCTATGGGGAGGGGTTTTTGAAAATTTCAAGGGGGCGCTATAGAGGCCTTTTTTCTCCCCCCATGGGCAACTCCCCAAGCAGATGAAAGAGCTCGCAACCCTTGACCTGTGTATCAATTTTCATGATGATATAAGTTCATTAAAGACATGAAAAACCCAAACGTATTTTCATGGTGAGGGATCAATAGTCGCCGCATTGCCACACGGACGCCATTACTCGTAGCTTCACAGCATTCATAATGTAGCTTCATATACTTGTTCTGCATGTTGAAAAAGTGGAATGAAGTTGATGGGATCAACTATGTGCCATCAGTACAAGTGAAAGTAAAAACCGGTCACTTCCTGTTAGCGGCCACGCCCACTGACGTACAGACATGCAGAGCATAATTTTTGATCTGCATGGTCTCTTGATGATCTGAAATAAATCTGAGGTTGATTGGACGAAATCTCTAGGAGGAGTTCATTAAAATACAACGTGTGGAAATCAGGCCAAAATGACACGTTAAAATCAAAATGGCTGACTTCCTATTTGGAGTAGACCAACGGTGCTAGAGGCTTTTTTATATGTCTTGACAACATATACATGTGTACCTATTTTCATCTTCCAACTCCAAAAAAACCCCTATGGGGAGGGGGTTTTGGACATTTCAAGGGGGCGCTTTAGAGGCCTTTTGCTCCCGCTTTGGGCGATGCCCCTATCAGATGTAAGAGCTCGCCAGACTTGACCTGTGTATCAATTTTTATGATGATACGAGTTTATTAAAGACATCAAAAACCCAAACGTATTTTCATAGTGAGGGATCAATAGTCGCCGTGTTGTCACACGGACGCCATTACTTGTAGCTTCACAGCATTCATAATGTAGCTTCACCAACTTCTTCTGCATGTTCTAGAAGTGGAATAAAGTTGATAAGTTCAACTATGTGTCATCAGTACAAGTGAAAGTAAAAACTGGTCACTTCCTGTTTCCACAGGGGGGGGCTATTAGTAAAGTGAGAAGTTAATATATCGGGATGTTCAGGGCGGAGCAATCATCATGTCCAGCAGGTTTGAAGCTGATGCAATCAAGTATGTGGGCGTGAGAGCATTGTGAAACCCAAACGTATTTTCATGGCGAGGGATCCATTGTCGCTGCGTGGCCACACGGACATCATTACTCGTGGCTTCACAGCATTCATAATGTAGCTTCATCAACTTGTTATGCATGTTTCAGAAGTGGAATGAAGTTGATGGGTTCAACTATGTGTCATCAGGACAAGTGAAAATAAAAACTGGTCACTTCCTGTTACTACAGGGGGGCGCTATTAGTAAAGTGGGAAATTAATACATCTGGACATTCAGGGTGGAGCACTTATCATGTCCAGCAAGTTTAAAGCTGCTACAATCAAGTTTGTGGGCGTGAGAGCATTGTGAAATTTTTTCATCGAGTCGCCAAACTTTGTCACGCCCTAGCAGTCACGCCCTTTGACCTACAGACATGCAGAGCACAATTTTAGATCAGCTTGGTCTCTCGATGATCTAAACAAAATTTGAAGTTGATCGGGCAAAAACCCTAGGAGGAGTTCGTTTTGAAATGCAAAAATTCAAATCAAAATGGCCGACTTCCTGTTGGGTTTAGGGCATGGCTCCAATGAAATTTTTTGTATGTCTGGGTATGATACATATATATATACCGAATTTTGTCTGCCTACGAGAAAGTTACCGAATTTCCCTATGGGAATTTTGAAACGTGTTTAGGGGGCGCTATTTCGACATTTTGTGTCGATCACGTGCAAGCCCACAAAAATATCGAATTTCGGATCCGGCTGGACGAATGTAGAAAGTAAGATGCGTTTTCAGCATTGGGAAAGGGGCGAAATTGGCCTTTGAAATGTCAGAAGAATAATAATAAAAATAATAATAATAATAATAATAATAATTAAAGCTGCAAGCAGCGTTGAACGGGCCCTCGCACCCTTCTGGACGTTGGGGGTAGTGAGGAGATCCTGATGGGTGCAGGTGTGCACTCACGACCAGTGGACAGGTCTAACACAGGCACCAACCTGTGATAAAGTTTCGAGCAAATCGGACAAAGCAGGAAGGAGTTATGAAAAGGTGATAGTTCATCCAGCAGGGGGCGCTCTGAGCATAACCAAATGTGGGCAGGTGCATTCAGGGGCAGACCGTCAGCACAAATGCGAAGTTTCGAGCAAATACGCCAATGTCAATGTAAAATATGGCATTTCCTGTTTCCAAAAGGGGGCGCTATGGAGACATTTTGCTCCCCCCATAGGCGAGGCCCCTATCAGATTTTAAGAGCTTGCCATCCTTGACCTGTGTATCAATTTTTATGATAATATGAGTTCAGTGAAGACATCAAAAACACAAACGTATTTTCATGGCAAGGGATCCATCTCCGCCGTGTTGCCACACGAACGCCTTAAATTGTAGCTTCACAGCATTCATTAACTAGCTTCACCAACTTGTTCTGCATGGTTTAGAAGTGGAATGAAGTTGATGGGTTCAACTATGTGTCATCAGTACATTTTAAAGTAAAAAATGGTCACTTCCTATTACCACCAGGGGGCACTATTAGTAAAGTGGGAAGTTATTATATTGTGACATTCAGGGTGGAGCCATCATCATGTCCAGTAAGTTAGAAGCTGCTAAGATCAAGTATGTTGGCGGGAGAGCATTTTGAAATTTTTTTGGCCAGTCGCCAATATTTGTCACGCCCTAGCAGCCATGCCCTTTGACCGATAGACATGCAGAGCATAACTTTTGATCAGCTTGGTCTCGAGATGATCTGTACCAAATTTGAAGTCAATCGGTCGAAAACCCTAGGAGGAGTTCGTTTTAAAATTAAAAAATTAAAATCAAAATGGCCGACTTCCTGTTGGGTTTAGGGCGTGGCTCCAATGAGTTTTTTGTTTGTCTGGGTATGATACATATGTGTATTGAATTTCGACTGCCTTCAACAAAGTAACCGAACTGGTCACTTCCTGTTACCACCGGGTGGCGCTATTAGTAAAGTGGGAAGTTATTATATCGTGACGTTCAGGGCGGAGCCATCATCATTTCCAGCAAGTTTAAAGCTGCTCCGATCAAGTATGTTGGCGTGAGAGCATTTTGAAATTTTTTTGGCGATTCACCAAATTTTGTCACGCCCTAGCAGCCACGCCCTTTGACCTATAGACATGCAGAGCCCAACTTTTGATCAGCTTGCTCTCTAGATGATCTGGACCAAATTTGAAGTCAATCAGGCAAAATCCCGAGGAGGAGTTCGTTTTCAAAGTCAAAACTGGTCACTTCCTGTTACCATTGGGGGGCGCTATTAGTAAAGTGAAAAGTTATGATATGGGAACGTTCAGGGTGGAAACATCATCATGTCCAGCAAGTTTGAAGCTGCTAAGATCAAGGAATGGGCGTGAGAGCATTTTGAAATTTTTTTGTCGAGTCGCCAAACTTTGTCAAACCCTAGCAGCCACGCCCTTTGACCTACAGACATGCAGAGCACAGCTTTTGATCAGCTTGGTCTCTAGATGATCTGGACCAAATTTGAAGTCAATCGGGCAAAATCCCTAGGAGAAGTTCGTTTTAAAATTCAAAAATTCAAACCAAAATGGCCGACTTCCTGTTGGGTTAAGGGCGTGGCTCCAATGAAATTTTTTGTATGTCTGGGTATGATACATATGTGTGCGAATTTAAGTCTGGCTGACGAAAAGTAACCATTTTACACAATTTCCCTATGGGAATTTTGAAATGTGTTTAGGGGGCGCTATTTTGGCATTTTGCGTCGACCATGAAGGAGCACCCCCAAATATCGAATTTCGGATCCGGCCGGACGAATGTAGAAAGTTAGACGCGTTTTCACAATTGGGAAAGGGGCGAAATTGGCCTTTGAAATGTCGGAAGAATAATAATAATTAAAGCTGCAAGCAGCGTTGAACGGGCCCTCGCACCCTTGTGCACGTTGGGGGTAGTGATGAGATCCTGATGGGTGCAGGTGTGCACTCACGACCAGTGGACAGGTCAAGTACAGGCACCAACCTGTGATAAAGTTTCGAGCGAATCGGACAAAGCAGGAAGGAGTTTTGAAAAGTTCATAGTTCATCCACCAGGGGCCGCTCTGAGTGGAACCAAATGTGGGCAGGTGAATTCAGGGGCAGACCGTCAGCACAAATGCGAAGTTTCGAGCAAATCGGCCAATGTCAATGTAAAATATGGCATTTCCTGTTTCCACAAGGGGGCGCTATCGAGACATTTTGCTCCCCCCATGGGCGAGGCCCCTATCAGATTTAACAGCTTGCCATCCTTGACCTGTGTATCAATTTTGATGATGATACGAGTTCACTAAAGACATCAAAAACACACTCGTATTTTCATGGCAAGGCATCCATCTTCATCGCGTTGCCACACGAACGCCATTATTTGTAGCTTCACAGCATTCATAATGTTGCTTCACCAACTTGTTCTGCATTTTTCAAAAGTGGAATGAAGTTGATGGGTTCAACTATGTGTCATCAGTACATGTTAAAGTAAAAAATGGTCACATCCTGTTACCACCAGGGGGCGCTATTAATAACGAAGGAAGTTATAATATCATGACGTTCAGGGCGGAGCCATCATCATCTCCAGCAAGTATGAAGCTTCTGTGGTCAAGTATGTTGGCGTGAGAGCATTTTGAAATTTTTTTGGCGAGCCGGCAAAATTTGTCACGCCCTAGCAGCCACGCCCTTTGACCTACAGACATGCAGAGCTCAAGTTTTGATCTGCTTGGTCTCTAGATGATCTTTACCAAATTTGAAGTCAATCGGTCGAAAACCCTAGGAGGAGTTCGTTTTAAAATTCAAAAATTCAAATCAAAATGGCCGACTTCCTGTTGGGTTTAGGGCGTGGTTTCAAAGAGTTTTGAGTATGTCTGGGTATGATACATATGTGTATTGAATTTCATCTGCCTATAACAAAGTAACCAAACTGGTCACTTCCTGTTACCACCGGGGGGCGCTATTAGTAAAGTGGGAAATTATTATATCCTGACGTTCAGGGCAGAGCCATCATCATTTCCAGCAAGTTTGAAGCTGCTACGATCAATTATGTTGGCGTGAGAGCATTTTGAAATTTTTTTGGCGAGCCGCCAAAATTTGTCATGCCCTAGCAACCACGCCCTTTGACCTACAGACATACAGAGCACAACTTTTGAGCTGCTTGCTCTCTAGATGATCTGCACCAAATTTGAAGTCGATCGGGCAAAATGCCTAGGAGGAGTTCGTTTTCAAAGTTAAAACTGGTCACTTCCTGTTACCACTGGGGGGCGCTATAAAAAAAGTGAAAATTTATGATATTGGGACGTTCAGGGCAGAGACATCATCATGTCCAGCAAGTTTGAAGCTGCTAAGATCAAGTATATGGGCGTGACAGCATTGTGAAATTTTTTCATCGAGTCGCCAAATTTTGTCACGCCCTAACAGCCACGCCCTTTGACCTACAGACATGCAGAGCACAACTTTTGATCAGCTTGGTCTCTAGATGGTCTGTACTAAATTTGAAGTCGATCAGGCGAAATACCTAGGAGGAGTCCGTTTTAAAATTCAAAAATTCAAATCAAAATGGCCGACTTCCTGTTGGGTTTAGGGCGTGACTCCAATGAAATTTTTTGTATTTCTGGGTATGGTACACATGTTTACCGAATTTTGTCTGCCTACAAGAAAGTAACCGAATTTCCCTATGGGAATTTTAAAACGCGTTTAGGGGGCGCTATTTTGGCATTTTGCGTCGACCATGAACGGGCCCCCAAAAATGTCAAATTTCGGATGTGGCCGGACGAATGTGGAAAGTTACAAGCGTTTTCAAGTTTGAGAAAGGGGTGAAATTGGACCTTGAAATGTCGGAGGAATAATAATAATAATAATAATAATTAAAGCTGCAAGCAGCGTTGAACGGGCCCTCGCACCCTTGTGCACGTTGGGGGTAGTGGTGAGATCCTGACGGGTGCAGGTGTGCACTCACGACCAGTGGACAGGTCAAGTACGGGCACCAACCAGTGATAAAGTTTCGAGCCAATCGGACAAAGCAGGAAGGAGTTATGAAAAGTTGATAGTTCATCCACCAGCGGGCGCTCTGAGCGTAACCAAATGTGGGCAGGTGCATTCAGGGGCAGACCGTCAGCACAAATGCAAAGTTTCGAGCAAATCGGCCAATGTCAATTTGAAATATGGCATTTCCTATTCCACAAGGGGGCGCTATAGAGACATTTTGCTCCCCCCATTGGCGAGGCCCCTATCAGATTTAACAGCTTGCCATCCTTGACCTGTGTATCAATTTTTATGATGATACGAGTTCAGTAAAGACATCAAAAACACAAACATATTTTCATGGCAAAAGATCCATCTTCGCTGCATTGCCCCAGGAACGCCATTACTGGTAGCTCCACAGCATTCATAATGTAGCTTCATCAACTTGTTCTGCATGTTTCAGAAGTGGAATGAAGTTGATGGGTTCAACTATGTGTCATCAGTATATGTTAACGTAAAAAATGGTCACTTTCTGTTACAACCAGGGGGCGCTATTAGTAAAGTGGGAAGTTAATATATTTGGACGTTCAGGGCGGAGCCATCATCATCTCCAGCAAGATTGAAGCTTTCACATTCAAGTATGTTGGCATGACAGCATTTTGAAATTTTGTTGGCGAGTCGCCAAAATTTGTCACGCCCTATCAGCCACGGCCTTTGCCCTACAGACATGCAGAGCACAACTTTTGATCAGCTTGGTCTCTAGATGATCTGTACCAAATTTGAAGTCAATCAGTCAAAAACCCTAGGAGGAGTTCGGTTTAAAATGGAAAAATTCAAATCAAAATGACCGACTTCCTGTTGGGTTGAGGGCGTGGCTCCAATGAGTTTGTTGTATGTCTAGGTATGATACATATGTGGATCGAATTTTGTCTGCATACGACAAAGTAACCGAACTGTTTACTTCCTGTTACCACCAGGGGGCGCTATTATTAAAGTGGGAATTTATGATATTGTGACGTTCAGGGCTGAGCCAGCATCATTTCCAGCAAGTTTGAAGCTGCTACGATCAAGAATGTTGGCATGGGAGCATTTTGAAATTTTTTTGGCGAGTCGCCAAACTTTGTCACGCCCAAGGAGCCACGCCCTTTGACCTACAGACAAGCAGAGCATAACTTTTCATCAGCTTGGTATCTTGATGATCTTTTTCAAATTTGAAGTCAATCGGTCGAAAACCGTAGGAGGAGTTCGTTTTGAAATTAAAAAATTCAAATCAAAATGGCCGACTTCCTGTTGGGTTTAGGGCGTGGCTCCAATTAGTTTTTTGTAAGTCTGGGTATGGTACATATGTGTATCGAATTTCGTTTGCCTACGACAAAGCAACCGAATTGGATACTTCCTGTTACCACCAGGGGGCGCTATTAGTAAAGTGGGAAGTTATTAGATCGTGACGTTCAGAGCGGAACCATTATTATCTCCAGCAAGTTTGAAGCTTCTTCAATCAAGTATGTTGGCCTGAGAGCATTTTGAAATTTTTTTTGTGAGTCGCCAAACTTTGTCACGCCCTAGCAGCCACGCCCTTTGACCGACAGGCATGCATAGCAAAATTTTTGATCAGCTTGGTCTCTAGATGATCTGTACCAAATTTGAAGTCAATCGGTCAGAAACCCTAGGAGGAGTTCGTTTTAAAATTCTAAAATTCAAATCAAAATGGCCGACCTCCTGTTGGGTTTAGGGCGTGGGTTCAAAGAGTTTTGAGTATGTCTGGGTATGATACATATGTGTATTGAATTTCGTCTGCCTACAACAAAGTAACCGAACTGGTCACTTCCTGTTACCACCGGGGGGCGCTATTAGTAAAGTGGGAAATTATTATATCCTGACGTTCAGGGCGGAGCCATCATCATTTCCAGCAAGTTTGAAGCTGCTACGATCAATTATGTTGGCGTGAGAGCATTTTGAAATTTTTTTTGTGAGTCGCCAAACTTTGTCACGCCCTAGCAGCCACGCCCTTTGACCGACAGACATGCATAGCATAACTTTTGATCAGCTTGGTCTCTAGATGAATTGTACCGAATTTGAAGTCAATCGGTCAGAAACCCTAGGAGGAGTTCGTTTTAAAATTCTAAAATTCAAATTAAAATGGCCGATTTCCTGTTGGGTTTAGGGTGTGGCTCCAATGAAATTTTTTCTATGTCTGGGTATGATACATAGGTCTACCGAATTTTGTCTGCCTATGAGAAAGTAACCAAATTTCCCTATGGGAATTTTGAAAAGTGTTTAGGGGGCGCTATTTTGGCATTTTGCGTCGACCATGACCGACCTCTCAAAAATATCGAATTTCGGATCCGGCCGGACGAATGTGGAAAATTAGATGTGTTTTTACCATTGGGAAAGGGGTGAAATTGGCCTTTGAAATGTCGGAAGAATAATAATAATTAAAGCTACAAGCAGCGTTGAACGGGCCCTCGCACCCTTGTGCACGTTGGAGGTAGTGGTGAGATCCTGACGGATGCAGGTGTGCACTCACGACCAGTGGACAGGTCAAGTACAGGCACCAACCTGTGAGAAAGTTTCGAGCGAATCGGACAAAGCAGGAAGGAGTTATGAAAAGTTGATAGTTCATCCACCAGGGGGGGCTCTGAGCTGAACCAAATGGGGGCAGGTGCATTCAGGGGCAGACCGTCAGCAGAAATGCGAAGTTTCGAGCAAATCGGCCAATGTCAATGTCACGCCCTAGCAGCCACGCCCTTTGCCCTCCAGACATGCAGAGCACAACTTTTGATCAGCTCGGTCTCTCGATGATCTGAACCAAATTTGAAGTCAATCAGTCAAAATCCCTAGGAGGAGTTCGTTTTAAAATTCAAAAATTCAAATCAAAATGGCCGACTTCTTGTTGGGCTGAGGGCGTGGCTCCAATGAGTTTTTTGTATGTCTGGGTATGATACATATGTGGATCGAATTTCGTCTCCCTACGACAAAGTAACCGCACTGCTCACTGCCTGTTACCACCGGGGGGCGCTATTAGTAAAGTGGGAAATTATGATATCATGACGTTCAGGGCGAAGCCATTATCATTTCCAGCAAGTTTGAAGCTAATACGATCAAGTATGTTGGCGTGAGACCATTTAGAAATTTTTTTGGCGAGTCGCCAATATTTGTCACGCCCTAGCAGCCACGCCATTTGACTGACAGACATGCAGAGCACAACTTTTGATCAGTTTGGTCTCTAGATGACCTGCACCAAATTTGAAGTCAATAGGTTGAAAACCCTAGGAGGAGTTCGTTTTAAAATTCAAAAATTCAAATCAAAATGGCCGACTTCCTGTTGGGTTTAGGGCGTGGCTCCAATGAGTTTTTTGTATGTCTGGGTATGATACATATGTGTATTGAATTTCGTCTGCCTACAACAAAGTAACCGAACTGGACACCTCCTGTTACCACCGGGGGGCGCTATTAGTAAAGTGGGAAGTTATTATATTATGACGTTCAGGGCGGAGTCATTATCGTTTCCAGCAAGTTTGAAGCTGCTCCGATCAAGTATGTTGGCGGGAGAGCATTTTGAAATTTTTTTGGCGAGTCGCCAAATTTGTCACGCCGTAGGAGCCACGCCCTTTGACCTACAAACATGCAGAGCACAACTTTTGATCAGCTTGCTCTCTAGATGATCCGAACCAAATTTGAAGACGATCGGGTGAAATCCCTAGGAGGAGTTCGTTTTCAAAGTAAAAACTGGTCACTTCCTGTTACCACCGGGGGGCGCTATTAATAAAGTGAAAAGTTATGATATGGGGACGTTGAGGGCAGAGACCTCATCATGTCCAGCAAGTTTGAAGCTGCTCTGATCAAGTATGTTGGCGTGAGAGCATTTTGAAATTTTTTTGTCAAGTCGCCAAAATTTTTCACACCCTAGCAGCCACGCCCTTTGACCGACAGACATGCAGAGCACAACTTTTGATCAGCTTGGTCTCTAGATGACCTGCACCAAATTTGAAGTCAATCGGGCGAAATCTTTAGGAGGAGTTCGTTTTAAAATTCATAAATTCAAATCAAAATGGCTGACTTCCTGTTGGGTTTAGGTTGTGGCTCCAATTGAATTTTTTGCATGTCTGCATATGATACGTACGTGTACTGAATTTTGTCTGCCTACGAGAAAGTAACCAAATTTCCCTATGGGAATTTTGAAACGTGTTTAGGGGGCGCTATTTTGGCATTTTGCGTCGACCATGAACGAGCACCTAAAAATATCGAATTTCGGATCCGACCGGATGAATGTGGAAAATTAGACGCGTTTTTACCATTGGGAAAGGGGCGAAATTGGCCTTTGAAATGTCGGAAGAATAATAATAATAAAAATAATAATAATAATTAAAGCTGCAATCAGCGTTGAACGGGCCCTCGCGCCCTTGTGCACGTTGGGGGTAGTGGTGGGATCCTGACGGGTGCAGGTGTGCACTCACGGCCAGAGAACAGGTCAAGTACAGGTCCCAATCTGTGATGAAGTTTCGAGCGAATCGGACAAAGCACGAAGGAATAGTGACACGTGGATAGTTCATCCAACAGGGGGCGCTTAGAGCGTAAGCAAACGTGGCCAGGTGCATTCAGGGGAAGACCCTCAGCACAAATGTGAGGTTTCGAGCAAATCAGCCAATGTCAATGTAAAATATGGCATTTCCTGTTTCCTCAAGGGGGCGCCATGAGCGGATTTGCCTAAGAGCATATGGAGGCGTTCAGGGCGGGGCTCTTATCATATACAAGAATTTTGAAGTCGTTTGGATTAAGTATGAGGGAGAAAGAGCTGTTCGAATATGCATGGCGAGGCATCAGAAATGGGGACAACATAGCGGCCACACCCATCGACCTACAGACACGCAGAGCATAACTTTTGATCAGCATCGTCTCTATATGATTTGTACCAAATTTGAAGTCGATCGGGCGAAATCCCAATGAGGAGTTAATTCTAAAATTAAAATATTCAAATCAAAATGGCCGACTTCCTGTTGGGTTTAGGGCGTGGCTCCAATAAGACTTTTTGTATGTCTGAGTATGATACATATGTGTATCGAATTTCATCTGCCTACGACAAAGTAACCGAACTAGTCACTTCCTTTTACCACCGGGGGGCGCTATTAGTAAAGTAGAAATTTATTATATCCAGACGTTCAGGGCGGAGCCATCATCATTTCCAGCAAGTTTGAAGGTGCTATGATCAAGTATGTTGCCGTGAGAGCATTTTGAAATTTATTTGGCGAGTCGCCAAACTTTGTCACGCCCTAGCAGCCACGCCCTTTGACCTACAGACATGCAGGGCACAATATTTGATCAGCTTGCTCTCTAGATGATCTGTACCAAATTTGAAGTCGATCCGGCAAAATCTCTAGGAGGAGTTCATTTTCAAAGTAAAAACTGGTCACTTCCTGTTACCACCAGGGGGCGCTATTAATAAAGTGAAAAGTTTTGACATAGGGACGTTCAGGGCAGAAAAGTCATCGTATCTAGCAAGTTTGAAGCTGCTAAGATCAAGTATATGGGCGTGAGAGCATTTTGAAATTTTTTTGTCGAGTCGCCAAACTTTGTCACGCCCTAGCAGCCACGCCCTTTGACCGACAGACATGCAGAGCACAACTTTTTCGTCAGCTTGGTCTCTAGATGATCTCTACCAAATTTGAAGTCAATCGGTCAAAAACCCTAGGAGGAGTTTGTTTTAAAATTCAAAAATTCAAATCAAAATGGCCGACTTCCTGTTGGGTTTAGGGCGTGGCTGCAATGAAATTTTTTGTATGTCTTGGTATGATACACATGTTTACTGAATTTTCTCTGCTTACAAGAAAGTAACCGAATTTCCCGATGGGAATTTTGAAACGTGTTTAGGGGGCGCTATTTTGGCATTTTGCGTCGACCATGAACGATTGCACAAAAATATCGAATTTCGGATGAGGCTGCACGAATGTGGAAAGTTACATGCGTTTTCAAGTTTGAGAAAGGGGCGAAATTGGCCCTTGAAATGTCGGAGGAATAATAATAATAATAATAATAATAATAATAATAAACAGCACGATTTCAATAGGGTCCTCCGCGGACGACTTGCAGTCGTCGCTCGGGCCCTAATAAAAAAAATAAATAATAATAATAATAATAATAATAAACAGCGCGATTTCAATAGGGCCCTCCGCAGACGACTTGCAGTCGGCTCGGGCCCTAATAATAATAATAATAATAAACAGCGTGATTTCAATAGGGCCCTCCGCAGACGACTTGCAGTCGGCTCGGGCCCTAATAATTAAAGCTGCAAGCAGCGTTGAGTGGGCCCTCGCACCCTTGTGCACGTTGGGGGTAGTGGTGAGATCCTGTCGGGTGCAGGTGTGCACTCATGACCATTGGACTAGTCAAGTACAGGCACAAATCTGTGATAAAGTTTTGAGCGAATCGGACAAAGCACAAAGGAGTTATGACAAGTTGATAATTCATCAAACACGGGGCGCTCAGAGCGTAACCAAACGTGGGCAGGTGCATTCAGGGGCAGACTCTCAGCACGAATGTGAAGTTTCGAGCAAATCGGCTAATGTCAATGTAAAATATGGCATTTCCTGTTTCCACAAGGGGGTGCCATGAGCGAGATTGCCTACGAGCATATGGAGGCGTTCAGGGCGGGGCTCTTGTCATGTACAGGAATTTTGAAGCCGTTTGGATGAAGTATGAGGGAGAGAGAGCTGCTTGAATATTCTTGGCGAGGCATCAGAAATGGGGACGCCATAGCGGCCACGCCCATTTACATACAGACATGTAGAGCATAACTTTTGATCAGCATGGTCTCTTGATGATCTGTAATAAATCTGAGGTTGATTGGACAAAATCTCTAGGAGGAGTTTGTTAAAATACATTGTGTGGAAATCAGGCCAAAATGACACGTTAAAATCAAAATAGCCGAATTCCTGTTTGGAGTAGACCAATGGTGCCAGAGACTTTTTTGTGCGTCTTGGCAACATACACATGTGTAACAATTTTCATCTTCCTTTTCCAAAAAAACCCTTTGGGGAGGGGTTTTTGAAAATTTCAAGGGGCGCAAAAGAGGCATTTTCCTCCCCCCATGGGCACTACCCCTATCAGATGTAAGAGCTCGCCATCCTTGACCTGTGTATTAATTTTCATGATGATACGAGTTCATTAAAGACATCAAAAACCCAAACATATTTTCACGGCGAAGGATCCATAGTCGCCGCGTCGCCACGCGGACAGCATTACTTGTAGCTTCACAGCATTCATAATGTAGCTTCACCAACTTGTTCTGCATGTTTTAGAAGTGGAATGAAGTTGATGGGTTCAACCATCCGTCATCAGTACAAGTGAAAGTAAAAACTGGTCACTTCCTGTTACGACCGGGGGGCGCTATTAGTGAAGTGGGAATTTAATATATCGAGAAGTTTAGGGAGGAGCCATCATCATGTCCATACAGTTTGAAGCTGCTCTGAACAAGTATCTTGGCCTGAGAGCCGTTGGAAAATGGATGGAGATTTCAAAAAAAGTCGCCAAACTTTGTCGCGCCCTAGCAGCCACGCCCTTGGACCTATAGACTTGCAGAGCAAAACTTTTGATCAGCTTGGTCTCTAGATTGTCTGTACCAAATTTGAAGTCGATCAGGCAAAATCCCTTGAAGGAGTTCGTTTTAAAATTGAAAAATTCAAATCAAAATGGCTGACTTCCTGTTGGGTTTAAGGCATGGCTCCAATGAAATTTTTTGTATGTCTGGGTATGATACATATGTGTGTCGAATTTCGTCTGCCTACGAGAAAGTAATCGAATTTTCCTATGGGAATTTTGAAACGTGTTTAGGGGGCGCTATTTTGGCATTTCACTTCGACCACGTGAGCTCACAAAAATATCGAATTTCGGATCCGGTCGGACAAATGTGGAAAGTTAGACGGATTTTGAAAACTGAGAAAGGGGCAAAATTGGGGCATGAAAAGTTGGAAAAATAATAATAATAATAATTATTATTATTATTATTATTATTATTTTTCCGACTGCAAGTCATCCGAGGACCCTATTGAAATCGTGCTGTTTATAATAATAATAATTATTATTATAAGCAGCACGATTTCAATAGGGTCCTTGGATGACTTTGCAGTCGCTCAGGGCCTAATTATAATAATAATAAACAGCACGATTTCAATAGGGTCCTCCGCGGACGACTTGCAGTCGTCGCTCGGGCCCTAATAAAAATCCCATCAGAAACAATAGGTTCCTCGCACTTTTGGTGCCAGGACTGGTTCCGGGCCCTGGCACCGGTCGGTGCTTGGGCCCTAATAAACACTACAATTACAATAGGGTCCTCACACCATTCGGTGCTCGGGCCCTAATAATAATAATAATAATAATTAAAGATGCAAGCAGCGTTGAAAGTGCCCTCGCACCCCTCGTGCACGTTGGGGTGGTGGCGAGATGTTGATGGGTGCAGGTGTCCATTCAAAGCCAGTAGACACAGCTACACTGTGTAAAATGTGTTTTCTTGAGGGGAGTGCAAACACCACTCCTGAAATCAATAGGTGGAGCACGTTAAAGTATGACACCTTTTCATGAAAAAAGTTGAAATTTTAATTCAAAATAATGCACTTCCTGTTGGGTTCGGGTCATGGCAATGTATAATTTTTTTACAAGTCTCGGTATGTTTCATGTCTCCACCAAATTTTGTTCATGTAGGTGAACTAAACCATGAGAAGTGTTTTGTTGAAATTTTCTGGAGGGCGTTATAATGACATTTTGACATGACTGTGTGCAAAACCTATACCATAGTAATCATAATACCGTGCTCCACGAGTGTGTTGATTTTTCTAAGTTTTCAAGCATGTTGAGACCCTCAAATGGGCAATTCTTTCGAAAAAATGATTAGGGGACGCTATAGAGCCATTGTGCCACATTAAGTGCTAATTGGGATATCAAATCGAAGATCATAAGACACTGAGAATGTGTGCAACGTTTTGCAATTTTTGGAATATTTGAAGGCCTTTAAATGAGTGTTCGTAAAATTTGGAAAAAAGCAGGAAATGGCTCATAGCTTACTTCCTGTCCGGCCAAAAAGTTTCTAAAAAATTAACATAACCCTGCATGACAAATTCAAGGATCACACCAAATTTCATGAACATTTAAACACTTTGATCTTAACATGGCTGTGGCTAGAGGGTGCTGTGGAGCCACCTGGCCACACCCGATCTAATATCAGTAGATATTTATATACTTGGGAGGAGTCTTTAATCAAGCTTGTAAAGTTTCGGGCAAATCTCACAAAGTATGTTTGAGTAAAATCAACTTCAAGGCGAAACATCAGAATTCGCTGCGACGCCACAGATACATCGTTCGATATATCCAAAAAAGCTTGGCAATTTAACATCAGCAAGGTCTTTTGATGTCATGAGCTAAATTTTAAGGTCATCGGATAAAATGTCTAGGAGGAGTTCGTTAAAGTACGACACCTGTGAATGGCAAAAAATCAAAAAAGTAGCAATTTCCATTAAAAATGGCAGACTTCCTGTTGAGTCTAGGTCATGGCACCAAGAGACTTTTTTTTAGGTCTCGGCATAATCCACATGGACACCGAATTTCGTTCATGTAGGTTAAACGGGCTGCGAGGGCTGCTTCATTGAAATTTTTTAGGGGGCGCTCAAATGCCATTTTGTCACGCTCATCTGTACACTCTTTATCGTAGTAAAACGTTTGCACGGCTTAATATGTGTGCAAAATTTTGTGAGTTTTCGAGCATGCTGAGGCCCTCAAAAATGCAATTAAGGATAAGGGGGCGCTATAGAGCCGCCATGTCACATGCAGTGCCAAATGGGATATCACATCGAAGAGCTTCATATTTTTAACCTCTGAGCAAATCCCTTGAAGGAGTTCGTTTTAAAATTGAAAAATTCGAATCAAAATGGCTGACATCCAGTTGGGTTTAGGGCGTGGCACCAATGAGTTTTTTTTTGTATGTCTGGGTGTGATACATATGTGTATCGAATTTCGTCTGCCTACGACAAAGTAACCGCACTGCTCACTTCCTGTTACCACCAGAGGGGCGCTATTAGAAAAGTGGCAAATTATGATATCATGACGTTCAGGGCGGAGCAATCATCATTTCCGGCAAGATTGAAGCTGCTACGATCAAGTATGTTGGTGTGACAGCATTTTGAAATTTTTTTGGCGAGTTACCAATATTTGTCAAGCCCTAGCAGCCACGCCCTTTGACCGACAGACATGCAGAGCACAACTTTTGATCAGCTTGGTCTCCATATGATCTGTACCAAATTTGAAGTCAATCGGTCAAAAACCCTAGGAGGAGTTCATTTTAAAATTCAAAAATTCAAATCAAAATGGCCGACTTCCTGTTGGGTTTAGGGCGTGGCTCCAATAAGTTTTTTGTATGTCTGGGTATGATACATATGTGTATCGAATTTCGTCTGCCTGCAACAAAGTAACCATACTGGTCACTTCCTGTTACCACTGGGGGGCGCTATTATTAATGTGGGAAGTTATTATATCGTGACGTTCAGGGCGGAGCCATCATCATTTCCAGCAAGTTTGAAGCTGCTACGATCAAGTATGTTGGCGTGAGAGCATTTTGAAATTTTTTTGGCGAGTCGCCAAACTTTGTCAAGCCCTAGCAGCCACGCCCTTTGACCAACAGACATGCAGAGCACAACTTTTGATCAGCTTGCTCTCTAGATGATCTGGACCAAATTTGAAGTCGATCAGGCAAAATCCCTAGGAGGAGTTCGTTTTAAAATTCAAAAATTCAAATCAAAATGGCCGACTTCCTGTTAATAATAATTAAAGCTGCAAGCAGCGTTGAACGGGCCCTTGCACCCCTGTGCACGTTGGGGGTAGCAGTGAGAACCTGACGGGTGCAGTTGTGCACTCACGACCAGTGGACAGGTCAAGTATAGGCACCAACCTGCGATAATGTTTCGAGCGAATCGGACAAAGCAGGAGGGAGTAATGAAAGGTTGATAGTTCATCCACCAGGGGGCGCTCTGAGCGTAACCAAATGTGGGCAGGTGCATTGAGGGGCAGACGTCAGCACAAATACGAAGTTTCGAGCAAATCGGCAAATGTCAATGTAAAATATGGCATTTCCTGTTTCCACAAGGGGGCGCTATAGAGACATTTTCCTCCCTCCATAGGCGAGGCCCCTATCAGATTTAACAGCTTGCCATTCTAGACCTGTTTAACAATTTTTATGATGATACAAGTTCAGTAAAGACATCAAAAACACTAACGTGTTTTCATGGCAAGGGATCCATCTGCGCCGCGTTGCCACACGAAGGCCATTACTTGTAGTTTCACAGCATTCATAAAGTAGATTCACCAACTTGTTCTGCATGTTTAAGAAGTGGAATGAAGTTGATGGGTTCAACTATGTGTCATCAGTACGTGTTAAAGTAAAAAATGGTCACATCCTGTTACCACCAGGGGGCGCTATTAGTAAAGTGGGAAGTTATTATATTGTGATGTTCAGGGCGGAGCCATCATCATCTCCAGCAAAATTGAAGCTTCTACGGTCAAGGATGTTGGCGTGACAGCATTTTGAAATTTTTTTGCCGAGTCTCCAAACTTTGTCACACCCTAGCAGCCACGCCCTTTGCCCTACAGACATGCAGAGCACAACTTTTGATCAGCTTGGTCTCTAGATGATCTGTACCAAATTTGAAGTCAATCGGTCGAAAACCCTAGGAGGAGTTCGTTTTAAAATTCAAAAATTCAAATCAAAATGGCCGACTTCCTGTTGGGTTTAGGGCGTGGCTCCAATGAGTTTTTTGTATGTCTAGGTATGATACATATGTGTATCAAATTTCGTCTGCCTATGACAAAGTAACTGAACTGCACACTTCCTGTTACCACTAGGGGGTGCTATTAGTAACGTGGGAAGTTATGATATCATGATGTTCAAGGCGTGGACTTCATCATTTCCAGCAAGTTTGAAGCTGCTATGATCAAGTATGTTGGCGTGAGAGCATTTTGAAATTTTTTCGGAGAGTCGCCAATATTTGTCACGCCCTAGCAGCCACGCCCTTTGACCGACAGACATGCAGAGCACAACTTTTGATCAGCTTGCTCTCTAGATGGTCTGTACCAAATTTGAAGTCGATCGGGCAAAATCTCTAGGAGGAGTTCGTTTTTAAAGTAAAAACTGGTCAATTCCTGTTACCACTGGGGGGCGCTATTAATAAAATGAAAAATTATGATATGGAGATGTTCCGGGCAGAGACATCATCATGACCAGCAAGTTTGAAGCTGCTAAGATCAAGTATATGGGCGTGAGAGCATTGTGAAATTTTTTCATCGAGTCCCCAAATTTTGTCACGCCCTAGCAGCCACGCCGTTTGACCGACAGACATGCAGAGCACAATTTTTGATCAGCTTGGTCTCTAGATGATCTGGACCAAATTTGAAGTCGATCGGGCAAAATCCCTAGGAGGAGTTCGTTTTAAAATTCAAAAATTCAAATCAAAATGGCCGACTTCCTGTTGGGTTTAGGGCGTGGCTCCAATAAGTTTTTGTATGTCTGGGTATGATACATATGTGTATCGAATTTAAATCTGCCTGCAACAAAGTAACCATACTGGTCACTTCCTGTTACCACTGGGGGCGCTATTATTAATGTGGGAAGTTATTATATCGTGACGTTCAGGGCGGAGCCATCATCATTTCCAGCAAGTTTGAAGCTGCTCTGATCAAGTATGTTGGCGTGAGAGCATTTTGAAAATTTTTTGGCTAGTCGTTAAATTTTGTCACGCCCGAGCAGCCACGCCCTTTGACCTACAGACATGCAGAGCGCAACTTTTGATCAGCTTGCTCTCTAGATGATCTGGACCAAATTTGAAGTCGATCGGGCAAAATCCCGAGGAGGAGTTCGTTTTCAAAGTAAAAACTGGTCACTTCCTGTTACCACTGGGAGGCGCTACTAGTAAAGTGAAAAGTTATGATATGGGGACTTTCAGGGCGGAGACATCATCATGTCCAGCAAGTTTGAAGCTGCAAAGATCAAGCATATGGGCGTGAGACCATTTAGAAATTTTTTTGTCGAGTCAGCAAACTTTGTCTCGCCCTAGCAGCCACGCCCTTTGACCTACAGACATGCAGAGCACAACTTTTGATCAGCTTGGTCTCTCGATGATCTGGACCAAATTTGAAGTCAATCGGGGAAAATACCTAGGAGGAGTTTGTTTTAAAATTCAAAAATTCAAATCAAAATGGCCGACTTCTTGTTGGGTTTAGGGCATGGCTCCAATGAAATTTTTTGTATGTCTGAGTATGATACATATATATACAGAATTTCGTCTGCCTACGAGAAAGTAACTGAATTTCCCTATGGGAATTTTGAAACGTGTTTAGGGGGCGCTATTTTGGCATTTTGCGTCGACCATGAACGAGCACCCAAAAATATCGAATTTCGGATCCGGCCGGACAAAGGTGGAAAGTTAGACGCGTTTTCACAATTGGGAAGGGGGCGAAATTGGCCTTTGAAATGTCGGAAGAATAATAATAATAATAATAAAAAAAAAATAAAAAAAAAAAAAACAGCGCGATTTCAATAGGGCCCTCTGCAGACGACTTGCAGTCGGCTCGGGCCCTAATAAACAGCGCGATTTCAATAGGGCCCTCCGCAGACGACTTGCAGTCGGCTCGGGCCCTAATAATAATAATAATAAACAGTACGATTTCAATAGGGTCCTCGGACGACTTGCACTCGGCTCGGGCCCTAATAATAATTAAAGCTGCAAGCAGCGTTGAACGGGCCCTCACACCCTTGCGCACACTGGGGGTAGTGGTGACATCCTGATGGGTGCAGGTGTGCACTCACGACCATTGGACAGGTCAAGTGCAGGCCCCAACCTGCGATAAAGTGTCGAGCGAATCGGACAAAGCACGAAGGAGTTATGACAAGTTGATTGTTCATCCACCCTGGGGTGCTCAGAGCGCAACCAAACGTGGGCAGGTGCATTCTAGGGCAATGCTCAGCACAGATGTGAAGTTTCAAGCAAATCGGCCAATGTCAATATAAAATATGGCATTTCCTGTTTCCACAAGGGGGCGCCATGAGCTAGATTGCCTAAGAGCATATGGAGGCATTCAGGGCGGGGCTCTTATCATGTACAGGAATTTTGAAGCCGTTTGGATGAAGTATGAGGGAGAGAGAGCTGCTCGAATATGCATGGCGAGGCATCAGAAATAGGGATGCCATAGCGGCCACGCCCATTGACCTACAGACATGCAGAGCACAAGTTTTGATCAGCATGGTCTCTTGATGATCTGTAAAAAATCTGAGGTTGATTGGACAAAATCTCTAGGAGGAGTTCGTTAAAATACAACGTGTGGAAATCAGGCCAAAATGACATGTTAAAATCAAAATGGCCGACTTCCTGTTTGGAGTAGACCAATGGTGCAACAAACTTTTTTGTGCGTCTTTGTAACATACACGTGTACAAATTTTCATTTTCCTACTCCAGAAAAACCCCTATGGGGAGGGATTTTTGAAAATGTCAAGGGGGCACTGTAGAGGCATTTTGCTCCTCCGATGGGCGTCGCCCATATCAGATGTAAGAGCTCGCCACCCTTGACCTGTGTATCAATTTTCATGATGATACGATTTCATTAAAGACATGAAAAACCCAAACGTATTTTCATGGCGAGGGATCGATAGTCGCAACGTTGCCAAATGGACTCCATTACTCGTAGCTTCACAGCATTCATAATGTAGCTTCACCAACTTGTTTAGCATGCTTTAGAAGTGGAATGAAGTTGATGGGTTTAAGTATGTGTCATCAGGACAAGTCAAAGTAAAAACTGGTCACTTCCTGTTAGCGGCCACGCCCACTGACCTACAGACATGCAGAGCACAACTTTTGATCAGCATGGTCTCTTGATGATCTGTAATAAATCTGAGGTTCATTGGACAAACCCTCTAGGAGGTGTTCGTTGAAATACATGTGGAAATCAGGCCAAAATGACACGTTTAATTCAAAATGGCCGACTTCCTGTTTGGAGTAGACCAGTGGTGCCAGAGATTTTTTTATGCGTCTTCGCACCATACACATGTGGACCAATTTTCATCTTCCTACTCCAAAAAAACCCCTATGGGGAGGTGTTTTTGAAAATTTCAAGGGGTCGCTATAGAGGCATTTTGCTCCCCCCATGGGCGACGCCCCTATCAGATGTAAGAGCTCACCACCCTTGACCTGCGTATTAATTTTCATGATGATTCGAGTTCATTAAAGACATCAAATACCCAAACATATTTTCATGGCAAGGGACTGATAGTTGCCGCGTCGCCACACGGACGCCATTACTCCTAGCTTCACAGCATTCATAATGTAGCTTCATCAACTTGTTCTGCATGTTGCAGAAGTGGAATGAAGTTGATGGGTTCAACTATGTGTCAGTTCAGAGGAGTAGTTGTGCGCACATCTCATACCAAATTAGGCCCAGTGCTGGATTCGCATGTAATTCAAGCAAAGAAAGTAAAAAAATCCGCACACTGGATTAAAGCTCCCAAACCTTTATTGATGCAACGTTTCGACCACTCACAGGGTCTTCATCAGGCAAATGACTGACAGACAGACAGACAGACAAATATATAGGCAGGTATCTACCTAGTCATTGGCTGATAAAGTATCAGCTGACAACCAACAGGATACAGACACATTGGCACAAGGCACAATGAGTGCCTGCCCTTTAAAGGGACTCAGTATTTAAATGCACAATAGACAAAGAGAGCAATAAGTACATCATCAATACATCAATTGCAATGCAATCATAAAATACATAAAGAAAGACATTCTGTTCATTATTATGTGGCCTGGATCACCATCGGCAAGTAATTACCAAAATATAGGCCAAACAGTAACATTTCAATGATATTAACAGAGAAAACACAGTAAGCAGCCAATGAATTTTAAGAGTAAAAACAACAGGAAATGTTAATACTGGATAATTTCATAATAGAAATTACTACTATGAGAATAAAGCTATTCATAGAAAAATAGAAAAGTGTAAAAATGGAAAAATAGCCTACAAAAAAGGCTCTATATCAAATTCCTCATTTAAACCATTAGGGGACATGGTATTAAGGAAATAGATCCAAAAAGTTTCGCGTTGGAGAAGCCTCCTTTCTAAATCACCACCCCTCCGAGGTTTCTCCACTTTTTCCACACCAACATAACGTAGTGTGTTCAAGTTGTGTCCGGCATTCTTAAAATGAACTGCTACAGGGTTGCGCTCATCGCCGGTTCTGATGCTACTCCTGTGCTCACTGATTCTTGTGCGTAACGCACGGGAAGTCTTGCCGATATAAGCTAAGCCACAAGGGCACCGAATCAGGTATATCACATGTGTGGTGCAACATGTGATCACACCACGTATGGATATATCCCGACCAGTGTGTGGGTGACTGAAGCGTTTACATTTACGCGTGTATGTGCACTGATATCAGACTTCACCAAAATATCCCTTAAGTTAGTGGGGCGTTTAAACACCAACATAGGCTTTTCCTTAAAGGCATTTTTTAATTTTGGGTCTGATTCCACAATGTGCCAATGTTTCAGGATGACATCTTTGAATTTAGAGCCAAGTTGAGAGTATTTGGTAATGCACATAGGAGGATTATTTTGACTTTTTTTATTATTATTTTTTGACTGGAGACATGCCTCCTGTGTTATCTGGTCAAAACGCTCCCTAGCTGCCTCAACCCATTCTTTTCTGTATCCCCTGTTAAGGAATCTATTGGAGAGATCTGAGGCCTATGGTGAGTAAGAAGCATCATCACTGCAGATCCTCTGAGCACGGTGGAATTGACTAATAGGTAGACTTTTAATCAGTGATTTAGGATGAAAACTGTCCCCTCTTAAAATAGTGTTGCAGTCTGTGGGTTTTCAAAAAAGATCAGTTTGAATAGTGTTACCACTTTTACAGACCAGTACATCCAAGAAGCTGATACGCTCCTTATCAAATTCAAGTGTGAACCTCAAATACTCATTACAAGAGTTCATATACTAATGAAATTCAAACAGCTTCTCCACAGTAGAATCCATAATGACAAAAATGTCATCAATAAAACGTCTATAAAATAAGATCTTAAGGAAAAAAGGGTCGACTGGATTGAGGACAAAATTCTTCTCAAAGAACCCCATATATAGGCAGGCATAATTAGGTGCCATTTTAGATCCCATTGCTGTGCCCTTTAACTGCAAATAAAAATCATTTTGAAAACGAAAAAAGTTGTTAGTTAGAACAATGTTAGCCAAATCCAATATGCAATCTGTGCTAGGCTTGGACACTATTGGGCATCGCCCTAGGAAATATTGAAGCGCCTCAATGCCGCCTGCATGTGGGATGTTTGTGTACAAGCTCTGAACATCAAAGGTTGCAAATAATGATGTGTCAGAGATATCACCAAAGGATTTTAGTGAGTTAATGAGATCTAAAGAATCCCTTATATAGGAGGGGAGGGTGAAAACCTCTGGTTTATGACTTTGAAACTGGTTTATGCTTTTCAACCCCACCTAGCGGGCATCCTGTGCATTGGACAAAAACGTTGCAAATGGCAAATCCGTTTGTCTTGGCAAGCTCTACATGCCTACCAAATTTCAGCATAATCGGGCAAACCACAGATTTTTATGAATTTTAAAATTTTTCTAGGGGGCGCTGTGGAGCCATTTTGCCCCGCTTAGTTGCGAAACCTATAAAATCTATAATTTTTCGCCGGGCCTGATTTTTCTGCCAAATTTTTGTTTGAATTGAAACACGATAAAGCCCCCAAAAAGCCCTCTAAACTTGTAGAAAAAGAATAATAATAATAATAATAATAATAATTAGATACAATACGGTCCTCGCACCGTGAGTGCTCGGGCCCGTAATAATTATAATAATCACTACAGTTACAATACGGTCCTTTCACCGTGAGTGCTCGGGGCCGTAATAATTAAAGCTGCAAGCGGCGTCATACGGGCCCTCGCACACCGATGCACCGCCAAGAATGAGCGAACGCCGACCCCTGCGTTCGCCGAGTGGAGGTCACGTCGCTCGAGTCTGTTGGAGGAATTGCTTGTCGATGTTCTTCAGACCTGTCACTGTCGCTGGTCACGGCGAGATGCTCAAAATGGCCACCCCGTCACGCCCACACCGTTAATTGACAACAAGAGATTTTAATAACTTTTCATGTCACAGGTCTCAAGAGTGTCCACACCCGTTTTCGTGACATTCAGATGAAAACCGTAGGAGGAGTTCGCAAAAGTATGACACATGCCCAATTTTGGTCATTTCCTGTCACCAGGAGGGGGCGCTGTCAGTATGGCTAAATATGACCATGTGAATGGCTTCAGGGCAGGACTTTTATGATACGCATGAAGTTTGGTGCATGTCAGGCAATGTACACTGAAGTTATAAGCATTTGAATTTTCATGGTGAATCGCTTAAGATTGCGGCCCTGCCACGCCCACACTGTGACGCCCACTGAAATGATTTGAATAAATTTTGATCTTCAAGGGGTCAAGAGTACACACAGCGATTTTCATGAGAATCGGACAAAATCCCTAGGAGTTCGTTAAATTCCGATGCCTTTTATCGCCAAAAATGGCCTTATTTTTAATTTTCAACGCCACCTAGCGGTCTACCTGTGCACTGGACAAAAAAAGTCCCAGGGCAAATCCATTTGTCTTGGCATGCTGTACATGCATCCCAAATTTCATCATAATTGGGCCAACCACTGATTTTTCATGAATTTTTGAATTTTTCTAGGGGGCGCTGTGGAGCCATTTTGCCCCGGCCACATGCGAAACAAATAAAATCTAAAATTTTTCACAAGGCCTGATTTTTCTGGCAAATATTTGTTTGAATTGAAACACGTTAAAGCCCCCAAAAAGCCCTCTAAACTTGTAGAATAATAATAATAAGAATAATTAAAGCCGCAAGCGGCGTTGTACGGGCCCTCGCACACTGATGCATCGCCAAGAATGAGCGACCGCCGATCCCTGCGCTCGCCGACTGGAGGTAACGTTGCTCGAGTCTGTCAGAGGAATTGCATGGAGACGTTCTTCAGACCTGTCACTGTCGCCTGTCACGGAAAGATGCTCAAAATGGCCGCCCTGTCACACCCACACCATCAATTGACAACAAGAGATTTTAATAACTTTTCATTTCACAGGGCTCAAGAGTGTCCACTCCCTTTTTCACGACATTCAGATGAAATCTGAAGGAGAAGTTAACAAAATGACACATGCACAATTTTGGTCATTTCCTGTCACCAGGAGGGGGCACTGTGAGTATGGCTAAATATGACCATGTGAATGACTTCAGGGCAGAACTCTTATGATAGGCATAAAGTTTGGTGCATGTCGGACAAAGTACACTGAAGTTATCAGCATTTGAATTTTCATGGCGAATCGCTTAAAATGGCGGCCCTGCCACGCCCACACCGTGACGCCCACTGGAATTAATTTAATAACTTTTGATCTTCAAGGGGTCAGGAATACACATTGCGATTTTCATGAGAATCAGACATAATCCTTAAGAGGAGTTCGTTAAAGTACGCAACGTGCAAATCGCCAAAAATAGCCGTTCAATTCAAAATGGCTGACTTCCTGTTGACTTTAGCCTATGGTGTCAAGAGACTTTTTTGTAGATGTTGGTGTGATACATATGTCCACCAATTTTCATCAGTGGACGTGGAAGGGGGCCTTGGGGCTGCAGTTTAGGGGGGCGCTAGCGAGCCAGTTGGCCCCGCCCACTTGCGAAACCAATAAAATTAGGAAATTTCTATGGGAACTGACCAGCCTGTGACGTTTGGTGCGTAATGAACAACGTTTACCTAAATTTATTAGGGAATCCTTGTTCACGGCGAGATGCTGAAAATGGCCACCCCGTCACGCCCACAGTGTTAATCCCAATGAGAAGATTTTAATAACTTTTCATGTCACAGGGCTCAAGAGTGTCTACAATCGTTTATGTGACATTCAGATGAAAACTGTAGGAGGAGTTCGCAAAAGTATGACACATGCCCAATTTTAGTCATTTCCTGTCACCAGGTGAGGGCGCTGTTAGTATGGCAGGATATTACCATGTGAATGGCTTCAGGGGTGGACTTTAATAATACCCATGAAGTTTGTTCCATGTCAGGCAATGTACACTGAAGTTATAAGCATTTGAATTTTCATGGCGAATTGCTTAAAATGGTGGCCCTGCCATGCCCACACCTTGACTCCCACTGGAATGAATTTAATAACTTTTGGTCTGCAAGGGGTCAAGACTACACACACCAATTTTTATGAAAATCCGGAAAAATCCCTAGGAGGAGTTCCTTGAAGGACGCAACGTGCAGATCGCCAAAAATGGCTGTTCAATTCAAAATGGCCGACTTTCTGTTTACTTTAGCCAATGGTGTCAAGAGACTTTTTTGTAGATGTGGGTGTGATACATATGTCCACCAATTTTTATCAGTGTATGTGGAAAAGGGCCTTGGGGCTGCAGTTTAGGGGGCACTAGCGAGGCAGTTGGCCCCGCCCACTTGCAAAACCAATACATTTCGTAAATTTCTATGGACCCTGACCAGCTTGTGAAGTTTGGTGTGTAATGAACAACGTTTACCAAAATTTATTAGGGAATCGTTATTCACGGCGAGATGCTCAAAATGGCCATCCCGTCACGCCCACAGCGTTGATCCGAACGAAAAGATTTTAATAACTTTTCCATGTCACAGGTCTCTAGAGTGTCCACACCTGTTTTTGTGACATTCAGATGACATCTCTAGGAGGAGTACGCAAAAGTATGACACATGCCCAATTTTGTTCATTTCCTGTCGCCAGGAGGGGGCGCTGTCAGTATGGCAAAATTTGACCATGTGAATGGCTTCAGGGTGGGACTCTTATGATACCCATAAAGTTTGGTGCATGTTGGACAATGAACACTGAATTTATAAGCATTTGAATTTTCATGGCGAATCGCTGCAAAGGGCGGCCCTGCCACGCCCACACCGTGAATCCTACCGGAATGATTTGAATACCTTTTGATCTTCAAGGGGTCAAGAGTACACACAGCGATTTTCATGAGAATCGGACAAAATTCCTAGGAGGAGTTTGTTAAATTCCGATGCCTGTAATTGCCAAAAATGGCCTTATTTTGAATTTTCAACACCACCTAGCGGGCTTCCTGTGCATTGGACAAAAAAGCCCAAAGGGCAAATCCATCTGTCTTGGCATGCTCTGCATGCCTCCCAAATTTCATCATAATCGGACAAACCACTGATTTTTTATGAATTTTTGAATATTTCTTGGGGGCGCTGTGGAGCCATTTTGCCCTGTCCACTAGCGAACCGTATAAAATATATCATTTTTCACCAGGCCTGATTTTTCGGCCAAATTTTTGTTCAAATTAAAACACGTTAAAGCCCCCAAAAAGCCCTCTAAACAGGTAAAATCATAATAATAATAATTAAAGCCGCAAGCGGCGTTGTACGGGCCCTCGCACACCGATGCACCGCCAAGAACGAGCGACCGCTGACCCCTGCACTCGGCGAGTGGATGTATTGCTGCTCGAGTCTGTCAGAGGAATAGCATGTAGATTTTCTTCAGACCTATCACTTTCGCCTGTCACGACAATATGCTCAAAATGGCCACCCTTTCACGCCCACACCGTTAATTAACAACAAGAGATTTTAATAACTTCTCATGTCACAGGGCTCAAGATTGTCCATACCTTTTTTCATGACATTCAGATGAAATGTTTAGGAGAGGTTCGCAAAAGTATGACACATGCCCAATTTTGCTAATTTCCTGTCGCCAGGAGGGGGCGCTGTCAGTATGGCTAAATATGACCATGTTTCTGGCCTCAGGGCAAGACTCTCATGATACGTCTGAAGTTTGGTGCAGGTTTGACAATGTCCACTGAAGTTATAAGCATTTGAATTTTCATGGTGAATTGCTTAAAATGGCGGCCCTGCCACGCCCACACCGTGACTCCCACCGAAATGAATTTAATAACTTTTAATCTTCAAGGGGTCAAGACTACACACAGCTATTTTCATGGGAATCAGACAAAATCCCTAGGAGGAGTTTGTTAAAGTACGCAACATGCAAATCGCCAAAAATGGCCGTTCAATTCAAAATGGCCGACTTCCTGTTGACTTTAGCCTATGGTGTCAGGGGACTTTTTTGTAGACGTGGGTGTGATACATATGTTCAGCAACTTTCATCAGTGTTCGTGGAAGAAGGCCTTGGGGCTGCAGTTTAGAGGGCGCTAGCGAGGCAGTTGGCCAAGGCCACTTGCGAAACCAATACACTTAGTAATAGTCTATGGAAACTGACCAGCTTGTGAAGTTTGGTATGCAAAGAACAAAGTTTACCTAAATTTATTAGGGAATCAGTGTTCACAGCGAGATGCTCAAAATGGCCGCCTCATCACGCCCACAGGGTTAATCCGAACAAGAAGATTTTGATAACTTTTCATGTCACAGGTCTCAAGAGTGTCCATGCCCATTTTTAATGACATTCAGATGAAATCTGTAGGAGGAGTTTGCAAAAGTATGACACATGCCCAATTTTTGTCATTTCCTGTCGCCAGGAGGGGGCGCTGTCAGTATGGCTACATATGACCATTTGAGTGGTTTCAGGGCGGGACTCTTATAATGCTCCTGACGTTTGGTGGACGTCGGACAAATATCACTGAAGTTATAAGCATTTGAAATTTTATGGCAAAACGCTTAAAATGGCGGCCCTGCCACGCCCACACCTTGACTCCAACCGAGATGATTTTAATAACTTTTGATCTTCAACGGGTCAAGAGTAAACAAAGTGATTTTTGTGAGAATCCGGCAAAATCCCTAGGAGGAGTTCGTTAAATTCCGATGCCTGAAATCAGCAAAAATGGCCTAATTTTTGAATTTTCAAAGCCACCTAGCGGTCTTCCTGTGCATTGGACAAAAACGTCCCAAACGGCAAATCCGTTTGTCTTGGCAAGCTCTACATGCCTACCAAATTTCAGCATAATCGGGCAAACCACAGATTTTTCATGAATTTTTAAATTTTTCTAGGGGGCGCTGTGGAGCCATTTTGCCCCGCCCACTGGCGAAACCAATAAAATCATAGAATTTTCACCAGGCCTGATTTTTCAGCCACATTTTTGTTCGAATTGAAACACGTTAAAGCCCCCAAAAAGTCCTGTAAAGTGGAAGAATAATAATAATAAGAATATAATAATAATAATAATAAGAATAATAATAATAATAATAATAATCAGTACAGATACAATACGGTCCTCGCACCGTGAGTGCTCGGGCCCGTAAAAATTAAAGCCGCAAGCGGCGTTGTACGGGCCCTCGCACACCGAAGCACCGCCGAGAACGAGCGACCGCCAATCCCTAGGCTCGCCGACTGGAGGTAACGTTGCTTGGGTCTGTCGCAGGAATCGCATGTAAATGTTCTTCAGACCTGTCACTGTCGCCTGTCACGGAAAGATGCTCAAAATGGCTGCCCCGTCACACCCACACCGTTTATTGACAGCAAGAGATTTTGATAAGTTTTCATGTCACAGGGCTCAAGAGTGTCCACACCCTTTTCTTGACATTCAGATGAAATCTGCAGGTGAAGTTCGCAAAAGTATGACACATGCACAATTTCGGTAATTTCCTGTCACCAGGAGGGGGCGCTGTCAGTATGGCTAAATATGACCATGTGAATGGCTTCAGGGCGGGACTCTTATGATATGCATAAAGTTTGGTGGATGTCGGACAATGTACACTGAAGTCATAAGCATTTGAATTTTCATGGCGAATCGCTTAAAATGGCGGCCCTGCCACACCCACACCATGACTCCCACCAAAATGAATTTAATAACGTTTGCTCTTCAAGGGGTCACGACTACACACAGCAGTTTTCATGAAAATCCGATAAAATTCCTAGGAGGAGTTCGCAAAAGAACGCAACATGCAAATCGCCAAAAATGGCTGTTCAATTCAAAATGGCCGACTTCCTCTTGACTTTAGCCTATGGTGTCAAGAGACTTTTTTGTAGATGCGGGTGTGCTACATATGCCCACCAATTTTCATCAGTGTACGTGGAAGAGTGCCTTGGGGCTGCAGATTAGGGGGCGTTAGCGAGGCAGATGGCCCTGCCCACTTGCGAAACCAATACAGTTCATAAATTACTATGGAAACTGACCAGTATGTGAAGTTTGTTGTGTAATGAACAAGGTTTTACTAAATTTATTTGGGAAGTGTTGCTCACACTGAGATGCTCAAAATGGCCGCCCTGTCACGCCCGCAGGGTTAATCCAAACAAAAAGATTTTAATAAAATTTGATGTCACGATTCTTGGGAGTGTCCACGCCCGTTTTCGTTTAATTCAGATGAAATCTGTAGGAGGAGATCGCAAAAGTATGACACATGCCGAATTTTGGCCATTTCCGGTCGCCAAGAGGGGGCGCTGTCAGTATGGCTGAATAGGACAAATGGATTTGCTTCAGGGCAAGACTTTTATCATACACATAAAGTTTGATGCATGTGGGACAATGTACACTGAAGTTATAACCATTTGAATTTTCATTGTGAATTGCTTAAAATGGCGGCCCTGCCACGCCCACATCGTGACTCCCACCGAAATGATTTTAATAGGGTTTGATCTTCAAGGGGTCAAAAGTGCACATCGCGATTTTCATGAGAATGAGACAAAATCCCTAGGAGGAGTTCGTTAAAGTACGCAACGTGCAAATCGCCAAAAATGGCCGTTCAATTAAAAATGGCTGACTTTCTGTTGACTTAAGCCTATGGTGTCAAGAGCCTTTTTTGTAGACGTGGGTGTGATACATATGTCCAACAACTTTAATCAGTGTACGTGGAAGAAGGCCTTGGGGCTGCAGTTTAGAGGGCGCTAGCGAGGCAGTTGGCCCCGCCCAGTTGCAAAACCAACACAATTCGTAACTGTCTATGGAAACTGACCAGGTTGTGAAGTTTGGTATGTAAAGAACAAAGTTTACCTCAATTTATTAGGCTATCAATGTTCACGGCGAGATGCTCAAAATGGCCGCCCCATCACGCCCACAGGGTTCATCCGAACAAAAAGTTTTTAATAACTTTTCATGGTACAGGTCTCAAGAGTGTCCACGACCGTTTTAGTGACATTCAGATGAAATCTGTAGGAGGAGTTTGCAAAAGTATGACACATGCCCAATTTTTGTCACTTCCTGTCGCCAGGAGGGGGCGCTGTCAGTATGGCTGAATAAGACCATTTGACTGGTTTCATGGCGGGACTCTTATAATACGCCTGATGTTTGGTGCAGGTCGGTCAAATATCACTGAAGTTATAAGCATTTGAAATTTCATGGCAAAACGCTTAAAATGGCGGCCCTGCCACGCCCACACCGTCACTCCAACCAAGATGATTTTAATAACTTTTGATCTTCAAGGGGTCAAGAGTAAACACGGTGATTTTCGTGAGAATCCGGCAAAACCCCTAGGAGGAGTTCGTTAAATTCCGATGCCTGAAATCGGCAAAAATTGCCTAATTTTGTATTTTCAATGCCACCTAGCGGGCATCCTGTGCATTGGACAAAAACGTCCCAAATGGCAAATCCGTTTGTCTTGGCAAGCTCTACATGCCTACCAAATTTCAGCATAATCGGGCAAACCACAGATTTTTCATGAATTTTTAAATTTTTCTAGGGGGCGCTGTGGAGCCATTTTACCCCGCCCACTGGCGACACCTATAAAATCATAGAATTTTCACCAGGCCTGATTTTTCAGCCACATTTTTGTTCGAATTGAAACACGATAAAGCCCCCAAAAAGCCCTGTAAAGTGGAAGAATAATAAAATTAAAATCACTACAGATACAATAGCGGCGTTATAATGGCCCTCACACACGGCACCGCCGAGAACGAGCCACTGCCAATCCCTGCGCAAGCCGACTGGAGGTAACGTTGCTTGGGTCTGTCGCAGGAATCGCATGTAAATGTTCTTCAGACCGGTCACTGTCGCCTGTCACGGAAAGATGCTCAAAATGGCCGCCCCGTCACACCCACACCGTTAATTGACAACAAGAGATTTTGATAAGTTTTCATGTCACAGGGCTCAAGAGTGTCCACACCCGTTTTCGTGACATTCAAATGAAATCTGCAGGAGAAGTTTGCAAAAGTATGACACATGCACAATTTTGGAAATTTCCTGTCGCCAGGAGGGGGCGCTGTCAGCATGGCTAAATATGACCATGTGAATAGCTTCAGGGCGGGACTCTGATGATATGCATAAAGTTTGGTGCAGGTCGGATAATGTACACTGAAATCATAAGCATTTGAATTTTCATGGCGAATCGCTTAAAATGGCGGCCCTGCCACACCCACACCATGACTCCCAACGAAATGAATTTAATAACTTTCGCTCTTCAAGGTGTAAAGACTACACACAGCGGTTTTCATGAAAATCCGAAAAAATCCCTAGGAGGAGTTCGCAAAAGAACGCAACGTGCAAATCGCCAAAAATGGCTGTTCAATTCAAAATGGCCGACTTTCTGTTGACTTTAGCCGATGGTGTCCAGAGACTTTTTTGTAGATGTGGTTGTGCTACATATGCCCACAAATTTTCATCAGAGTACGTGGAAGAGTGCCTTGGAGCTGCAGTTTAGGGGGCACTAGCGAGGCAGTTAACCCTGCCCACTTGCGAAACCGATACAGTTCATAAATTACTATGGAAACTGACCAGTATGTGAAGTTTGGTATGTAATGAACAAGGTTTTACTAAATTTATTAGGGAACTGTTGCTCACACTGAGATGCTCAAAATGGCCACCCTGTCACGCACGCAGGGTTCATCCAAACAATAAGATTTGAATAACATTTGATGTCATGATTCTCCGGAGTGTCCACATCCGTTTTCGTTTAATTTTAGATGAAATCTGAAGGAGGAGTTCGCAAAAGTATGACACATGCCGAATTTTGGCCATTTCCTGTCGCAAAGAGGGGGCGCTGTGAGTATGGCTGAATAGGACAATTGCATTTGCTTCAGGGCAAGACTTTTATCATACACATAAAGTTTGGTGCATGTGGGACAATGTACACTGAAGTTATAAGCATTTGAATTTTCATTGTGAATTGCTTAAAATGGCGGCCCTGCCACGCCCACATCGTGACTCCCACCGAAATGATTTTAATAACTTTTGATCTCTAAGGGGTCAAGAGTACACACAGCGATTTTCAGGAGAATCAGACAAAATCCCTAGGAGGAGTTCGTTAAAGTACGCAACGTGCAAATCGCCAAAAATGGCCGTTGAATTCAAAATGGCAGACTTCCTGTTGACTTAAACCTATGGTGTCAAGAGACTTTTTTGTAGACGTGGGTGTGATACATATGTCCAGCAACTTTCATCAGTGTACGTGGAAGAAGGCCTTGGGGCTGCAGTTTAGAGGGCGCTAGCGAGGCAGTTGGCCCCGCCCACTTGCAAAACCAAAACAATTAAAAATTGTCTATGGAAATTGACCAGCTTGTGAAGTTTGGTATGTAACGAACAAAGTTTACCTAAATTTATTAGGGAATCAATGTTCACGCCAAGATGCTCAAAATGGCCGCCCCATCACGCCTACAGGGTTAATCCGAACAAGAAGATTTTAATAACTTTCCATGGTGCAGGTCTCAAGAGTGTCCATGCCCGTTTTAGTGACATTCAGTTGAAATCTGTAGGAGGAGTTCGCAAAAGTATGATACATGCCCAATTTTTGTCATTTCCTGTCGCCAGGAGGGGGCGCTGTCAGTATGGCTGAATATGACCATTTGATTGGTTTCAGGGCGGGACTCTTGTAATACGCCTGACATTTGGTGCAGGTCGGACAAATATCACTGAAGTAGTAAGCATTTGAAATTTCATGGCAAAACGCTTAAAATGGCCGCCCTGCCACGCCCACACCGTGACTCCAACCGAGATGATTTTATAATAACTTTTGATCTTCAAGGGGTCAAGAGTAAACACAGTGATTTTTATGAGAATCCGGTAAAACCCCTAGGAGGAGTTCGTTAAATTCCAATGCCTGAAATTGGCAAAAATGGCCTTTTTTTGTATTTTCAACGCCACCTAGCGGGCATCCTGTGAATTGGACAAAAAAGTCCCAAAAGGCAAATCCGTTTGTCTTGGCAAGTTCTACATGCCTACCAAATTTCAGCTTAATCGGGCAAACCACTGATTTTTCATGAATTTTAAAATTTTTCGAGGGGGCGCTGTGGAGCCATTTTGCACCGCCCACTGGTGAAACCAATAAAATCATAGAATTTTCACCAGGCCTGATTTTTCAGCCACATTTTTGTTCGAATTGAAACACGTTAAAGCCCCCAAAAAGCCCTGTAAAGTGGAAGAATAATAATAATAAGAATAATAATAAGAATTAAAGCCGCAAGCGGCGTTGTACGGGCCCTCGCACACCGATGCACCGCCGAGAACGAGCCACCGCCAATCCCTGCGCTCGCCAACTGGAGGAAAAGTTGCCTAGGTCTGTCGCAGGAATTGCACGTAAATGTTCTTCAGACCTGTCACTGTCGCCTGTCACGGAAAGATGCTCAAAATGTCCACCCCGTCACACACACACTGTTAATTGACAACAAGAGACTTTGATAAGTTTTCATGTCACAGGGCTGAAGAGTGTCCACACCCGTTTTCGTGACATTCAGATGAAATCTGCAGAAGTTCGCAAAAGTATGACAATTGCACAATTTTGCTAATTTCCTGTCACCAGGAGGGGGCGGCTGTCAGTATGGCTAAATATGACCATGTGAATGGCTTCAGGGCGGGACTCTTATGATATGCATAAAGTTTGGTGCATGTCGGACAATTTACACTGAAGCCATAAGCATTTGAATTTTCATGTCGAATCGCTTAAAATGGCGGCCCTGCCACGCCCACACCATGACTCCCACCGAAATGAATTTAATAACTTTTGCTCTTCAAGGGGTCAAGAGTACACACAGCGATTTTCATGAGAATCGGACAAAATCCGTAGGAGGAGTTCGTTAAAGTACGCAACGTGCAAATCGCCAAAAATGGCCGTTCAATTAAAAATGGCCGACTTCTTGTTGACTTTAGTCTATGGTGTCAAGAGACTTTTTTGTAGACGTGGGTGTGATACATATGTCCAGCAACTTTCATCAGTGTACGTGCAGGAAGCCCTTGGGGCTGCAGTTTAGAGGGCGCTAGCGAGACTGTTTGCCCCGCCCACTTGCAAAACCAATACAATTAGTAATTGTCTATGGAAACTGACCAGCTTGTGAAGTTTGGTATGTAAAGAACAAAGTTTACCTAAATTTATTAGGGAATCAATGTTCACGGCGAGATGCTGATAAAGGCCGCCCCATTACGCCCACAGGGTTAATCCAAACAAGAAGATTTTAATAACTTTTCATGTCACAGGTCTCAAGAGTGTCCACACCCGTTTTCGTGACATTCAGATGAAATCTGTAGGAGGAGTTCGCAAAAGTATGACACATGCCCAATTTTTGTCATTTCCTGTCGCCAGGAGGGGGCGCTGTCAGTATGGCTGAATATGACCATTTGAGTGGTTTCAGGGCGAGACTCTTATAATACTCCTGATGTTTGGTGCACGTCGGACAAATATCACTGAAGTTATAAGCATTTGAAATTTCATGGCAAAACGCTTAAAATGGCGGCCCTGCCACGCCCACACCGTGACTCCAACCAAGATGATTTTAATAACTTTTGATCTTCAAGGGGTCAAGATTAAACACAGTGATTTTCATGAGAATCCGGCAAAACCCCTAGGAGGAGTTCGTTAAATTCCGATGCCTGAAATTGGCGAAAATGGCCTAATTTTTGAATTTTCAACGCCACCTAGCGGTCTTCCTGTGCATTGGACAAAAACGTCCCAAATGGCAAATCCGTTTATCTTGGCAAGCTCTACATGCCTACCAAATTTCAGCATAATCGGGCAAACCACAGATTTTTCATGAATTTTTTAATTTTTCTAGGGGGCGCTGTGGAGCCATTTTGATCCGCTCACTGGCGAAACCAATAAAATCATAGAATTTTCACCAGGCCTGATTTTTCAGCCACATTTTTGTTCGAATTGAAACACGTTAAAGCCCCCAAAAAGCCCTGTAAAGTGGAAGAATAATAATAATAAGAATAATAATAATCACTACAGATACAATACGGTCCTCGCACCGTGAGTGCTCGGGCCCGTAATTAAAGCCGCAAGCGGCGTTGTACGGGCCCTCGCACACCGATGCACCACCGAGAACGAGCCACTGCCAATCCCTAGGCTCGCCGACTGGAGGTAACGTTGCTCGGGTCTGTTGAAGGAATTGCATGTAAATGTTCTTCAGACCTGTCACTGTCGCCTGTCACGGAAAGATGCTCAAAATGGCCACCCCGTCACACCCACACCGTTAAATGACAACAAGAGATTTTGATAAGTTTTCATGTCAAAGGGCTCAAGAGTGTCCACACCCTTTTTCTTGACATTCAGATGAAATCTGCAGGAGAAGTTTGCAGAAGTATGACACATGCAAAATTTTGGTAATTTCCTGTCGCCAGGAGGGGGCGCTCTCAGTATGGCTAAAAATGACCATGTGAATGGCTTCAGGGCGGGACTCTTATGATAAGCATAAAGTTTGTTGCATGTCGGACAATGTACACTGAAATCATAAGCATTTGAATTTTTATGACGAATCGCTTAAAATGGCGGCCCTGCCACACCCACACCATGAATCCCAATGAAATGAATTTAATAACTTTTGCTCTTCAAGGGGTCAAGACTACACATAGCGATTTTCATGAGAATCAGACAAAATCCCTAGGAGGAGTTCGCAAAAGAACGCAACATGCAAATCGCCAAAAATGGCCGTTCAATAAAAAATGGCCGAATTCCTGTTGACTTTAGCCTATGGTGTCAAGAGACTTTTTTGTAGATGTGGGTGTGATACATATGTCCAGCAACTTTCATCAGTGTACGTGGAAGAAGGCCTTGGGGCTGCAGTTTAGAGCGCGCTAGCGAGGCTGTTGGCCCCGCCCACTTGCAAAACCAATACAATTAGTAATTGTCTCTGGAAACTGACCAGCTTGTGAAGTTTGGTATGTAAAGAACAAAGTTTACTTTAATTTATTAGGCAATCAATGTTCACGGGGAGATGCTGAAAATGGCCGCCCCATCACGGCCACAGGGTTAATCCGTACAAGATGATTTTAATAACTTTTCATGGTACAGGTCTCAAGAGTGTCCACGCCCATTTTAGTGACATTCAGGTGAAATCTGTAGGAGGAGTTCGCAAAAGTATGACACATGCCCAATTTTTGTCATTTCCTGTTGCCAGGAGGGGGCGCTGTCAATATGCCTGAATAAGACCATTTGACTGGTTTCAGGGCGGGACTCTTATCATACGCCTGACGTTTGGTGCAGGTCGGACAAATATCACTGAAGTTATTAGCATTTGAAATTTCTTGGCAAAACACTTAAAATGGCGGCCCTGCCACGCCCACACTGTGACTCCAACCGATATGATTTTAATAACTTTTGATCCTCAAGGGGTCAACAGTAAACACAGTTATTTTTATGAGAATCCAGCAAAACCCCTTGGAGGAGTTCGTTAAATTCCGATGCCTGAAATCGGCAAAAATTGCCTTATTTTGTATTTTCAACGCCACCTAGCGGGCATCCTGTGCATTGGACGAAAACGTCCTAAAGGCAAATCCGTTTGTCTTGGCAAGCTCTACATGACTACCAAATTTCAGCATAATCCGGCAAACCACAGATTTTTCATGAATTTTTTTATTTTTCTAGAGGGCGCTGTGGAGCCATTTTGCCCCGCTTAGTTGCGAAACCTAGAAAATCTATAATTTTTCTCCGGGCCTGATTTTTCTGCCAAATTTTTGTTCGAATTGAAACACGTTAAAGCCCCCAAAAAGCCCTCTAAACTTGTAGAAAAAGAATAATAAGAATAAGAATAATAATAATAATAATAAGAATAATAATAATAATAATCACTACAGATACAATACGATCCTAACACCGTGAGTGCTCGGGCCCCATAATAATCACAACAGATACAATACGGTCCTCGCACCGTGAGTGCTGGGGCCCGTAATAATAATAATAATCACTACAGATACAATACGGTCCTCGCACCGTGAGTGCTTGGGCCCGTAATAATCACTACAGTTACAATACGGTCCTCGCACCGTGAGTGCTTGGGCCCGTAATAATAATGATCATTACAGTTACAGTACAGTCCTCGCACCATGAGTGCTCAGGCCCGTAACTAGAACTGCAAGCAGTTATGAAAGGGGGCCAAGCTTCCCTGCGCGACTCAACTCTGCCTTGACTTGTGAAATCCCCCCTCCACCCCTCCCATTCCTCCCTTCTCCCATCAGGTACACCCAAGACAGTCAGGCTGGGCAGACAGAGGCCAAGGCCGGTTATGCAAAGGGAAGTGTGATCAAAAATCTGGATTGCCTGCATGCCGACACGCGCAGGCTGCGAGGGCCCGCTCATCGCTGCGTTATTGTAATGGGAAGAGACTGGAAGTGTGAAAGGCTGAATATGTTTGTTGTAACAAGTCATGCCCACTTTGACCAAACATTACTAAATTTTATGGCTGGCCTTGGGAGTGACTCCACATCATGCTCACCAAATTTCGTGCGCATCCGATCAACTTTTATGTCACTTGATGTTTCTCTGTTTATAGCGCCCCCTATTGGCCAATTTGCGCCAAATTTGGCAAAGAGCCTCTGGTTGACCTCTGAAACAAGTGAATAGAGTTTGATGTTGATACCTTTTACTTTGACAGAAATATGCAACAGTATGTGTTTTTCAGCTAGCAGAAAAATTTGTTTATTTATAAGAACCGCATTTTAAAGAGTAGCAAAATTCTTTTGATAACGTTTGATCAGGCAAGTCTAGAGATTGTATTTGCAAAGTTTCGTACAGATGGAGCTTAAACACTAGGAGGAGTTCGAAAAAGTAGGTTTTTGATGTGTAGTGACTTAGAAAGAGAAATATGAAGTGCTAGTGCGCGTGGCCAATGTCAGAAGAAGCGACTCTATTTGAGGAACACGTAAATATAAAGTTTATGAAGATGTGATTTAAAATGTGGAAGTTACGGGCGAAAATGCGTTTGCATCCGTTACAGCGCTACCTAGTGAAGTAGACAGATAATTTTTGGATGGGTGGTCTGTGTTCTATTCTATATATACCCTGCACATTTCACAGCCCTCAGCATCATACTTGAGCTGAAATAAATGTTTGTTGTTTATCTTGTAATAAGCCACGCCCACTTTGACCAGTCGGGATAAACTTCAAGATATGGCCTCACAGTGAAGCCCCACTACACACGGGAAATCTCCGCACTCCTCCGCGTCCCATTCATTTTCTATGGCATGTGTGCGTTTTGGTGCGCGATGCATTCTGGGACACCATCCGATACGAGCCGGGCTCCGGTGCGGGAAAGTGGGAGGGGACAAAGATCAAATTTTCAAACCATATTGAAATGAATACGGTTTCCGTGCTGCGTGAACCAGTCTCTTTCGCCTGAAAATGAGCGGGGGAACTTTTTATCTGGGACCAACAACAAGCAGAGATTGTTAGAGACTAGCCAGCTGGCTATCTTATATCAGTTTTAAATTGTATAAAAAGTTCCTGCGCAAAAGTTCAGCCGTAGTGAAGCAGATTCAAATCCCTATTTCACTTATCATAATTCCAACGTTACATTACTGTTCAATTTAACATGGTGAGTGACGTTTTGAGCTTTGTGGCTCACTATCGTAAACGAGGATTTACAACTAGGCGACATGAACGTATCTTTTCAGGGTATCTGACATGATTAATTTAAATATATCAGGCCGTCACAGTTTACATAATTATACTGTTAACCCCATCAACTCTGTATTTATAACAACAGCATAAAAATCAGAATCTAGCGGGAATGGATTCTATTTGATGATATATTGTCTGATACGCCCACAAGCCCAGCAGACCAGATACGCCCATAAACGAGCAACTCCGTTGGACGGTGCGGATGACACGCGGATGTTCCGTGTGTAGTGGGGCTTCACCGTCAGGAGTGACCCAGCATCATACCCACCAAATTTGGTAATAATTGGTGTTGCCATTTAAGAGATAAAAATGTCCCATATTTGCAGTGCCCCCTAGTGGCCAACATTAGCCAAATTTGGCTCATACCCCCATAGTCACATGCCAACCAAGGATCTCAGATTTGGTGTTGTTACGATTTATTTTGACCGAGATATGCAACTGTTTGCATTTTTATAGCTAGCTAGAAAAATTTATTTGTGAATTATTTGCGCATATTTTGACCGAACAAAATTCTTTTGATAACGTCAGATCAAGTCCAGCTGAAGACTGTACATGCCAAATTTCACACTGATTGGACAAAACCCCAAGGAGGAGTTCGAAAAAGTAGGTTTTCCAGTTTTTGCGATTTAGCGAAAAAAATTATTGGCAAAAATTGGCGTGGCCCAGCCCAGGGGATTCAGCGCTATTCAGGGAATCTGTGGATATGAGGTTTTTGGATTTGCGACATATAATGTGGGAGTTATAGCCCAAAACGCGTTGCCCTTGGTTATAGCGCCCCCTGCTGGCAGACATATGTAATTTTCTGCATCTGAGGTGACTGCAGGGGTTTGGACCAACCCTCCAAATTGCACCACCCTCCCTTGCACGGTTTAGCCTGCAGCACCACTTTTATCTACGGAAAAATAAAAATAATAACTATAACTAGAACTGCAAGCAGTTATGAAAGGGGGCCAAGCCTCCCAGCGCGACTTGGCTCCCAGGTCTCGCGGAGCCCACGGAATGCAAATAGCTCTATTTCATTACCAGGAGGAACACTGACTCCATATCATGCTCGCCAAATTTTGTGCGAATCCAATCAACTTTCATGTCACTTGATGTTACTCTGTTTATAGCGCCCCCTCTTGGCCAATTTGGCCAAATTCGGCAAAGAGCCTCTGGTTGACCTCTGAAACGAGTGATTTGAGTTTGATGTTGATAGCTTCGACTTTGACACAAATATGCAACAGTATGTGTTTTTTAACTAGCAGAAAAAAATTGTTTATTTTTAAGTACCGCATTTTTTGGATTAGCAAAATTCTTTTGATAACTTTTGATCAGGAAGGTCTAATTATATGTGCAAAGTTTCGTGCAGATGGAGCTTAAACAGTAGGAGGAGTTCGAAAAAAGTAGGTTTTTGATGTGTAGTGACTTAGAAAGAGAAATATGAACTGGGAGTGGGCGTGGCCTATGTCAGATGATGCGACTCTATTTGGGGAACACGAGGATATAAAGTTTATGAAGATGTGATTTAAGTTGTGGAAGTTACAGGCCA
Source organism: Gymnothorax javanicus (assembly GCA_029692085.1). Taxonomy (NCBI): domain Eukaryota; kingdom Metazoa; phylum Chordata; class Actinopteri; order Anguilliformes; family Muraenidae; genus Gymnothorax; species Gymnothorax javanicus. Next base: position 124,337,123 of record CM056195.1, read on the forward strand.
AAATGCGTTTGCATCCGTTACAGTGCCACCTAGTGGAGTAGACACACAATTTTTGGTATGGGTGGTCTGTGTGCTATTCTGTATACACTCTGTAAATTTCACAGCCCTCAGCATAATACTTGACCTGAAATAAAAGTTTGTTGTTTATCTTGTAATAAGCCACGCCCACTTTGACCAGTCGTCATTAACTTCAAGATATGGCCTCAGGAGTGACCCAACATCATACCCACCAAATTTTGGAAAAATCGGTGTTGCCATTCACGAGATATAAATTTCCCATATTTGCAGTGCCCCCTAGTGGCCAAAATTAGCCAAATTCGGCTCATACCCCCACAGTCACATGCCAATAAAGGATCTCAGATTTGTTGTTGTCAGCATTTATATTGAGCGAGATACGCAACTGTTTGTGTTTTAATAGCTAGCTAGAAAAATTTATTCGTTAATAATTTGCGCATATTTTGACCGAACAAAATTCTTTTGATAACTTTGGATCAGGTCCAGCTGAAGAGTGTACCTGCCAAATTTCACACTGATCGGACAAAACCCCAAGGAGGAGTTTGAAAAAGTACATTTTCCAGTTTTCGCGATTTTGTGAAAGAAAATTATAGGCAGAAATGGGCGTGGCCCAGCCCATTTGATTCAGCGCTATTCAGGAAATCTGCGGATATGTGGGTTTTGAATGTGCGACATATGGTGTGGGAGTTATAGCCCAAAACACGTTGCCCTTGGTTATAGCGCCCCCTGTTGGGGGACTTATGTAATTTTTTGCATCTGAGGTGAGTGCAGGGGTCTGGACCAACCCTCTAAATTGCACCTCCCTTTCTTGTACGGTTTAGCCTGCAGCAGCACATTTATCTACGGAAAAATAAAAATTAAAATCCGAACAAAAACAATAGGGTTCCCAGCCCCGTGGGCTTGGCCCCCTAATAATAATAAAAATCCCAACAAAAACAATAGTGTTCCCAGCACTGCTGGTCCTGGGAAACGCGTATGCTTGCACGCGTTCCCCAAGCCCCGCGGGCTTGGCCTCCTAATAATAATCACGACAGATTCAATACGGTCCTTGCACCGTGATTAATTAAATTAATTAATTAATTAAGCTGCAAGCAGCGTTGAACGGGCTGTCGCACCCTTGAAATGGCACTGATTGGTGCTCGGGCCCTAAAAATATATTTATAAAATTAAATTCAACCTTTTTTTTCATTTTCATCAGGGGCGTCAATAATACTGGACCTGACTAGATTAAATTGCATCACAGGTTAAGATAACGGCCCTTTCCTAAACTGCTCCATTGACACTGGCACTTACCAAGTTTCACTCTATGTGAAATCTCCATGAGGGCAATGGAGGGAACTTCATTAAAGGGAGGGTGTGAGTACATATATAAAATTTGAAATGACCTTGCCTTTTATCTGACGGGAAGCGGAGGTTGTCACAACCATGCCTACCGATAGATGACTTGCACTGTATATGTCAGTCCAGTTCCTTAAAGAAGCACCTCTTACCCAAAATATTTCAGAGAAGATGCTGCAAATTATTTTATATTTATCTAAAATATAATTTTAAACACAGTGTTGACAAAGATGAAGATGTATGTTCAAGAAGTTTGCACACTCATTACATTCATGGCATAGTAAACTCATGAGAGGGGAAAATATTCATTGAATAAATGAAAACACACCCCTGCTTCTTTAGCTGCATTTTTAAAAAACTTTTTTGCTCAACAGTCTTAAAATGAATAGGTTCTTGATTTTTTTGTAGGCTCTAAAATGGCACAGCACATGCAAGCAAGTCAAATCGAATGAACATGTTTACCATTTTCTCATGTATACAAAGGCATTTTCGTTAGAAAATACAATATAAATTCTTGGCTCATCATGTGTGCCCAAAATAATAAATTTTTTGTTTGCGGTAACGCAAATTACTATTTATCTATTTGAAATGGCTGCATGGTATTTACATTTGTACAGAGCGTCTTCCCTGACAAACAAAACACGCCATGGCACGTGGTCAGCATTCAGTATAGATTCCGATTATTCTTCATGCATCTTACTGTATGTTGTCAGGCTAAGCCTAGTAAATACAAAAATAGTCCTAACTCAAATTCAACAAAAATTAGTCTTACTACATTTTTCCATAACACTCAAGACAGGTCATTAATTCATATGTTGGTTGTTGTGTCTTTTTTTATTTCCAAAGGATAGTGCAGTTGGTCAAGGACTAAACCACAGCTCAGGTTACATCAGGCACTCAGCTGAGAATCAGCTGGACAGTGTTAATCCCAGTACCATTCTTAACATGTTGCACTATGGCTTTCTGCGATATGCCAAATGCTTCAGCATTAGCTGCAGCATTCAATCTTCCAAAGGCGGAACAAGCATCTCTCTGTATCTCTTTGTTCCAAGTCCAGTAATTTTTAGATGAGGGGTTTCTCATGAGAACTGTTATCAATAACAATAATGTAGAATATTGCTTGCAAGGTTAGAGAGAGATCTTCATGAGCCAATAGGGCGCCCAAGATAGCAGCGCTTCTCTGAAAAAGTCAGATTCCATTGAATTAAGCCTGTAAGAGATTAATACTACCTCTTCAGGAATTTAACATTCTGTTCATAGGTAGAGATGAAAATTTGTTCTACATTCTTTACAACAGGCTTGTAACCAAAAAGTTTAAAGGTGATGATGATTCTTGGGACTTTGGAGGGCACCACTGGAGAAGGGCCACAAAATTTGAGTATTTAAAATACAAAACCCAAAACCAGTGAAGTTGGCGCGTTATGTAAATTGTAGATAAAAACAGAATACAATGATTTGCAAATCCTTTTCAACTTATATTCAATTGAATACACTGCAAAGACAAGATGTTTAATGTTCAAACTGAGAAACTTTATTTTTTTTTTGCAAATAATCATTAACTTAGAATTTAAAGGCAGCAACACATTGCAAAAAAAAAGTTGGCACAGGGGCCTTTTTACCACTGTGTTACATCACCTTTCCTTTTAACGACACTCAGTAAACGTTTGGGAACTGAGGAGACCAATTTTGAAGCTTTTCAGGTGGAACTCTTTCCCATTCTTGCTTGATGTACAGCTTAAGTTGTTCAACAGTCCGGGGTCTCCGTTGTCGTATTTTACGCTTCATAATGCGCCACACATTTTCAATGGGAGACAGGTCTGGACTACAGGCAGGCCAGTCTAGTACCCGCACTCTTTTACTACGGAGCCATGCTGTTGTAACACGTGCAGAATGTGGCTTGGCATTGTCTTGCTGAAATAAGCAGGGGCGTCCATGAAAAAGACGTTGCTTGGATGGCAACATATGTTGCTCCAAAACCTGTATGTACCTTTCAGCATTAATGGTGCCTTCACATATGTGTAAGTTGCCCATGCCTTGGGCACTAATACACCCCCATACCATCACAGATGCTGGCTTTTGAACTTTGCGCCTATAACAGTCCGGATGGTTCTTTTCCTCTTTGGTCCGGAGGACACGACGTCCACAGTTTCCAAAAACAATTTGAAATGTGGACTCGTCAGACCACGGAACACTTTTTCCACTTTGCATCAGTCCATCTTAGATGAGCTTGGGCCCAGCGAAGCCGGGCGGCGTTTCTGGGTGCTGTTGATAAATGGCTTTCGCTTTGCATTGTAGAGTTTTAACTTGCACTTGCAGATGTAGCGACGAACTGTAGTTACTGACAGTGGTTTTCTGAAGTGTTCCTGAGCCCATGTGGTGATGTCCTTTACACACTGATGTCGGTTTTTGATGCAGTACCTGAGGGATCGAAGGTCACGGGCATTCAATGTTGGTTTTCGGCCTTGTCGCTTACATGCAGTGATTTCTCCAGATTCTCTGAACCTTTTGACGATATTACGGACCGTAGATGATGAAATCCCTAAATTTCTTGCAATAGCTCGTTGAGGAATGTTGTTTTTAAACTGTTCGACAATCAGCTCACGCATTTGTTCACTAAGTGGTGACCCTCGCCCCATCCTTGTTTGTGAATGACTGAGCATTTCAGGGAAGCTGCTTTTATACCCAATCATGGCACCCACCTGTTCCCAATTAGCCCGTTCACCTGTGGGATGTTCCAAATAAGTGTTTGATGAGCATTCCTCAACTCTCTCAGTCTTTTTTGCCACTTGTGCCAGCTTTTTTGAAACATGTTGCAGGCATCAAATTCCAAATGAGCTAATATTTGCAAAAAATTACAAAGTTTACCTGTTCGAACATTAAGTAACTTGTCTTTGCAGTGTATTCAATTGAATATAGGTTGAAAAGGATTTGCAAATCATTGTATTCTGTTTTTATTTACGATTTACACAACGTGCCAACTTCACTGGTTTTGGGTTTTGTAAGAGGCCAAGAATTTCTAGCTATGGCCCTGCTTTAACCCCCTCAACTCAGATTTTCAAGAGTTCCATATTTTAGGTGTCACATCGCCCAGCTCTGGTGGCCGTTCATACAAATTGAACTTTTCTTGGTGACCTCTGCTGGTTGCCTTGTGCCCTGTCCCTTGTTTCTCTATTAACAGGTGAGACACACTTGTTCTGAACATCCTGCACCATGTAAGGATTTTGGATCAACTCTCATGGAGGTGCACACAGCCAAGAGACTCAGAGGAGTCTTAAGGGAGGGTTGTCCAATCTTATCCGCAAAGGGTCGAAGTGTGTGTTGGTTTTCTTTACAGCCCAAAACTAATACACCTGATTTTACTTATCTAGGTCTTAATTGAACCCCATGATTAGTTAATTAGATGATTTGGGTGTTGAAGTACTGGGCTAAAATAAAAACTTGCACCCACATAGGCCCTTTGTGGATAAGATTGGGCACCCCTCTCTTAAGGGATGCCAGTATTTGTGAATACCTGTCCACCCAGCTTTAGCGTTATTGTTCTTGCATTACATCTTTTCCTTTGAGTATCGAAACTCTTTATATTGATTTATCTGTTTAATATACATACCCCTCTCTTGCAACAAGAGCCGATCTTTGTGGGTGTTTCCATTTGTGTTTCAGTGTAATGGTGGCAGGGTGTAACAGTGGGATAATAAGGCTAGGAAAAAAAATTACCATCATTACAGCATAGCACAACCTATAGTTTCTTTTGTATTTACTAATAGCAAGCATGGTTAACCCAAAGGTCATTGGTCATGAGGATAAATAGTAAATTGTATGTGACCTAATATTGTGATGATTAATAATATTGTATCTTAATTGTAATAACAATAATAATAATGATAATAAAAATGAAAGATTTTGAAATATTCAAAGAACCCCGAAATGGTTCCAAGTGGAACCATTTGGTTTGGCTTTAAAGAGCCAGACGAACCCTGCAAAGAACCTTTTAGGGGTGCCATATACAGTATTAAGCAAGTGACAGAACAATACTTGGTTCTACATCAAATCTATTCTTCAAAGAGTTTAGACTAAGAATAAGTTAGTCAACAATGGCTCTGACCACAGCTCTCTGTAAGACCAACATGGGCAAGGGTGCTGAGTTTGGTGCACGTGCATCGCTAGTTAAAAAACATGGGTGCTGGACGGGAAAATGGCAACTGTGTCAGTCTTATATTAGCAAGAACACTTGCGTCACACTTGGCGCCACTTTGCACCAGGTGAAATACAGAGCCCATATTGTCACAATCTTCATGTGTCATTAATTGGCTCCTCCCCTGTTTCAGAGGTCTGCGTGTGTTTCAGTGGTTTGTCTCCTTTAACTAATGACCTGCGTGCAAGAAGTACTTCTGTCACAAAATGTCCGTTTTGAGGTATTGATGGTCAATGTTTTCAAAACATGCTGCAGATACTTTTTTTTTCAAGGTAGCTAATTATGGAAATGGGTGCTAGTTCTAGGGACTAAACGTGGTTAGTCACCATTTTTTTGTGGAATAATTCTCCTTTATTACCAAGAAATCAAGGAAAGTAGTTTTGGACTTAGGTACTTTTTGTGACAAATTGGCTGGACTTAGGTACTTTTTTTGGAAAAATCATGGACTTGAGTACTTTTAAAACCAAAAACCCTTTATTGCTTAGTTTTCAATAGAAAAATGTTATTTTAGCAAAGCTTCCTTGCTTTTGTGCCTTCATGGTAGGCCGAACTACTTGTTTAACACTAATAAAACTTGGCAAAATCCAAAGTCACTCAGACAAATCAGCAGTGGTTTTCCCGATAACGTTGGATCTCAGGATTAACAAGCGTTTCAAAGAGATTCTTAAGCAACGGACGTTCTCTCGTTTTATTGGTTTCCCAAACACAATTGTTAGACGAAGCCAGAAGAGGAACCTTGCAAAGAGCTTCTTTGTCAAGCGCATCCTTGCTAAAGCATTACTAGTGAATAAACCTTTGCAGTGAGGTATATGTCACTCATTTATCCAATCAACACTGAAATAGTGTTTTAAAGACAAGGTGTTATCTTCATACTATAACTAAATTGATTCAGAATGTATTATTTTAAATTAAAGTCTACAGAAATATTACAACAAAAGATTACAGGAATAAAAAAATAACCTTGTCTGCTTATTTCATTGTTATTCAATCAGAGCTTGATTGCTTCAGTAAATTAGCAATTTGTGTGGCAATGTGGTGTCTGACAATCAGTCATGGAGGGGAAAAGGCCGTGACTGAATGCAGTGGTGGTGGTGTTTCGGCCTTATTTATTAGATTATTCAGGTGCTGCCATTCTTGTCATTAAAAGAAGTATTTACATAATCAGTTTCTAATGATTCTAATTTAAATGGATTAAATATTATCAAATTATCAATGTGATATTATCATGTGCAAGTTAATTTAATACACTGTCATTCCAAATCAGTGCATAAAATACAAATATTTACTCATGAAATAAGCACTGTATTCGAAAGCGCGTACGTATTGTGTGCTCGGCAAGAGCGGACAGCTGCCAGAGGGATCTTAAAGCAGTTCTTTGCTGTGAACGAGTGGTCTGGATCTCTCATTAGTTATGAGTGAACTAAAGAGACGATTTAATAACAAACGTGTTTGGGAAACCCACGCTTTTTTAAGAACGATCGTAAGAGGCATTTAAAGACCCTCTTAGCGTTAAGAGGCTTTCGGGAAACCCACCGCAATTTACAAAAGCAAACTAAAGCAGTATCATGCAGAGAAGAAGCCATATGTGAACACAATCCAGAAACGCCGCCGTCTTCTCTGGGCCTAAGTTCATTTAAAATGGACTGAGGCAGAATAGAAAACTGTTTTGTGGTCACATGAATCAAAATTTGAAATTCTTTTTGGAAACCATGGAAGCCATGTCATGCGGTCTAAAGAGAAGAGGGACCGTTCAGCTTGTTATCACCGCACAGTTCAAAAGCCTGCATCTCTGATGGTATGGGGTTGCATTAGTGCCTATGGTGTGGGCCACTTACACATCTGGAAAGGCATTATCAATGCCAAAAAGTATATAGAGGTTTTACAACAGCAGAAGCTTCCATCCAGACAAAGTCTCTCTCTGGGAAGGCCTTGCATATTTCAGCAAAACAATGCCAAACCACCCTACTGCATCCATCACAACAGCATGGCTTCACAGTAGAAGAGTCTGAGTGCTGAACTGGACTACCTGCTGTCCAGACCATTCACTAATACCAAAAAAATTAGATGCATCATAAAACGAAAAATCCGGCAAAGAAGACCCAGGAATGTTGAGCAGCTGGAATCCGACATCTGACAAGAGTGGGACAACATTCCTCTCCCAAAACTTTAGCAAATGGTCTCCTCACTTCCCAGACATTTACAGACTGTTGTTAAAGGAAGAGGGGATATTAAACAATGGTAAACATGGCCCTATCCCAACTTTTTTGAGATGCGTTGCTGCCATCAAATTCAAAATGAGCTAATATTTTTCATGAAATGATAAAATGTCTCACTTTCAACATCTGATATGCTGTCTATGTTCTATTGTGAACAAAATGTCAGTTTATGAGATTTGCAAATCATTGAATTCTGTTTTTATTTACATTTTACACAGCATCCCAACTTTTTTGGTATTGGAATTGTAATTAATAGGAACAAGCTCCTAAGCCTTCAGTTGGTCTGCAGGATTGGGACCTCATTCCTGCTAAATTCTTCCATCTTATTGGCAAGCAGTCCTGCTTCTGCAGTGGTTATTAATCACCCGGCTTCTGCCCAGGTACAGCCCCTGGCCTGGGCACGAACATGCCCCTATGCTTTCCAGTCATCACACACTTAGCCGGACTTCCCCTCTTATGTTCTGGGCTACAGCCTTCCCTCATCTCTTACTGTACTCCTGTTAATAAATACTCCCTTGTGGATTGTACCGAGACTGAGTTTGGCTCCACGTCTGGATCATTACAGTACAATCTTGCCAAGGAATGGAACCAGCAGATTTGTCAGATCTGGTTGATGCCCTGAAATACCAAGGGGTTTGGATTGTTCAGCAAGAAGAAGAGCTTCGTCAGCAGCACCATTCCATTGCTGCTATCTCCAATCAACTTTCGGCTATCACGGACGTCTCCCAGGATTCTACAACCACCGCTCAAACAGCCAGTTCTTTCCTGCAGCTCACCCTTTTTCTGGCAGTCGGCCAACAGGAACCCATTGTAGCTTTGTTGGACCCCTACGATGGCAATGCTTCAGCCTGCGAAAGTTTCTTGGTTCAATGTTCAATAGTCTGTGAGCTCCAACCATCTTCATTCCCCACCAAACAATCTGGAATGGCATTCTTCATTATTTGCCTCTCCAGATGACCCAGAGACTGTGGGGGCCGCCTGTTGGGAGGCAGGAGACACTGCAGTTCAAACGATTACATCCTTCGCCAAGGCTATGAGGGAAGTTCTTGACCGGACCCAGTCTGGCCCTGCCACTGCCCGGAGGCTTCTCCAGCTACACAAAGGCAGCCTGTCTGTTTCGGAGTACTCCATCGATTTCCGGACATTGGCTGCATCAACACACTGGAACCACTGGGCTCTGTACGACAACTTTTTCGACCAGCCAGATCAGGTCCAGGACGAGCTGACAATAAGCATCCTCTCCCAAGACCTAGACAGCCTCATTGGCTTGGTGCTGCGGATAAATGCCTAGCTGCACAAGAAGTGGCTGGATTAGTATGTATGGTTGCTGGTAACTGCACTATGTGTGTGCCAATTGCTCAGGTTTGAGCCATGTCCTGCCTGGCTTGCTTGAAACTATGGCAGTTGACTGAACCTGGCTTCATCAGCTGCCCCAAGCAGAGCAACTGTGGCGTATCCAGTAGAGCTTTTGTCTGTACTGCGGAAGCGCAAACCATTCCACTGCTGAATGTCCTCACTGGCAGCTCCATTCTACTTCTGGAAGAGGGGTTCTATCCGGTAGGGGTGCAAATAAGCACTCAAATAAACGACCTTGCTGCTTTATTTGTCATTATTTCTTCCTTTGTTTGTTTCAACTGCTTCATTTCCAACTTCTGATGCTGCTAGCATTAGAGTGAAATCAGATTGAAGTCTCTCATCGTTTACACATGGTGGATCTCAACCTGTTAATGTTTGAGATGGCCTGATTAACAATCAACCAATTTATTTAACACATTACCAAGACCAATATATAAGCTTACAGTGGTTTAAAAAATTATTAATTAGGAAATGACCAAGAGACCACGAATAGGCTACATTGAAATTCAGTGTTTCCCCTATTATTATATTAGGGGGTGCCCCCCGCCCCCCCTTTGAAGGTCGAGTTAATTTAATTTAGTTTTGTTTTCTATATAGCGCCAGATCACAACAGAAGTCATTTAAGGTTACCTGTCCTGAAGAACAGGTCTAGACCTTGTCCTTTTATTAAACAAACTAAAGCCTTATGTTATTCATTGTATTTATATGACGGCATGTCATTTCTGTTTCTGATGCATGCATACACATGCACACACAGAGTCACGTGCGTGCGCGCACACACACAAGCACACTCCCAGCAGCGGACAGAGAGAGAGCGGAGGAGAACATGTCACGTCAACTGTCCGAAAAGCCAAAATATCTGCATTTTTAAACGCTCCCAGGCTGGTCAGGATGTTAACACTCACTCTGCAGTGAGGAGGAGCTGTGTTTACTTCAAATAATTGTTCAGTTATGTTATATTGTATAAATTGATATATTTATAATCTTGGAAAAATCGAGTGTTGTTATTAAAAATAACACGTGAGAACCCCCCCAAAAAAAAAAAGTAAACCTAGGGGAAACACTGAAATTTACATAAAATACTCACAATATTGTTAGTATGGCAATTCAACACATAATTAATCCATAATCTTCTCTGAATTCCATCTCCCCTTTTTTACGTTTAACATGGAAATACAGTTGCCTCCAAAATTACTTGCACCTCTGATGGCAATTCACAAACAATAGAAAAAACAAAAACAACAAAAAACAATATAATCATCGAAAAACTGAATTTATTTATTTCATTTAACCCTTATTTAACCAGGGAAGTCCCATTGAGATTGAAATGTCTTTTTCAAGGGAGCCCTGGGGGTTTAGGTGGGGAGGGAGAGGGCAATTTGCTCAGCCAATTAGATCAGGGGATGATTAGGTGGCAGGTCGAAAGAGCCAGGTTGGGACTTTAGCCATGACATCGGGGAACCCCCTACTCTTATCGAAGAGTGTCATAGGATCTTTAAGGACCACAGTGAGTCAGGACCTCGGTTTAACGTCTCATCCGAAAGACGGCGTCTCCTTCAGTTGGAATATACCAACATTTGTAAAATACTTCATTAATGTTTTGATGGAAACGTACAAAATCATAACAAACATTTAATATAAAATAGATTTCAACAAAATCAAGGTTGATAATAATTGGCACACTTCATTTAGTACCAAATGTAACCACCTGTGGCGAGGATACAGCATGGTGTCTTTTCCTGTTAGTTTTGACAAGGTTAAGGCATTTTGGACCATTCCTCTAAGCAGATCCATTCAAGATCTTTCACGTCCTTGGTTTTGTGTTTATCAGCTGCCATTTTCAACTCAGCCCACAGGTTCTCAGTTGGATTGATGGCCTTTACAGAACACTGATTTTGTTGTCACGGAACCATTTGTGTGTGGATGAGGTACGCTTTGGGTCATTGTCTTGTTGGAAGGTCCACCTACAGCCAAGTCCCAGCCTTCTGGCAGACGCAAGCAGATTTTGCCGCCAAAGTATCCTGATACTTTGTGGAATTCATTATGCCGTTAATATTAACCAGTGCCTCAGGACCTCTTGAATTAAAATTGCCTAAAAGCATGACTGACCCACCATTGTATTTCACTATGGGTATGAGATGCTTCTCTTTGTGTGCATCTCTGTTTCAATGCCAAACATGCCAATGCTGTATCTGACCAAAACGTGCAATTTTGGTCTCATCTGACCAAAGCACCTTTTTCCAGTGATAATTTAAATGACATCTGGCAAACTCCAAGCGCTTGCTTCTTTGTCTTTTGAACAGAAAACGCTTTGTTCTGGCAACCCTTCCAAAGAGACTGCGGCTATGGAGGTGGCGCCTGATGGTGATTTTTGGAATGTGGAATAACAAATACCTTAGTAAGATAACTTTTAAAACATTAAAATTAAAACAAACATTTTAATACACAGAATGAGAAATTTCTCCAGCACCTGCCATTGAGCTGCACTCACTGACAGTCACTCCCTTAGTTACTCCCAACTGAAGTGAACTTAACTAATAACTTGCCCATACTTCTGGACTTGCAACTGTAAAAGAATCGGAGATAAAAAGAAACTAAACTCTGAACTGTTGCAATGGTCACCAGCTTTGCCTGATGCACAGGTTACGATACAGCACCACAGTATCGTGGTGGCGTAGAGCCGCAAGTTACAAACGTCAGATCCACAGAGTTCAATGCTTGTTAGGAAATACTGTTTCCCATGGAAACAAGTACTTGATTTTTTTTGGGAGGCGGAGGCAGCCGCCTCACAATTCTCTATGCAGTAAAAACCCTGTTTGCTGATGAACTCCGTATCCCCAGCAAACTTCCTCATTTCCGATTATGTGCAGTGTTTTAGACGGGAATCACTCTCAGTCTTTTTTATATGCTTTGCGCGTATTTTGCGCGCGTATTGGAAATGTCAGGGGCGCAATTGATTGCGCCCCTGAGGTGGAATTCATGGGCGTTATGGGGCATGAGCGCATTCGAGCCCGTCAAAAGGCAAGGTCTGGTCTCTGGGGCGCCCCCTCTGACTCTCCTGCAGCAGCTGGTCTAGACAGATGGCGGCGTCTATGTAGGAGTCCAGGGAAGCGGCATGGTCCCGACATGCCATCTCTGCTTCCAGTTCTGGCTGCAGCCCGTTGTGGTAGATGGTGAGGACCGCTTGTTTGTTCCAGCCACTGGTTGCAGCCAGGGTCCTGAAAGAGAGAGCATATTCTGCCGGTGACCTAGACCCTTGCCGCAAATCCAGCAGGCGGTGCCCAGCCTTTTTCCCCGGGTGGTCAAATACTGCCTGATACTGGGTGATAAAACTGTCGTAGGTGGGGAAGGCAGTTTGATCCCAGATAGCAGTGGCCCATTTTAGGGCTTTGCCTGTCAGGCGAGTGATAACCTCAGTGATCTTCTCAGCATCACTCAGGGCAGAGTGGCAAGTGAAGTACAGAATACGCTGCAGCAGGAATCCTCTGCAGGCAGCCCTGATGTTGGTCATGAGGTCGCACTGGCAAGTAACCAAAGGAAGAGGCTGGGTAAGCCTGGCAGACTGGGGCTGTGGGTGGAGGTGGCGAACGAGAGGTGCTCAGCTTGCGGAAGCATCTGATGAGTTCATCCTTGGTGGCACCCAGCTGGACAATCTCCTTCTGCCGCGCCTCCACAACACTGAGGTTGGGGGGAGTAGAGTTAACCGTGGGGAATTCTCCTTCATCCGGTAGCGGTATCTTTGCTGAATCCAGAGTCTTTGGCGAAGTCTTCTGTAATGGTTTTCTCAGTGCACCGTTGTGTGCACTGAAATGAAAACAGAGGTAGTTGGATTCAGGTGCAAAGAAGAAAATGTGCTATTTATGCCTTTTGAAGGAGAACTTAAAAAGCAAACGATAATTAAACTATGCGGCAGGACAATAATTCCCAAATATTACAAAATACACTAGACTAACAATAGTCTGCTAAATATACAAGTAAATAGTTACAACCCCATTTCAAAAAAAAGTTGGGACGCTGTGTAAAATGTAAATAAAACAGTGCAATGATTTCTAAATCAATTAAAATCCTATATTTAACTGAAAATAGGACAAAGACAACGTATCCAATGTTGAGACTGATACATTTTATTGTTTTTTGAAAAATATCTGCTCATTTTGGATTTGATGACCGCAACATGTTTTTAAAAAGTAGGGACAGGACAATAAAAGACTGGAAAAGTTGTGTGATGCTACAAAAAGACAACTGGCAGAACATCTCACTGCTAAATTGATTATTTAGCAACAGGTCAGTAACATGACTGGGTATAAAAAGTCTTTCGTAAGTAAATATGGTGACGGCTTAACCACTCTGTGAAAGACTGCATCGGGAAATAGTTCAACATTTTAAGGTTTTCAACTTACAGTTGCAAAGAATTTGGAGAATTTATCCTCCATGGCACATAATATCATTAAAATATTCCAAGAATCCGGAAAAATCTATGCATGCATGGGACCGGGCCAAAATCCAATTCTGAATGTGTAATGGGCGGTGATAGGACGCCAGGTACCGCGACCAGTGAGAGAAAGAACTGAGAGCAGCCCAGATAAGAGACAAACACAAAAGAGGTACACACCTCCGGTAAAAGCTCGCGCTTCCAAGGACGAATAAAAGTCCGCAACACGGAAGCAGTGCGAGAGAGAATAAACAACATGAGAGAAGAGAGAAAATTTCTAAAAGAAGCAATTCCTAACAATAAATGGAATATAACAAATCACTAGGAAATCAGACTTGAGATTTTCTCCGGCCGAAGTGCTAGAAACAAACAGACACTCTAGCGATAGGCGTGGCGAAACCCCCAGCCATATATATAGAGTCCAGAAAACTCCGCGCCGGCTCAATCAGCCAGCTGGGCTAGGAATTCGATGGAAAAGAAATCCGATATCGTCCCGGACAATAGAACAAAGAAAGGTCCAACAAACAAACGCACGCCTAAACCATGACAGAATGGCCCTGATTTTCAGGTCCTCAGGTGGCACTCCATTAAACACACACAGGATTCTGTAGTGGAAATTGCTGCATGGACTCAGGAACACTTCTGTAAACTAGAAAAGTATTTGCAGGACACTGCAAAAACAGAGCAGGCCCTCCATTCCACCTGGACACATTTATAAGTAAATTTCATATAAATTTCAATGATCAAACATATAAAGATATTGTGTCAGCAAAGAGGTTTTATGTAAGTACATCCATGACCTCACTATGACCTTGACCATGAACTGAAATTGCCCAAAAGTTGAGAGAAGCTGAGTCCTGTTATATTAATGAAAAATATGGCAAAGGAGGCTGCAAAGTATTGAGCAGCTGAAATCCTACATAAAGCAAGAATGGGAAAATATTTTGCTTTCAAAACTACAGCAGTTGGTCTCCTTAGCTCTCAAATGCTTACAGAGTGTTGATTGAGGAAGACGTGATGCAACGCAGTGGTAAACATGCCCCTGTGCCAACTTTTTTGAAATGGGTTGCTGACATCAAATTCTAAATGAGCTCATATTTTCCAAAAAACAGTAAAATATGTTTCAGCATCTGTATATTGTCTTTGTACTATTTTCAAATAAATATGAAGTTCAAATGATTTGTAAATCATTGCATTCTGTTTTTATTCATATTTTACACAGTGCATTCTGTTTTTATTCATATTTTACAGTGTACCAAATTTTTGGAAATGGGGTTGTATAAGCAGTATGCCACACAAAAGCTGTGCGAGACTTCGCACCATTGTGCTGGGGGGATGCTGGCCATGGGAACACCTTGTACCTTTCTCCCACTATTTGTGAATACTTCATTTAAATTGATGGGACAAAACGTCCTCTAAAAAATAAGTAATCAATTGAAAAAAGCAAAATTATACTCCATCAGTGTTGACTCTACTCCTGACGTATCGCATGTAGATCAACTTACATTTATTTTACAATGTGTTTCAATGGATAGAACAGTTCGAGAGTGCATCCTGAAATTTTTAAAGATACAAAGTCACTCTGATGAATCTCTGCACCATTTGGTTCCTGCTGTTTTGCAGGAGATTGATGTAGTCATAACAGATTGTAGAGCACAATGATACGACAACGCCAGTAACGTGGCAGGGGTATACAAAGGATTACAGTCTCGTATGTGGGATATAAATCTACTTGTTCAGTGGATTGCATGCACTTCACATACCCCAAATTTAGTGGGCGTAGCAAGTGTAAATAGTAGTCTTGAGACTGTCAACTTTTTCTCATTTGAGCTGGGTTCTTTAACTTCTCTTCCGTCAACCTAGCCCTGGCAAATTGTTATTTTGGGGTAACAGCCAAGTTGCAACAAATAAAGTGAGACATTCAAGGGCCTATCTGATATGCGATGGTCTGCTCATTCCAGCGCCACCAAAGGACTTTGTTTTAATTATGGAAATATTTGGCAGCCTCTTGAGCTAATCAGTGACTACACCAGCCAAAATTTAACAACCTGCTAAGTGGTGAACGGACTAAAGAAAGAAAAGGGATCGGTTAGAGACAGCTTTCCTTTGCAACCTTTGGAAAACAGTTCTCCAACAATTTCAACAGACATTACATTCTAGTGTGTTGAGCTTTACCTTGGAAACACCATAGATTTGAAGCACTCACTTAGACTATTTGTTTTGGGATGAAGGGATCGATTTGAACACTTTGAAACGGCCACAAAATGCATCTCGCCATCTGTATCTCCGCTCTATAAAAGAGACACACAGCATGAAAAACAGTGGCGGATCCAAGGGGGGGCGCACACCTTTTTTTGCGGAGAAGTTAAAATATAGAGCGCATACTATTCCTTGAATAAGCTCAAATCGAATATGTTCACGCGCATATTTACAACATTCAACATTTCTGATAATCTCCTAGTCTATAACCACACATAAGTTGGCAGTCCTCACGGTTTATATACCACTTTTAATGGTTCAACTTCACTATTCTGGTTGTCTTGCATCATGGCAAATTTATTTGGATCCAACTGTATTTATTTGCTTTGTGCGATAGGAATGACTGAGAAACTCTTTTCTTGCAAATAAGAAATGATACATGGACTTAAGCTATGTATAATTTATTTAATTTAGTTGTTTTCGTCCTAAAGCTTAAGAAGGCAGGCTTGCTGGGAAATTTGTTCGACCAATGGCCTTGCTTGTCCCTTGTTGCGGTAATAGTCTAAAAACACGTTTCAATGACTACGACTTCAGACGAAAAGGTCAGAAAGCAATGGAAAAGCAGAAAAGCTTAGAGAATAAAGTAAACCGACATTTGAGGCTCAGCCTTTCAAATGCAAAAAAATGACCAGCTGTTTGGCTGTGATGATCCTCGTAGCAAGCAGTTTTCATTTGCAGGGGGACATGGAAGCGGTAAGACTGACGTTAAATTAAGAGGCTATCGCAAGTATGCGTTCGGTTAAAAATTGCTTGAGCTTACAAAAGGACCCCACTGATGGACCAGTTGTTCATAGCCTACTATTTGATATACATTGATTTGTTGTTTTACAGTGCGAAAGTAAAATTTGTCCTGGAATACCGGAAGACTTTCCAAATTTTCCATTCCAAAACCCCGTATTGACGGTCAGAATCACCCGTCATTAAACTTGTAACCAGCGAGTACTGCAGTTCTGAAGCTAGTGAGCTATTCTATGCCCTTTAGAGTAGAGGTGCAGGATAAATATAGTTTGCGATAGTATCGTAAATGTTGCTTTGATGATGTGCAATTTTACATTATCGAGTATTCATACTACCTCGGTAAAAAAAAAACAAACGCAATGCACAGAAATGGAGGAGGTGCGCTTGCTGTGTTGCCGCCTAGACTGCTTTAAGGGGGGAATACTATGAAGCAAGTTCAACATAGATGGGCTTTATTTGAGTGAGCCGGCTCAACAAACCCTGAACTCGCAATCAGAGATAATTGGTACCACAACAGTGGTTGTAATCTTTCTTTGCTAACCTCGGCTTGGTGCTTTCAAAGCCGTGCGTGCTCTCAATAAAACGGCGTTCCGTGCGTCAATTGAC
The DNA here is from genome assembly GCA_029692085.1 of Gymnothorax javanicus. Taxonomy (NCBI): domain Eukaryota; kingdom Metazoa; phylum Chordata; class Actinopteri; order Anguilliformes; family Muraenidae; genus Gymnothorax; species Gymnothorax javanicus. Next base: position 124,354,275 of record CM056195.1, read on the forward strand.
CCTATTTCCGTTCATCAAATGACCGATCGCGTGCTGTATGTTTCTTCGGGGAAGCTATCGCTGATCCAGGATCAGAAAGACTGCAAGATATCTCCCCCGCGCGGCACCAGGAGGCGCCGCCAGCAGCTTAATGGGAGACACATATGAAGTTTCAGACTGATTGGTTGGACACTTGAAGGACTGCACGATTATGCATGCGCATACTCGGGTCGACACTTGGTAAATTGTAATGTTAGTATATGCATCCATGTTGGTTGATGTATGCACTTGTTCGTTGGATATAATGTAAGTGGTTGCTGGGTGATTAATAAAATCTTAAAAAAAAAAAAAATCTCCTAGGAGGAGTGGGTCGTGATTATGGGGAGTCATGAAGAATGTAAAAATATAAAAACAGCAAAAAGCAACACTGTTGCGGCTAATAAGGGCAGAGAGGAATTCTGGCGGAAAATGGCTGACCGTGTAAATGCGTAAGTCCTCTGATGAAGGACTAGTGGAAATGACTTAAGTTTCTTGGCAAAATCAAACAAAGTGAAATTGAATTACTGATTGAATATTATCTGACTGTGGTAAATACCAATAATAAACTCCGTTTTACTAATTTCTTCGTTTTTGGCTAAAAGTATTTCTTCCATTACTTTTCTTTTATACAGCATGATTTTAATAAAATCGTATCCCACCGCCAACCCAAACCGGTTGCACTGTTGCAAATTTACAGTAGTCCTGTGGCATATCAAAACAATGATAAGAATGATAAAATGCTATTTAATTTTGTGATAGGTGCTTTAATAGTTGCAGTAACAGCACTGTCAAGAGGACATGGCAGCAAGTTAAAACAAAGCATAAGAACATTTATCAAAGTGGTAGGCCCGATGTTGCTTTGCTTTCATAATTATTTTTATGGTATGCTGTGTAAAATGTATAGCGCAGCATACAATATTCTTGCTCAGATTTTCTGCATCACCACCTGAATGTTGTAGGTTCCCGTGGCAAAAAACCGCAATGCTATGAATACCGTTCGTGTAACTCTAAGCGCTTCTCTTTGTTACATTGCCAACATAAGGCTCCAGTAGATCGCATAAGTAACGAATTCCCTTAGCTGAGAATCTGTAGCGTTCATGGAGAATATCATCAGAAAAAGCAAACAGGTCATGCCAGTCTCCCTGGCATGACCTTTTATGAGTTTTAACAGCATTCTTTTAAAATCACATTTTAAAGGATATCATCAGATTATCGTTATCGGGATATTTTTAATTATAATCGAGATTTTTTTTTGGCCAATATCCCCCACCCCTACTTTAGAGTCTGTACGATATGTAACATTTTTTTAAAAAGGTTATGTATGAGTCAATCCAAATAGTTCAATGGTCTTATTTAAAAATTCTAAATGGCCCTAAAGTCACATTTCTTTTTCACATTCATTCATGTCAATATAAATATAATAATAATAATAATAATAAATAATAATAATAATAATAATAATAATAATATTTCCATAAAAAATAGTTTATATGTTGACAATGTTATGTTTTAACATAGGACAGCATCATTGTATTAGATTTATATCAGGACATCTTTAGGATAAATAGGATCTTTAATATAAATAAGATGGTTTGTTTTTGACTTTACCCACCCAACCACTGCCTCCAGATTAGTAAATTCACTCACATGTGCAGAAATTGAACTTAATGGTGACTCGGATTATGCGTATGACAACACTTCCTACTCTCACAACACTTGGGAGTGTTTTGGAAGCATTAAAACCTCATCTTTTAGAACCATTTTGAAAAAAAGGCAATCCCAGCATTGTAATAACTTTTTACAAGCTGTTGAGTGTGGTTATCTTTTTCTAAACCTGGTTTAGGGACTTGGTGGGGGGAGGGGGGATTTGGCGATCTGTTAACATCTGCTAAAATCACAGCTGCATATAGCCACTGGGTTTGCATGTTAGATATACACTACAATTATTTTGTTGGAGGCTATTTGGCGTTATATAAACTCAAAAACTAATAATATCAATGTTTTGTGGGAAACATGGTCAAACCCTTTCACCAGTAGTGGTGATTTTGTCAACATTTCTGAAACATCAAAACCTTTGAAAATCGCTCGAACCATAGCACATTGGTATTCACAGGAAAGCTCTCATCAAGCACTTTCCAATGAACACCAACACTGTAGGGTTTGGATGATTTTGAAAGATTTTCTCCTCTTTATAATTTTGACCAAGTCAACAACAGCAGTGAAAGGGTTAAGGTCACGACTTTGACAGTAAAGTGAAAGTCTTAGGTAAAGGTTAAAGCTGTCAGTTAATGTAAAACTGCGTTATAACGGGGCTTTGAAAGTTTTTTAGCTTAATTTTTGGAACCTTGGGAGGAAAATTATTGAACAAATAGACCAGATTTTTCTCCCAAGATACCAGGAAAATGTGTTTTCAGCACATTAATTTTTCAAAATTTTCTGGGGGTGGGGCCCTAGAGCCCCTCCTTGCTGCGCGCCCCCCCCTTTCAGCAATTCCTGGATCTGCCCCTGAAAAAAGCACCCACACAACGCGTTTACAGCACCAGACTCTCAGACATCATTGACAAGGAAGCAACAGTTCTCTATGGGTGTTTTTAGTGTTAAAATTGATACAATCGTTACAGAATTAGACCATAGGTACAAGTCATGTGGAGAAACCAAAACTAAGGATTTTTAAACAATCTGTCTAATATCTCACCTCAAGAACTCCAGTCTTCGGCCCTCAAACTGCAGCACAAATACACCATGGATCAGTAAAATGATTTTGCAGATGAACTCTCTCAGTTTCAGGAATATATGACTGCGTACGCAGCTGCGTAGGTCACAGAGTCTGTGGGCTGTGTTTCCAAGCATTGATTTTGCTCGTAGGTTATGCTTCACTTTGTCCGTAACAAATGCAGCAGGAGAGAGATCATTCTTAAAGCTGGTCCTTGTCAAAAACAGACTGAGATCAAAAATGCACCAGGAATGACTCAAGGTTTTACTCTGAAACAGTAGTATTCAGTGTTGTTCCTGGAGACCCACTGCGTTTGCTGGTTTTTGTTCCAACCAAAATTGTAATTGTAAGATTTTACCAAGCTGTTAATATGTCTTAAGGTGTATTTCATGTTTAGAGTACTGTAGTTAATTACTCTTTATAAAAATTTTATAGAGACATCCATACAGGTTATAAAGAATTAAATACCCTTGAAGATGCATTTATTTTAATATTGCAAGTAATTTCAAGTAATATGACATAGACGCTGAGAAAATCAGTACACCCCAAATTTGGTTGCTGTTTTGAGTTCCTTCAAAGAACTTCAGGTGAACTTAATTAGATTAATATAACACAAAACTGGTTTGACTATCATTCTCTCATTTTATGCTGTTATTTCCCATACAATGCAATGAGAGTATGGTATTTTTTATTCTTGATGGCATACTCAGATATTTCTGTTAACATGTGGGGTAAGAGGGCAAATAACTGCTGTGAACATTAAATGCATTTAATTAAGACAAATTGAAAGCTTGTTAAAATCCTGTGATTACAATTGTGGTTGGAAAAAAAAACAGCTTACAACAGCTTTTTGACAGACAGTGATAATTATCCTTTATTATGCCACGAAATGCATCAACTTGCACATAGGCGTAGCAGTCAGCTGTGTACACTGTATCTAGCCTAGGGCTGTCCCTGACTAATACAAATCTTGGGGTCCGTCCCTATACCCACAGTTCCACTCAAAATTGACCCTAGCCTTAATATTTGCGCGTTCCTGCAAAGGGCAAGGGTGTCCCAAACTGTAAGATGACTAAGGGAAGTGCTTTTTAGCCCTTAAAATTCCCACTTAATTGTAAGGGCCGGGCAATGCTCACTACGAACTGAGGGAAAGAATGAATTTCGCAGGATGCACTGCGAGACTATTGAGCTGGACGAGTTTTCCAAGAAGATGGCAGCTGCCATGAAAAAAGCACTGCACAATTGTAGGCACTATTTCCGTAAGCATGCATGCAAAAAATCCTAAACATGTCAGAATGTGTTATGTTTGTGGGTATACACCTTTATCTGTAAGTGTTGATTTAGAATATGAGTGCTTGAAAATTGCCAATTCACATTGTAGCCAGCATGATATCCACCGAGTTCTCTGTATAGCAGTAATACTGCACGCATTTGGCTAATGTTATCGTTATGCGTGACGAGCATGCCTGCATTTTACACGTGTTATATTCGAATTTCTTTGAAATTTGTGTCGTGACATGACCTGGTTTGTGATTGTGAATGTGAACATACCACGACAGCTACCTGGTTGTAGCTGCGTATGCCAACTTTCAAAGTTGCAATGATCGCTCTGGCAAGCCATGCAATGAGTTGGTAACTGTATAATGTAGGCTACTGTTCAGTGTACAAAACCGATACACATTACATGATAGAATGTAAACGCCTCGAAATAAGTGCAAGAAGCGTACGTCAGCCATAAGCATGACGTACATGGACACACGTGTTACGCTAATTTACATGAAGTGGCATCCCAATTCTTAGGTGAAATTCCCTTCCCCTCAAAACTACCCCTTCGTCGTTGAGGGAAATCTTAGTATTTAGTGCACTTGAAACCAAGGGTTAAGATTTAGGGAAGAGAATTGGGATTGGGCCTTGGTCAACCAACGGTTGGCTGTTTTTTTTTTTTTCCCAATTATTCGATTTTGATAAGACCACTTTATCAAAAAGAGTATTTATTGAAGCATACAGCCATACAATCATACATCGAGTTTGGCGGAATGGCTCTACTCTGAGAGATCCCTGCCCGTCCAAGCATGGAGCCAAAGGCAGAGAGCTGCAACTAGCCCCCCCCCATAGAACAGAGCCTACAGCAACAATGACCTCAAACAGACGAGACATTGTTATTGAACAGCAGTTAAGTCATGAAAGAACAGGGTTACAGAATGCTAAAATAGACGAGAAGAGCTTGAGAGGAGGAGGGTTGTTAAGCGTAAGCACTGAGGAGCCGCTTCTCAGGATGACAGCTTAAGTATGCCAGCATATCATTTGTCAAGCAATCATGTGACAGCTAAGTCAGGCGAGTCATGTGCACTCAGACGGTTCTCCGGTGGGAGAAGCAGCTCCTCTGCGTTAGCAAGCTTGACTCTGTGGCCTATCAAAATGTATGTCAAAGCTCCATTTCTGATAGGACCACTTTGTCAAAAAGAGAATATTTATTGAAAGCATACAGGCATATTAGCATACAAGCATACATTGGGTTTGGTGACATGGCTCTGTTCTGAGAGATCCCTGCCCGTCCAAGCATGGAACCGAAGGCAGGGAGCTGCAACTAACGCCCCCCTCCATGGAACAGAGCCTACAGCAACAATGATATGAAAAGAAGAGACATTGTTATTGAACAGCAGTTTAGTTTAGTTATAAAGGAACAGGATTAAGGAAAGCTAACAGTACACAGGTGGAGCTGGGGATTAGGAGGGTTGTTGAGCAAGTACGTTGAGGTGCCGCTTCTCAGGTGAGCTAAAGCCGGCATATTATCGGTCATGCAATCATCTGACGGCAGAGTCAGATGACAGTCATGTGGACTCAGGTGATTCACCGGAGGGAGAAGTGGCTCCTCTATGTTAGCAGGCTAGACTCCGTGGCCTATCAGAATTTATGATAGAGCTCCATGTCTGATAGGACCACTTTGTCAAAAAGAGAATCTTTATTGGAAGCATACAGGCATACAAGCATACATTAGGTTTGGCGACATGGATCTGTTCCGAGAGATCCCTGCCCGTCCAAGCAATGAACCAAAGGCAGGGAGCTGCAACTAACCCTCCAAACAGAACCATGTCCAGCATAAGCTAATGGTAAAAAATATGAAGCTTTCATATGTTTAGTAGCAGCCCAGCGTCTGGTCAATTTATCTTGAAGCCAGTACAAGAGAAATATTCTATGTGAAGTGTATTATGTGTAGTGACAACCTGGCAGTTGGCACAATCTTTCTTGAAGCCAAATACAAGAGAAATATTCCACGCGAAGGGTACTATGCGGCAGCCCCGCGGCTGGCACAATTACTTTTGAAGCCAAATACAAGAGAAATATACTTTGTGAAGCGTATTATGTGTTGTGACAACCCTGCGGTCAGCACAGTTTCTCTTGAAGCACAAGAGAAATATTCTATGTGAAGTGTACCATGTGTTGTGACAGCCCGCCAGCTGGCACAATCTCTCTTGAAACCAAATACAGGAGAAATATTTGATGTGAAGTGTACTACGTGAAGTGACAGCCCGGCGGCTGGCATGATTTCTCTTGAAGCCAAATACAAGAGAAATATTCTATGTGAAGTGTATTATGTGTAGTGTTAGCCTGGCGGCTGGCACAATTTTTTTCAAAGCTGATTCAAGAGAAATATACCACATGATTTATGAGCATTACGAGAAGAGAAATTTTGAAAGCTGGTACTTTTTTTAAATAATTGAAGCGTATGTAGTGGTGAATGAGTTTGCATGGATGCGGAGGAGTAACGCTTTGTGCCCTGACTATGTGTATAGAATGGTGTTCTAAATGACATGTGAACCAGATGCAAGTAAAATATGGATGTAATTTAAAACAAAACATGGTAACAATGTCCACAATCTTATTCAATTTTGACCTTACAAAATGTCCTTAATCCGTGAGCGAAGGTATCATTCATAGGCTGCAGATGTCCAAAGTCCCGCAGCCATCAGTGACGTAATGGAGGCCATTGAGTTGGCGGTTGTTGCTGGTCCAATACGGAATGAGTGAGAAGTGTGGAGCTGAGGGAGAGGCCATGGTACTGACGAATAAGGCAGAGCCGAGCAGTAAACCTAGACCAAACAAATGATGGGTTTTCCGACCTCTGTGACAAACAAGGGAACTCAATACGAGAAAACCTTTCATTTTATCAGAACTGCACATTTGAAAAATATTGCCATGATGGGCTTCACAGTAAACCCTGGCCTGAAGCCCCTGAAAAGCAAGCCAGCGGTGACAGTGGCAAGGAAAAACTCCCTATGGATAAAAAAATAGGAAGAAACTTTGGGAGGAACGAAGCTTAAGAGGAGTAGTCTATCCTCCTCTGACCGGCTCAGGGTATGAGTTCATGGTTGCCATAATGCAAAACAGTCAATTGAAAGCAGTCCAAAATTTGTAGATTGCTGCATGGATGCCATGGACCAAACCGTTTCGATAGTGGAGACTGGGCGGCACTTGGTCAGAGGCCAGGTGGTAATGATGGCAAAGACCAGCAGCAGCATGCTCGGGCAGGGCCCCGCCGCACACATGGAGAGAACACAAAACCAGGCAATTAGTGGAGAACAGCAGGTGGAAGCAGTGCTGGTAATATACCATGAGATAATACAACGTATTGTGTACTGCATAAAGTTGATATAACAAGAAAAAAAAATACCATGACTCAAAACGGTAAACAGCACACTTGAATCTGAAAGCTGAGAAAGTTGCTAGAATCCTCCCAAAAACCAACTAGACAGTCCGGTCTCCCACGACCACATGGGTGTAGCCCCCAAAATCCTGCTTCTCCAGCTTGTACTGGGTCCACAAGGAAAGCCCTATGTTTCAGCACAAATTTGCGCATTATTCAGCCAATACTGTTGCCATGGCAACCAAAATAGATAGGTGTCATAACTGAAGAATATCAAATATAAAAGTAATCGATCAAAAATTACAGCCTGTACAGCGTCAACAAGGAAGTGTCTACGGACGCAGTGGCGGAGACGACAAGCATGAATCCGTAGTAGCCGCCCGCCTTTAGGGAATATGTTGATACCAAGCCATAGTCTGGTAGGCTATGAAAGATTTCAGCCCAAACTGCTAGGAGTATTGTGCATGCCACAAAGAAAAATCCTCAAGCTATCTCAAGAGAAATACAGGATGCTCTGGTAAAAGATGGTGTGGTCATTTCAAGGAGCACAATTAGGAGGTACTTAACCTCTTAAGCCCTGAGCCTCTGGCTCAAAAATGACATGCCCTAAATGAAATGAGTATATCTCTGCAACTACTAGGTCCATTTGAATAATCTTATTGTCATAATAAAGGAAATACGTTTGGGATTTTAGTCACAGTATAAAAATCAGTATATATGTTACTGAGTCAGTGTAAATGAAGATGGAACACAGCATAAACTAGAACTGCGTTTCGTCAGGACAAACCATGTGAGTGTGTTTGCCAAAATGTCTGTCTGTCTGTCTCTCTTTCTCACACACACACACACACACACACACACACAGTCTATATACTGGTTGTGGTGTTGAGGCTGCCCTCTGAGCCTAGAGTCGGCCAGCGTTCCGTGATGTCATAAAGGCAGAACTCCACCATGCATTTTTTTTTTCCATTTTCTTTTCTTTAATCTTATCAGCTGTGGTTAGGGCCTTACACATTCTTGCCTTTTCCCATGGCATTGGCTTGTGTCTCGCCTCAACCTGGTCAGCCAAAACCATTAAAACTCTGAACTGCACGCATGGGACGGACTGAATTTCAGTGCCACCAACCTCTGCTCTACTGTGGTCTGAGCCACTGAGCTCACAAGCCCAATCAATCTATTGGGCAGCAACCACATACCTTTGCTAGGAACCCATACTCCTCTGCTGGGAGCATTCCTACAGACTTCAGCGTGAAGGAGGCAGTATTGGCTCCTTCGTGCTCAAGGTGATAACTTTTTGTTACTCAATGCCTCTTTTTCAGACACAGACTTTTTTTTCTTTTTTTAATCCCTCCACCAGACACCCCCCCATTTTGGGGGTCTACTGAATTCCTTCAATTACAATAAATTTCTCAAAAGACCCCACACCCACCCTTTGACTCCCATCACAGCATCATACACCCACCCTTCCCTACACCCATTAATACAGAAGATACAGTGAAAAGACAATGACATAAATCAGAATGTAAATATATACAAAAATGAGTAAATTGATATGAAAATTAACAAAATACCTGCGCTATTACATACATTGATCATAATTACATACACTACTGCTCAAAAGTTTGGGATCACTTGGAAATTTTCTTGTTTTCCATGGAAACACACATGAAATTAGTCTGAATCGGAAATATAGCAAATTAACAGAACATGCTGACATTGTCAGAGATAGAAATAATGATTTTAATGGAAATGATGAATATGTGTTACGACCCTGGCTCAAAGGGAAGCAACAAAAAGAGGGAACACGCACCATTTATAAGAAATCTTACAAATTTTATTCACTCCAAAACCAATACCAACTTCACAGGACCTAAAACAATTAAAAACACATCACAAAGGCCGGCCATTAAACCAAAAACCCCAAACTGGCTGCCCCCAAACATGGATTAAGGCCGCCTTTTAAAACCCCCAAAGCCCAATCAAGAGGAACCAGATACCCAACCCCCAATTAACCAATCAAGGGGTGGAGAAAATCCCAGCTGACGAGCCTCTGGGTCGTCACAATATGTACTTCAAACTTTGCCTTCATCAAAAAAAAAAAACCACCTTCACTGTTGATACTGAAACTGGAGTTTGACGGGAACTATTTAGCGCAGCTGCTAGTTGACAACCTGTGAGGCGTCTTTGTCTTAAACTACACACTCTCAGATATTTGTCTTCTTGCACAGTTGTGCATCGGGGCCTCCCACTCCTTTTTTCTGTCCTTGTTAGTGCCGGTTTGTGCTGCTCTCTGAAGGGAGTAGTTTACAGCATGGTAAGAGATTTTAAGTTTTCAATTTCTCGCATTGAATAGCGTTCTTTTCTAAGCACAACAATAGACTGACGGTTCTCTAAAGGAAGTTTTTTCTTTCTGGCCATTTTGAGCCTGTAAACAAACAAACAACTGCTGATGCTTCAGGTACTAAACCAATCTCAAGAATGCCATGCTCCCTTTTGCGCTCCCTTATTAGTTCAACGGTTTTCAGCTGTGCAACAGCATTTGCAGAAGGGTTTTCTAATAATCAATTAGCCTAATAAAATGCTTAACTTGGATTAGCAGCCATACCAGGAGATTGATGCAGAGGACGGACAGTTGCTGATACTAAGCCTCTATGCAAAAATGTAGATCATTCTTTGAAAATCATCTGATTAATTTTAATTGTTCGTGAAATGGATAAAAATGTTGGTGAAATGCATGAAAATGTATTTTTCTTTGGAAAACAAAGAAATTTGCAAGTGATCCCAAACTTTTGAGCAGTAGTGTATATACATATATACTCATGCTTTAGCATATGTACATTCATACGAACACAGACAAACATATCATATATTAATAGACTCATACACATTTACTTGTATTATTTTCATTCCCAGCCTTCTGCTACTCTCAGCGCCCTCCATCTATCCTTATATACACTTAACCTACAGCTTTCACGTGCCATCATACATTCAATTTTACTATGATGTTTTACAAAGAGTTTGAATCTCTCTATCCTCAAAGCGTCCACAGATATTGATTTAAAAATGAAAATTTTTCCAAGAAGTATTATAATATTGACTATTTTTCCAGAGTCATTTGTTAGACTGCCCAGAAGTATGGTGGGCAAATCCAGTGTAAAGTTACTTGAATATAAAGCCAGCCACCTCTGAACCCTTGTCCAAAACAGACCTACATAGGGGCAGTACCAAAATAAATGATCCACTGACTCAACCTCTTCGCCACAGAATCTACACAAGTTGGACCCCTCAATTCCCCAGATATGAAGCATCTTTTGAGTGGCCAAAAATTTATATATTAATTTAAACTGAAAAAATCTTATTGACAAATCTATTGTTGTTTTGTAAATTAAATTGAAAACCTGGTTCCATGGAATCGGAAAATCTAGCATATACTCCCAAGAATCAAGAACATTGTGAGGATTGGCTCTCAGTTTTCCTGATTCAAGGTGAAACTTATATATCATTCTATTTATGCTGGTTTTTTCAATCCACTGAAAGTTTTTCATAGATGGTCGACAGACAAGCTCCTTGGTACTTCCTTTAACAATTCTTCTTTTCCATTTTAGCGGTATGGCCGCAACCAGTTGATTGAACTTTTGTAACGGGCAAACCTTGCCATAAATGTCAATTAACCCTTCATAAGACATTGGGCTCTAATTTCGTGGCGCAGCGCAGGGTGGCGCAGCGTGGCGTAGCCCACGCAGTGGTAATTTCGTCCGGCGCAGCCCGCGCAGTGGTAATTTCGTGCGGTGCAACACCGCGCGCAGCCACTTTGGCAATTTGGTAGACGGACGTCGCGCCGAGATGGGTGTGGCGGCGTAGTAGGGGAGGTGTCACATATTCATCAAGACGCAGTGACAATTTAAGTGGATAAAGCGTCCGCCGCCGCGTGGCGCTGAGAGCTCGCCAGCTCCAACCTGGTTTACATTCTGTGCAGTGGTAATTTGGCTGACCGGCGCACAGTGCGCATACGTCACCGAAACCTCACAGGCAGGTTTCCAGAATGTCAGGCACATTTCAACAGAGCCGTCGCATGGGCTGTGCGAAGTGTGCGACCGCACAGGGCCTCGCGCTTTTGGGGGGCATCGCGGCTGGTGTGTGATTTATTATTTTTTTAAAATAAATTAATACATATTTTGCATCACTGCACTTGACTCACCATGCTCCTAAAATGCCAATTCTCTGTGTCAGTTTCATTCTTTACTATTTCATCTCGATAAAAGCTTACCCAGATTTTTTTTTTTTTTTTTAATTTATTTATTTTATGTCGTCATACGTAACATATGCTCTGTCTCGCTGCTCACTCGTCTTTCCCAACTGCGAGATTGCTCTCAGGGTCTCCTTGACGATATCAATAATTGGCATCGGGGTAGCGAAGCTTTTCAAAGTTAAAACAAATTTAAAACTATTTTCGGACCTCCATGTCGCAGGAGAGACTATGCGGGCTCGCCCTTCTGTCTATCGAAAAAGACGTTGCATCCAGGCTGGATTATAAGGATTTAATTGCTGAGTTTGCGGCCCAAAAGGCAAGGAAAGTGACCATCACCTAATCAATGAATGGTGAGCGGGAATCTGATGTTTTTAAGTTATGCTGCAGCAGAGCGTTTGTGACTGACTTGTATGAGAAAATATACTGCATCGTAATCAAGTGTTAACTGTCGTGGGTGTCAGCGGATACTACGCCTTTGTTAATCTGAGATTTTTTCCATAGAAATGAGTCAAAATAAGCGACTGTCACCAGTGAGTGTGAGCCATTAGATATTAGTGTTTGTTGAATTGTAATTCGGGTCGCACTTTCATACTTCAATATGCCAATATAATGGGACAGCTGAGCTAATTTGATGATAAAAGCCAATCGTTGTGCAGTTAATTTTTTTCCTTTAAAAGATTATGATATCCAAAAAATCAGAGTTGAAATTTTTGCCACAATAATGCTGTTTTAGTCTAAAAATGCATGTCATTTCACCGGGTGTAACTAGAACAGCTATGTGCTTGCAGCCTAACATGATTAATGCGCGTGCGCATCGCAGTCGGCACAGGGCCTCGCACCCCCCCCCGACGGCCCTGCATTTCAATGCAATAAATGATTACAGCAACCACTATTTAATGTAACTATCCGAATCAGCACATTAATTATAGCATCTATATCGATTGTCCTGATGTCAGATCAAAGAGAGAGAGAGAGAGAGAGAGAGAGAGAAAAGAGAGATGCGGTGCATGCGGGCGCGAAAAGTGTGTAGGCTATGTGGGTATGTGTCCTTCAGGTGCTTTCACACGGATGGCGTGGATTTGATTTTTTCGCCGCGACTGAATACATTCAAAGTCAATGCAAAGACGCCGAATACACGCGCGTATTTCGCGTCTTTGCATTGACTTTGAATGTAATCTGTCGTCTTTAAAATTCGCTTTCGCTTCGCCCAGTGTGCAAGCGCGTAATACTATTATTGTCACTTAGGTTTTATCGTTTTTAGTGGGGGAAAGGAAAACAGCCTGATTGCTATGATCTCGTACTGAGTTAAGATCACATATTAAAAATAAATGTGTAACGTATCTTGCATTGTTGTCCATGCATGTTAATCCCAAAATTTTAAGCAGCAACAGGGTGTAATAATAGGGCTATCCATCGTTTTCTCTTCCCAATGATGCAGGCAGAAGAAATAAATAAGCAACCGTCAGATTTCATTCCAACTTCATAAGTTTGAATGATGTGACGTAGTTTCGTTTTGAAATTCCATTCTAGTTCGCTAATGGTAATAATTCGCGAATGCCCTTGCTAGCCAGCTAACTCATATTCGTAATGCTTAATATAGACGTAAGCGGTGCAGAAAACATGCCTGAAGCAGCAAAGTAAAATGCAACATTAACGCATCATGCAGACATAGGAGAGAGGCTTCTATATTCCAACACATTAAAGGTGAGGAGAGGAGCTCATTTGATTGGTGAAGATTTGACTCGGCTGTGTTATACCCAAACACGCCTTCTTTGCCGCTTGCGCCGGCAGGAGGGACCGAGGCGGGACAGAGGAGGACTTGCGCCAGGCTACGCCGCGCACGAAATTGCAACATACGCCTGGACACACCCCGTTGGCGCGGCGCAACCCCCATTCGCCGCGCCTGCGCCTGGTCTACGAATTTAGAGCCCATTAACTTATCTTCATTATTTACAATATCATTTATAAAAATAAACCCAGAATCAAACATATTTTTCCAAAAAATAAATTTCGTACCAATCAATATGTTAGAATTGAACCATATGATTTGTTGCAAAATTTCTTCAGTATTTTCTGGAGGATAGAATTGGAATTGCAGCCAACTTTGTATGGCTTCCATTAAAAACGGGGAAAGATTAATGACCAGTTCCTTATTGAATTGTGAGAACTGGGGGTATTTAATCTGTAGAAAGGGAAACAGTCCCTTTTTAAAAATCCGGTGTACACTGTCTAATAACCTCCTGGAAAACCATCTTGGGTTTTTAAAAAACTTTGGAATCAGGGAGGCTTTGAGTGAGAGATTCAAAGCTCTTAAATTTAACAATTTTAGGCCACCTGATTCATATTCATTGTAAAGGTACACACGCTTAACTTTATCTGGTTTACCATTCCATATAAATTTGAAGATTTTTTTCTCATATTGTTTGAAAAATGATTCATTTGGCGAAGATAATGTCATAAACAAGTATGGAAATTGAGACACAACTAAGGAATTAATCAAGGTGATTTTACCATAAATTGTTAAATATTTCCCTCTCTATGGCTGCAAAATTTTGTCTATTTTATCAAGTTTTTCATTGAAATTAACCTCTGAGAGATTATCCATGTTTTCAGGAATATGTATGCCGAGCATATCAACTGATCCATTCTTCCACTTTATGGGTAAATTACACCATAAGGTAAATGTAGTGTTTTTCAGAGACCTGATTCAAGTATTGTGCATTTGTCATAATTTGGCTTCAAGCCTGACAAGCAGGAAAAACAATCCAGGTCCTGTGTTAGGCTTTGCAAGGATAAGGACTGAGGAGTCAACAGAAAGGTAGTATCATCTGCATACAAAGAAACCTTTGTATGCAGCCCCTGGATTTCTAAGCCTTTGATATTTTTATTTGATCTTATCTTCATAGCAAGTATTTCAATTGCCATTATAAACAAATAAGGTGATAAAGGACGACCCTCTTTTACTCCCCTTGACAGTGAAATATTACCTGGAATATGACCATGATTTATAATTTTACATGTTAGGTTGTTGTACATAACTTTAACCCATTTTATGAGAGATTCACCAAAGTTAAAAAATTCAAGGCATTTATAAATAAAATCCAGACGAACCTTATCGAAGGCTTTTTTGACGTCTGCAACAAAAATTAAACCTGCTTTTTTTGACATTTCATAGTTCTCTATAATTTGTAGTAGCTGCCTAATATTGTCCCCAGTATTTCGACCTTGTAGAAATCCAGACTGGTCATTGTGAACAATATCAGACAAGACATTCTTAATGCGATAGGCAAGACATTTTGCTCGTATTTTGGCATCGCAACACTGAAGTGTAAGAGTTCTCCAGTTTTTTTAAATAAACTGGGTCTTTATATTGGCCACTGCTTTCTTGTTTTAATAGCAGCGAAATCAGACCACTTTGTTGGGTCTCAGACAATACACCCTTATCATATGAGTAATTAAAACATGTAAGTAGTGGTTCTTTAATTTGATCATAAAAAGTCTGATACACCTCAATTGGTATGCCATCGAGGCCAGGTGTTTTCCCCGGCTGAAATGACTTAATTGCCTGTCTGAGCGAATCTTCAGATATTAGGCCTTTACCGGACTCTCTTTGCATGTCTGAAAGCTTAACGTGGCTTTTTGGGAAAAAGTCTTTGCAGTGGGCATCATTTAGAGGCAGTGGTGGAGTCTGAAATGAAAACAGTTCAGTAAAATATTTTTCTTCTTCTTTTAATATATCTGCTGGGGTCACTAGAGTTTCACCCTTATTTGTGAGTAGTTTTTGTATGTTCTTTTTAGATGCGTTTCTATGTTGAAGATTTAAAAAGTGTTTGTTGCATTTTTCACCCATCTCCATCCATTTTGCTTTATTTTTAAAATATATATTAATTGATCTTTCTTGATAAAATTCTTCAACTTCATTCTGTTTTTCTTCCAAGATGTTCAACATATCATTAGATATATTAACAGAGTTATCATTATCTCGTGTAAGCTTTTCAATTTCTTTTGCCAGATTTTTCTCTTTTGCCCTAAACTGCTTTTGTTTAAAGGAAGAGTATTGTATTGCATGCCCTCTAAAGGCACATTTGAATGTATCCCACACAATAAGAGGATCTGCTGAACCTATATTATTTGAGAAGAAGTCTGTAATGAAAACTTTTGTTTTGGTTAAAAAAATACTATCCATTAAAAGACTGATTAAATTTCCAGTATCCACGGCCTCTAGGGAAATCGGTAAGTGATAGGTGCAGCCCTATAAGTGGTGATCGGATCTTATTTTGTCTTCAATTACTGCCGTTTTGACTTGCGCAACCAAAGAAAAAGAGATCAGGAAATAGTCAATACGACTAGCTTGATTCTGTCTCCTCCAGGTATACCGGCGTAAATCTGGATTTCTGAGTCTCCAGATATCTACAAGGTCCATGGCATCCATAACACCTGAAATTCCTTTAAAAGCATTATCTAAGATGTGCCAGTATTTGTTGACCACTTGTTTGACAGTACTCGAAATAGGGCTATGGTGTCTACTTTTAGCCCTATTTCGAGTACTGTCAAACAAGTGGTCAACAAATACTGGCACATCTTAGACAGTGATCCTAGTATTGCTAGTGCTTTTCAAACTCCACCCAGATTTTTTTATAAGAGAAATTATAATTTAAGAAACTTTTTGGTTAAATCAGATTTAGGCCCACCTAAAAAGCCCACGCATTTCATGTCTCGGATCCCCAGTGGTAATTTCCCATGCCACAACTGTGTTCATTGTTACACCATGATGAAGGGTAACACTTTCACCCACCCCAAAACGGAGGTAGTGCTCAAGGTTAAAGGAAGAATTACATGTAGAACCAAATATGTGATTTATTTGCTAAAATGTCCATGTAATTTATTTTATGTTGGAAAAACTAAAAGGGAATTAAAAACGAGAATATGTGAACATAAATGTGATATTCGCAACCATGATGAGAAATCATCTGTGGCTAGGCACTTCAACAGCCTCAATAACAGTACCAGTGATTTACAGTATATGGGCTTGGAGGTTGTGGAGGCGCCATCTAGAGGTGGTAATAGGGATAGGCTCCTCCTACAGAAAGAATGCCAATATACCCACACTCCTGGAACCCTCATTCCTAATGGGATGAATGAGGAGATCGTGTTGACTTGTTTTCTGTGATGTTTTGATCTGTTTTTTGGTGAGATCAAGTATTTTTTGATCTCTTTGACCCTTTTTTCTCTTTCTTTTTACTCGATACACTTGTTTCATTTGGGTCAAGATTTCATTATAGTCAATTGATGTTTAATGAGCTTCAATTGTGTTAATGAGGGGATAATTACCACACCTGAGCCAGTGTTGCTATGATAAGTCAACTGTGTGATACCCGATTTGTTTGTCACTGCACTGAAGAAGGGTTAACAGCCCGAAACGTTTGCAGGCAATAAATTTTAAAACTTGGAGTGCTATCCTCTTTTCTTTCATTTCAGATAACATAATTACACATTGCCTTCACTCTAGGAAATATAATATCTGAATTTAAACATTTTTTAAAATTGAAAATGAGTGGTATATTGTAAGATGAAAGGTTAACAAGGTCATAAAAATACAATTTAAAACAATAATTGCATGGATATGAATGCATAATAAGTTAGTTATGAGGTAAAAAAACAATATTGGATGATAATGAGTGTTTGTTGAGTATTTTGAGCTGAGTTAAATCATGGGTCAAATTTGAACTGCTTACACAAAAGATGTCGGCAACTGTCTAACACATTCTAATACATTACAAGGGTTAAACAAACACAATAAGCCATAAGTTATTTGCAGTCCAGCCCAATTGTTGTTCATCATAGCACGCAGTCTAAGTGACGTGCTACTTTTAACCTTAATGCATCGTAGTGCAAGCATGCACCCTTAAAGCCTCTGGACAACATTTATTTATTTATTTACTTATTTGACACCAGCAAACGTGAGCCTCCTGGAGCGATGCTTCACAACAGCAAATATAGATCATAGCATTTATTCGCAAAGCCAGACTGTTGCCGAGCTCAGCGTGAGTAAAAATGGTCAAACAGATACTCATTGCTACATTTTGTGAATAGGATCCCCTCCGGCTCGTAGTTTTTGAGGTGTGATGACAGATCTTACACACATCTGGTTTTTTTTTTTTTAAATTATTATTAGGATTTTCAGGACAATTAACTCATTACAAACATACACCAACATATAATATGCAAATTACTGCAGAATGACAAAATATCAGATCAAAACTAATTTCAAATAACATTGAAAAAAAATATATGTATATATATCCCTCTATCATCACACATCATTATTACTATTAGTGCCAAATGAAGTCATTCTACTTTTTTTAAAAAATTGAATTAGACATTTCTGTTATTTCAATGATAACTAGAATCTGTGCTTGTGAAGCACTATGATGTTCCCCGCCATTATATATATTTAGTTGCACATTTTGAAGAGAGAACTATGAAAAGGCACATCTATACCATGTAATATAACAATATGCCTAGTTTGGTTGAGAAAAAAGTGTTTTGGAGTTTTGGTTCGGACAAGGTCCACACTCTCAATACGCACTAAGTTGAAAAGGTTACCATGGAAATCGGAAAAATAAAAATTTCTGAACAAACAAAATATCAAAAAGCACATCTACACCATGTGATCTAAATATACGCCAAGTTTGGTGGAGAAATCTTTCATAGTTTAAGAGTTGTGGTCCGGACAAGGTCCCTACCCTCAATATGCACTAAGTTGAACTTGTTACCATGGAAACTGGAAAAAATAAAAATTTCTAAAGAACCAAAATATCAAAAGGCACATCTACACCATGGGATCTAATGATATACCAAATGTTGTGAAAAAATACTGAACGGTTTAAGAGTTGTGGTCCGGACAAGGTCCCCACCCTCGATATGCACTAAGTTGAACTTGTTACCAAGGAAACTGGAAAAAAGAAAAATTTCTAAAGAACCAAAATATCAAAAGGCACATCTACACCATGGGATCTAATGATATACCAGATTTTGTGAAAAAATATTGAACGGTTTAAAAGTTATGGCCCGGACAAACTTGCTCGGAAGGACGGAAGGACGGACGGACGGCCAGAGGGTAAAACATTATGTTCTCCGCAACATTTGCGGGGAACATAATAACAACATTTGCGGGGAACATAATTACAACATTTTGTGTGATTATGTTTTCCTAGTTTCTCTTCGACATAAAAATAATAACAATTAAAAAAAACTATAACCCCCCCCCGACAAAATCTCCTATGTAACATTTATGAATAGATTTACCTTTCATAAGGTCACTTTGAACAAGAATAAAAATGCATGTTATTTGACAGTTTCCTCATTCAGACAATTGGTTAGATGGTACAAAATTTAATCAAAATTATATCCCCCCATTGTTCAAAGAATTTAAAACTGGACTCCATGTTTCTTCAAATATTTTCACTCTCCCAGAGAGTTCAAACCTCAATCTTTCCAAATATAGTACCTCTCCTAGGTCTCTAAGCCACATATCAAATGATTGAACTGACCTTAAAGGACCAGTGTGTAGGATTTAGATGGACAACATGGCTGAATAACTGGCAGGAATGGAATGTAATATTCAAAAGTACATTTTCATCAGTGAATTATTTCCTGAAAATAAGAATCATAGTGTTTTCTCTTATCCAGAATGAGCGGGTCATCTTCATGGAGGTAATATAATAGAACTGGAGAGAGCGAGGAAGTACCACCCCTACTACTTTCAATGGGAGATGCTAGGCTAGCTACTTCAGCCCAGGAAGTACGGAATTGATCGACGCCATCTATAAAAATGGCGTTCCATGGGTGCTTATTTCCGACACCATTTCATAAGATTGCCAATCTGATTACAGAGCACAAATGGCCAAGAAAATGTGTCGTCTGTGCGGATTGGCGAACGTGTTCGAGGGGAAATGATGAGCAACGCTGTTAATCCGGAACGCGCACGCACTATACACTCATTGGCTGAACTGCTGCAGTCAGAGCAACAGCTGGACAACCAAACTTGTGAACGAGCTGTCATCAAGCTCTAAGTAGCAGTTCTTATTTTCCAGGCCCTCTTGAAAACATCGAACAGTTGCGTCAGACAAAGAGCAAAATAATGAAGGATTACCGAATACATTTTCTTTTGTTTTCGCTTTATTTGGCAAGAAAAAATGCACACTTTTCAATAGGTGTCTATGGAGCTTTGGCGTCTTTGGCCACAAAATTGTATCCTTGGGAAACGCGGAGGCAGGAAGCTAACATGCTAACTGGCTGAAGCAAAGGAACTTCCTCGTTCTCTCTGGTTCTATAATATATCCCTTTGGTCATCTTCCACGGAGCTGGCCATTTTGCACCACCATGTTTCTACGGTAGCCCAAAACGGGAAAAAAGTAATTAAATAAAGCACTGACATGAGCGTGCCTTTCGCGTTTTTGCAAGTTTTGCGGCCACCGTAGGTTCTCTGAAAAAGAAAATGATCATTTGGTTGCAATCTATAATCTCACCACTTGATGGCTCTAGATCTCACACACCGGTCCTTTAACTTCCATAACTGCAATATCATTTTCCTAGCCAGTATCATTCCCAGGTATACAGCCCATTTATCACTGCTCGACTCTGGAGCTGCTTTATTTTCACAACATAAAATGGCAACCAGAGGGTCTGGCACCCATTTTTTCTTAAAGGCGTTTGAGAAAAAATTGAAGATAGAAGTCTAATATACTTCGATAAAAAAAATCGATACAGCACCAGCTGTACCAGGTTTGATAGATATTAACTTATCCAATGTAGAATGATACGGCTTATTTTCAAAGTTTAAAATATGTCTCTTGGTAAAATCTCTAATTTGGAGGTAACGAAAAAAATCTGAGGCTGGAATCTTAAATTTGTGTCTAAGTTGCGAAAAAGATGAAAATTGTTCGTCCACATACAGATCCTTTAATGTTGAGATGCCTAGCTGCTTCCATAGCCTGAATGTAACATCCTCTTTAGCAGGGATGAAGGAATGATTTTCTACAATAGCACAGTCAATATACATATTTGGAGCCTTTATGTATTTCCTAATTTGTTTCCACACGCTAAGTAAATTATATACTAGACTATTTCCTCCGTATATTGATTTATCAATTCTAACTGGGCTGTTTAAAAGAGCTAGGAGAGATGTCCCTCTACATGAAGATTGTTCTAGCTCAAGCCAAGCAGGTTGCGGCTCTTCTGAGGCAATACCACTACAATTCTTCCAATATGATAGTGTGTTTAAAATGTGCGGCCCAGTAAAAATATTTAAAATTAGGAAGACCCAGTCCTCCATCCCACCACATTTTACAGATGCATTTTTTGCTTATACGAACTGTCCAATATTGCCAGATGAATGGAATAATAATGAATTCTAATTCATTAAAAAAACCAGCTGTGGTATGAAAGAAGGAATCGACTGAAAAAGATGAAAACAGAAATCTAGGAAGAACCACCATCTTTACAGCATTTATCGTCCCACAAGTGATATTGGTAATGTCTTCCAAAACTGTATATTCCTCTTCAATTGTTCAATTTTTTGTTGCCCATTAACTTGAAGTAATGATCCCAACTTCCTAGTGACAGCGATCCCTAGATAAGTAAATCGCTCATTTGCTATTTTAAATGGAAGAGAGTTAAGAAGGGGATCGTTCGGATTCAAATAAACTGGCATAAGCTCACTTTTCTCCAAGTTCTCTTGCACACATCTGTTACCAGGCATTTGATCAGGCTACTAGCACGCAGCAATTTCATATTGAATATAAATGTTTGAAAAGACAGGATTTTCAAAAAGTAGAGTTCAACACCAAAGCTTCAACAAAGTTTAAAAACTCAAAATAAACTTCATGGTGTAAATACGCCCATGCTCACGAGTCTATACAGGAATTATAGCTGCTGCGCAGCAATGGTCGGGGCCGGGCAATTTTAGGCAAAATTAGGCAATCCTGAGCAACAAGCAGAGTGTAGGAAGACGAAAAAAAGGTGGCATTCTAGTGTGCATTTTACATCAGTTGAGGCTTGAACTCACAATTTCTGGCACAAGAGACTACGCTCTATCTCACTGAGCTAATTGGCAAATGGAAATGTCACATGTAGCTTCACAAATTGACTAAGCCAGTCACCTGTGTGCAAGACAGCAGCTGTTAGCGTGTAAAGGCAGATTTCAGACTGCTGTCAAAAATTCAGTTATTAAGATAAAAATCCGAAATAGACAGCATGGATATGTTGGTAATTTGTTTTTAACAATGATTTATTGGCTCCATAAGTGAAAAACTGATGTTTAAAAATGGCATTTTTGCATTGACTCCAATTGTTCGCATGAGAGCGAAATTCAATATGCTGTAAAAAAAATTCAGTTTTTGAGTTAAAATTCTGATATATTCCAAACATCATCTACCATGACTCCAAAATGTAGCCATTTTTTTAATGAACATTGAAAATGTATTTAGCAAGAATTTGAAATATTCGATAAATCAAAAATCTGTGTGGATCGTTTGTGTAGGACAGTCTGAAGATGCTCTGTAGCAAGTTTGGTGTCAATTGAGCAAAAATTGTGGGAGAAGATAGGTTTAATAAGTTTCACACTTTTTGAAAAAAAAAAAAAAAACAGAGTGATGGACTTCATAAATTGCAATAGGTTTAAATGTACAAAATGTACCTGTTCTTCAGTATGGGGCTACATTTCGGTGATAGTTGCAAATCTGAAGCACATATGGTTGATTTGTTGTGAATTTTCAAAATTTTGAACTTTGTAGGCTTGCTGTAGCGCCACCATCTGGACTATTGGCCTGTTTTTGCATCTGAGGCAATCTGGCATGGGACTGGACCTTTGTGCAAAGTTTGGTGATTTTTTTGCGAATGGGAAGTAGGATTTCCTCAGAAGAAGAAGAAAGAAGAAGAAAAAGAACATGCAGGATAACAATAGGGTCCTGGCAGCTTAGGCTGCCCGGCCCCTAATTAATTGAGTGCACCGGAGGTTACCAAGCATATTAAGACCGACTAGACAGAGATCAGACAGAGACAGAGACAGAGATTAGACAGAGATCCTCCCAATGCATTTAAGACTTGAACTCAGCCAAATCAAAGAAAAATAACGCTTCCCGGTCAGAATCCGCAATTGCTGGTGACGAGACAGAACATTTTAAACAGACATTAAAAGAGTACCCGCTTCTTCAGCCAGGCAAACCTCAGCATTTTGTAACCTGAAATGGTGTGCCAGGCATAAAATCTATCTACATCGTCACCAGCCAAATTAATCTCCGCCAAATTGCGGTACGAAGAGGAAGGAGGACCCCACATATGTCATTTGTGAATATTTCATTAAATTGCCCCCGGAAGAGTGAAAAACCACTACCTCTGTAGTGGGCATGGAACGGTTCAAGTAAAAAATCTGAATCGTTCATTTCACTAGTCACGGTTCGGGGCATGTATCTATTGTTCGGCTCAAAGCATCGCAGAAATTAAAGAGAAACTCATCAGTTGGCGCGGATGAGTGTCGAGTGCAATATTTGCAAATTCAGACTTTTTTTGCCAAACATGCTCAACATGTCCAATAGGTGGCAATAATGCTGATATTACTATTCGTGTGACACTTGAAACCTAGCTAGGCTGCGTCCAAATAGACAAAAAATTACATCCTATCCACCAATTTCTAGCAACTTTTCTTTCACCTTTGTAAAAAACGTTATGAGGTACTCGTAAAAGAAAGGTGTAAAGCAGAATTCAAAAGAGTTTAGGAAGACAAGCGTGCTAATAAGAGAACCCGAACGCACGTACACTAGGCAAGGTGACCATGCATCTCTCGCCCGTCATGCTCATTTGGTTTCATGATTGGCCGGATGAATGGCAGTTGCTTTAAATATTGCTGCCACATGGAATTGTGGGATAGTGTTATCTCCTTTCTTTTCAAAAAGGGTGGTTCTATGGGCTCTATCTTTCACACTGCCTTACGTGTTGCCACTACCCGCAACCCGTGAATTACGCATTTAGCAGCTTCCACTATCCCTAAACGATATCTTGCGGCTACACTACCCGCTATGCATTATGCCGAATCCTTTATTTGCGCCTGGAGGTGTGCCCGTGGGCGTGTTTATGCACTTTCCCTACAATTGCTATCTTGACCACACACGTCAGGGAAAGCGTATAGTGGATTCTAAAACCACCCGCTACCTGCATTTGGGCTTTCACAAGAGCGCTATGCACTAGCACTCAGCAACGTAAATTTTTTTTTTTTCCAGCGAGAGCGGCATTTCAGAACTCTTTTTGCGAATGAAGGTAATTTGGCGACAAGTATGTACACCTGTTTTTGCAGCACGGTCCGCAACTTGCTGTAAAAAAAATTGACAACTGTCAATTGGAAAATGTAAACGGACGAAACCACGTACTTGTCACCAGAATTACCTTCATTAAGCTGAAGAGTTCTGAAATGCCGCTCGCTGGGGGAAAAAAAAGTTAATCGCTGAGTGCCAGTGCATATACCTAATTTTATTTTTCTAAAATGGGATTTTTGTTCTATGCTTCATTTCAGACGGGAGAGGGAGTTGGAAGTGCATGGCAAAACGCATTTTTTTCTTTCTTTTTTTTTGAAGTTTCCATCACAAAAGGGGTAGGCTTGATTTTTATTATTATTTTTTTTTTTACTACATACCAAACATTAAACAATATGTCAATGTCAAATAATAATAATAAAATAATAATAATAATAATAATAATAATACAATTCATGATTAACTTAACAAAAACAGATCCTCCCCTGACTCGATTTGACCTCATGCACGGGCAATTTAACTTCGTCAACGAAGAAACGTGGCGATCTTCCTCTCTCCACCATGGATTTCGGTTTGAGGATTTGGGATAGCGCAGCCTGCTCGGAAAAGCAGTGGCACCTGGTACACTGATTGGTTTAACTGGCGTAACGCCCAAACCACGCCTATGCATAATGTAACGGGTAGCGCTGGTGTTTTAGGGATATGGGCCCTATCTTGCGCCAGAGTCCCTAAACCCGTTATTTGGGGATTTAGCATTGCGTAAGAGGCGTTCCCCCGCGAAAGTTGCTATCTTGCACACCTGCCTATATCCCTAAAACACCTGCGCTACCCGTTACATTATGCATAGCAGTGGTTTGGGCGTTACGCCAGTTAAACCAATCAGTGTGCCAGGTGCCACTGCCTTTCGGAGCAGGCTGCGCTATCCCAAATCCTCAAACCGAAATCCGTGATGGAGAGGGGAAGGTCGCCACGTTTCTCCGAAGACGAAGTTAAATTGCCCGTGCATGAGGTCAAATCCAGCCAGGGGAGGATCTGTTTTTGTTAAGCTAATCATGAATTGTATTATTATTATTATTATTATTATTATTATTATTATTTGACATTGACATATTGTTTAATGTTTGGTATGTAGTAAAAAAAAAAAAAATCTAGCATACCCCTTTTGTGATGGAAACTTCAAAAAAAAAAAAAAAAAAAAAATGCATTTCGCCATGCACTTCCAACTCCCTCTCCCGTCTGAAATGAAGCATAGAACAAAATCCCATTTTAGAAAATAAAATTAGGTATATGCACTGGCACTCAGCGACGTAACTTTTTTTTTCCCCAGCGAGAGCGGCATTTCAGACCTCATCAGCGAATGAAGGTAATTCTGGTGACAAGTACGTGGTTTCGTCCGTTTACATTTTCCAATCGGACAGCTGTCTATTTTTTTACAGCAAGTTGCGTGACCGTGCTGCAAGAACAGGTGTACATACTGGTCGCCGAAATAACCTTCATTCGCAAGAGAGTTCTGAAATGCCGCTCTCGCTGGAAAAAAAATTTACCGTTGCTGAGTGCTAATGCATAGCGCTCTTGTGAAAGCCCAAATGCGGGTAGTGGGTGGTTTTAAGACCCGCTATACGCTTTCCCTAAAGTGTGCGGTCAAGATAGCAATTGTAAGGAAAGCGCATAAACACGCCCACGGGCACACCTCCAGGCGCAAATAAAGGATTCGGTATAATACATAGCGGGTAGTGTGGCCGCAAGATATCGTTTAGGGATAGTGGAAGCTGCTAAATGCGTAATTCACGGGTTGCGGGTAGTGGCAACGGGTAAGGCAGTGTGAAAGATAGAGCCCTAAGTACCCTATGCTAAAAGAGGAAAATTAGGAAGCACAGAGACACCTTTCAGCATGTCACAGCATTTCTGTTTGCATGTTACATTTGTTTGCGTCTTTTTTCCCATGTTGCTTTCCGAAGTTGGTTTTGTCAGTCGCTTGTTGTCTTGATATTTGTTTAATATCATCCACATACCCTCCCTATCACTCCCCGCACTTGATTCTTATTGTATTCTCACCACCTCTGTGTATTTAAGCTTGTATTTTTTATGTTTATTGCCAGGATTTCTTGTACCAACATTGCACTTGTTTATGTTTATTGCCAGGATTTCTTGTACCAACATTGTGCTTGTCCTTGCTTTTCCAGCATATTCTCCGGTGCTTGCTGTTTTGTTCCTTACCCTTGTTCCTTGTTTCCATACCCACTCTCGTCCTCTACCTCCCATTCCCTATGTCAGTTTATACCCCGGTCCTTCACCATCGCTTATATCCATTTCTACCCCTTGATCAACCTGTTCTGACCTCTCCCTCTTCATCCTGCTAATCCTCTTTGTTCCTAGCTGCTTTGTTTTGACCCAGTCCGCCAACTACAAGTTGTCTTGCTTACATTGCCTTGATATCTGTGCACTATACCTGGACTGTCGACTGTGATTAGATAACCAGATCATTGCTATTCCTGGGTCTGTGTCTGGTACCAGTGTTGCGAGCCTGATAGCTCAGGCCTAAGAGGACTCATTCATGGCAGGATGCATTTACACACGTAGTTTACTATGTCACAACAATTATGACATCAAATTCTATTTTTCTCAGGCAGTGTGGTCATTTTAAATGATAAAATATTCCAGTCACTGTCTGTCAACGTACTTTACAGAACAACCTGAGAACTGCTCTAGTGTCACCCAAGATCCAGCACCTGTTCCTGCAGAGGAAACAGCTCCATCTCCAGGACAAGATTCTGCTCCCCCTGCAGCAGAAACTGCTGCATCTCTTGCCTCTAACTGTGCTGTAGACCTAGAGCCAACCGCAAACCCTGCTGAAGGACCTACTGCTCTAGCACTCACAGCTCCAGCTGAAGCCCAGCAGGAAGGTTCAGCACCTGAACGTGAGAATGCATTCCACATGTTTTTGTTTGTTCCAACCCTTAGTTTCTCAGCTATGTGCTGTCAGCCCTCTGTCTTTCCTGCAGCTTAACACACTTTTACATAGAGATATTAGACTCTTTTTATTCAAATAGTCAGGATCTGCAGAAAGGTCCGCAAAATTTTACAAAAATTATGTAATTTATAGTAGCCATTTGATTTGCATCTAATGTAGTGAGAACGTTTTCAAATATACTGTTTGGAAATTTTTAAATGATAAAACAAAATAAAGCAAAATAACTAGATGCGCAGTGTGACTGGTGGTTAAGCTGATGAACTAAACGACAAGACCATCATATACATCACAAATGCAATAGCACAGGACTCCACCCAACCACTACACTGTCGCCTCACTGTTATGCCCTCTGGGCAGAGGTACAGGACACTGAAGTACAGAAGAGCCCGTTTTAACAAAAGTCTGCTACCCTCAGCCATAGCCACCCTAAACAGAAGAAAGCGCCAAGGTACTGTTTCATATGAAACCACCATTGCCCTATATTGTGTGAATGTGTGTGTCCACCTTTGTAGGCTTCGTTGCACTTGTTGAAATGTGTGTGTGTGTTTTTTTTTTTTAAATGTCTACTCTGTGAACCTGTACAGATTCATGAAAACAAATGGCATTGCCCCCCCCTCCCCAGATTTGTTGGAGAACCAGCTGCCAGACACAAGGCAGGACCTTACAGGACTTTTCACGGAGAAACCACTAAGTGGGGAGGTGATAGTAGGTAAGGAGAACCAGTAGAATCAGGAGGTGGCTGTAGGTAAATTGACCATTGCTGATATGCTACTTTACAGAGGGGTGGCTTATTTATTTAGTGTTGTTGCATACCAACGTAAGGCAATATGCCATACACATAAAGCAAAACCAGCAAAAATGTACAAATGACAATATGCCATACACATAAAGAAAATTGTGCTGTGCAATACTAGTGTGCTCAAAGTGTCCACAATATTACAGTGCGTTACGCAATATGCGGGCAATTTGCGGATCCATTTTGGGATAAAGCGTCAAAATGGTGTGCATAATAACACCAATAACCAAGTTCCAAATACTTCCCCTTGCCAATATAGTTCAGACAAAATAATGGAACAGTGATGTGTGACTGAAAATTGTTGAGCTTAAGGAATAGAGAAACATTCAAGAAGTACCTAATAAGTTGGAAATACACACTGTGACTATCAGGGGAATAATTAAAGTAATATTATGAAAATATTTTATCTTAAAATAACAGCTTCAAAAAATGTTTCTTGTACACTGACTTAATCTTTAATCCCTACTTGGGGCCCCAAACACCTGTTCTTGCACTATGTAACTTTAATTTTCCCTGGTGCTAGCACCTGAACAGCTAAGTAATGCTTTACAGCACTAGCTACATCATATCACCAACTATGGGTTTTTAGCTAGCTATAAGTAGAAGCTAGTCCAGTATTCTCAGTACAGACATCATGGCAGGGGCGAACAGACTACGTTTACTGAGGAAGCTTAGTAGAGAATAAGGGAAAGTGACCTACCAAGGGGCCGAACATGTGTAATTCCTGGCATAGCTTTTAGTCGGAGCTTCTCGAGTTGGCCTTTTGCTGTTGGACCAGTGAAAAACATTAGCTAGCTTGTGACGTCTTGTGTTGATGCACTTGCTTGATGTTTGTCTGTGTAAGCAAAGTTGGCAAATTGCTGGTTTTTGATCATAAGCCAAGCCAACAGCCCATTTCGACAAAGATTTACCTGCCAGCTAAAGGAGTCCCATTTAGTGCGTTTTTTCCCCAAACCATCGAATTTTAAATATTTTTTCAGCTTTGATAGACCACCCCATGGGGTTCATGAATCCACCAGAGAAATCTGCAATATCAATTTTCTTTATGACAAAAAATTATACTTTTAACATTTTTTCATTTTTGGGAGGGGCCACCCATTCTGGGGCCCCACAAAGTGTCACCAATGATTATAATCATGAGCTTATCAATGCACATTGTAGCTGATATATTTTCCAAATGAATAAAAAAATAATTGGTTGAAATTGATGTCATACTGCCGAGATAGGAAGATATTTGTTCAAAAAATATGTTCTGAAATGGATATTGCCAATGGTCATGTGTGTAAACAACGGTATATTTGACAAAGTTCCCGGCCATGACACACCAAGGGAATTTGCTGAAATTTGCAATAGGGTATTGCCAACATTCAATGAAAAAACCAGGATGTGTCAACACCGGTAACATCTTCATCCAAACACTTGCATCAACCGACCGTTGTAAACCCTAAAATGGGGTGTGTTGATACGAATGGATTTTGTGAGTATGGCTCTCACTTAATTCTTCTAGTTTAAGATTTTTCAGTAATATAGTTATTAACTATGACCCTATTGATGTTTATGCTTAAATTATTGCCTCTTCTCAGACCTTCAAACTGAAGGAGTCTCAAGATCACGACGAGTGAATGATTTGCAAATCAATTAAAACCCTATATTTAACTATAAATAGGACAAAGACAACGTATCAAATGTTGAAACTGATACATTTTATTGTTTCTTGAAAAATATCCGCTCATTTTGAATTTAATGACAGCAACATGTTTTAAAAAGTTGGTACGGGACAATAAAAGATTGGAAAAGTTGCATGATGCTAAAAAAAGACAACCGCCGGAACATCTCACAGCTAATTAGATTATTTAACAATAGGCCAGTAACATTATTGGGTATAAAGTCTTTCATAAAAAAATATGGTGAGGGCTTAACCACTCTATAAAGACTGCATGGGGAAATAGTTTAACAATTTAGAAAAATGTTTCAACACTCAAATGTTTTTTGGAAAACGATTACCTCAAAAATTTGTGTTAGCAATCTTAATTGCATTGTATGGAAGGAACTTAAAAAAAATAAGGTAAAGTTTTTTGTTTTTTTTTAACACGTTTTTAAGTGCTATGAACGCAAGATCATTAAGTTGGCAAACAATTTTTGAGGTAATCGGTTTCCACAAAACATTTGAGTTCATCTCACTTGTCACAGTTTTCAGTTAACTTAAAATTGTAAGGAATTTGTACCATATCCTCTATGGTACTTAATATCGTTTAAACGTTCCGAAAATCCAAAAAAATCTCTGCACGTATGGGACAAGGCCAAAATCTAATTTTGTATGGCTTTTTCTGCAAAACCATGCCACACACTACACTCTGCACGTATTACAACATCATGGCTCTGCAGTAAAAGAGTCTGGGTGCTAAAGTGGTCTGCGTTCAGTCCAGACCTGTCACGCATTGACAATATTTGATGCATTATGAAATGAAAAATATGACAAAGGAGGCTACAAAGTATTGAGCAGCTGAAATCCTACATAAAGCAAGAGTGGGAGGACATCTGCCTTCAAAACTACATTAGTTGGTCTCTTTAGTTCCCAAACACTAACAGAGTGTTGATGGAAGAAGATGTGATGCAACACAGTGTAAACATGCCCCTGCCAACTTTTCTGAAGCGTGTTACTGGCATCAAATTCAAAATGAGCAAACATTTTCCAAAAAAACCCATAAAATATCTCAGTTTCAACAACTGATTTATTGTCTTTGTTCTATTTTCAAATAATTATAAAGTTCAAATGATAAACAAATCATTGCATTCTGTTTGTATTTGCATTTAACACAATGTCCCAACTTTTTTGGAAATGGGGTTGTATTTTGTTCAAATAAATGAGGAAACTGTATTCTTTGCATTTAACGCATGTACTCTCCTGGTTGTGTCTTCTGTGAAGTAACCTGATTTTTGGGCTGGGCCGCAAAAAGCGGCCAGGCCGCAATTTTTTTTTCCCTAAACGCCATGTCTATTGCACCTTTTACTCGTCCTCTGATTGGTCAATCGTTTCCAAGGAGACATAGAAACTTCTGAATGGGCGCGGTCATGTGGCAGAGTCCCCGACTTCCGGAAGCGTATTGCTGCCATTCCTGGAAAAAAAACGGGTCTGTAATCACGTCATGAGTGAAAAGTTTCTTGTTATTACAAGATCCTTTGCGCGTTATTACAACAATTTTCACGCTTTAACAAGATATCTTCACGTTATTTCAACGTGAAAACATCACATTATAACAAGAAACTTTTGGCTCATTTACATGATTTGATTAAGTTCTACTTCATGCTTGTCTTGAAATATGGCGAGATTATGCTATTACTGAGCACGGTGGGTGATATTGTGATTAGTATGCGTACACTGGGAGGGATTTTAAAATGGTTGTGGCCGTACAGAAGACAGAATGAGCCTGACCCCCTGGAGGTAGCGAAGTTTCTGAACACCGGTCAAGCTATCACTAGCTCGGAAAACGACGGTCATACCGTTACAGCCAATAATAAAATGCGCAAATACGGCAGAGATCACGGTAGTACCGTCACGTGATGTAATTGCTGTCAAATAACCGTCACGTGGAAAGAAATAACAAGGCTTGTTCAACAAAAAGAAATGTGTACTTTGTTCAGAAAAATATACAACAAATTTGCATAATTTGGTTTTCCAATTGATTATTATGTATTTATTTTTTCACTGAACAGGATAGGAAGTTGGTAGTTTGGCCAAGGTGATGGGTGCGATTTTGGTGAGGTGCTATTATTCCAGATCAGCACTAACAATTGCTTGTTACAGTGCAAGTGTTTTTCCATAAAGCAAATAAATAAATCAATGAGCAGAAAATACTCTGGAATTAATACATAAAATTGCCATCAAAATTAGTATCTGGTGAAAAGGAGAAAACTGAGGAAAAATACATGACCATACTGCATGTGCTGCAGTACAAGTGTATTGAATAACATTCAATGGGAGAATTATTTTATAAATGGCCATCAAAGTTGGTACTTTGCAATGTGCGATTGGAGAAAATAGAATGAAGGGTCATGTTTGTGTTATGATTCTAATCTGTTCTGTCATGATTCTGCCATGTTTGTTATGATTCTGCCACTCCCTGTTATGTTTATGATTATGTCTGTTAGGTTTTGCCATGTTCGGTTTTGTTTTTGTACTTTGCCATGTTTTCGTTTTTGCCATTCCCAATCCACTATTCTGTTAGATTCCGGTCCATGTCTTTGTTCATGCCCTGCATTGCACTTTGTCTCCCCTGTCTGGTCTCTTGTTAAGTTACAGCTTCTCCCCAGTCCTGCGTGTCACATGCTTAGGTGATTTCATGGTTTCTGGGTTTCAAACATTCCTTCCAATCTCGTTTGCTTCCTTCGCCTCTCTTTTCTATATTACTAACCAATACTAACAGTTTGTTGTTTTCGTTAGAGTTACTAACCCAAACTAACATTGTATA
Source organism: Gymnothorax javanicus (assembly GCA_029692085.1). Classification (NCBI taxonomy): domain Eukaryota; kingdom Metazoa; phylum Chordata; class Actinopteri; order Anguilliformes; family Muraenidae; genus Gymnothorax; species Gymnothorax javanicus. The sequence continues at coordinate 124,386,444 of CM056195.1, forward strand.
TAATACTAACTTACTAACGAGCACTAGGGATTGTATAGCTGCACTTACTAATTGATTAACAAGCTCTCAGCACTTTCGCCTGTTCTAGTCTCCGCCTCTTGCCTTCACTTTGTCTCTGCTGCAATTCAGCGGATCCTCCGCACCTGCTCCACTCTGTCCTACCTCTCATTATCTGTGCACATTAGAACTCCCTAACCGGAGCTGTATGTTTTGTCATAGGTTGTCTCGTGTTCCCTGTCCGCGTTTTGGCTTTTGCCAATTTCATGTGATTAGGCTCTCCCTCATGTTCCCTCCTTTGTAATTAGTCTGATCCTCATCACCTGATCCTAATCATAGCATGTGACTTCCCTTGAGTGTATTTAAGCTGTCTTCTCACTGCAGTTCCCCGTCAGAACGTTTCCTCTTGCTTACCTGTGCTGCTATCTTTCGCCTTGTATTCATAGTGTTAATCTTCTGACTGGACCGCCCGACTTACGATTTTTGGCTCTGCTCTTTTGTACTTTTGTCTGCATCTGTTTTCGAACCCTTTTTGCCTGACTACGAGTTTTTGTGTTTGCTACCCTGGTAACGGTTTGGATTTCGCCCTCTGGATTTTGGCTTTTGCTTCTCTGTCAATCCTGTGCCTGTGTACCGAACCTGTTTTTGCCCGACCACGATTACTGTGATTGCTGCCCTGGTTTTTCGACTTTTGGATTTTGTCCCTGGGATTGTGTTCTTTGGATTGTAGACTTTGTACTGTCGCCTCCTGTTCTGCGGGGGTTCGCCCCCCTTTCCAATAAAATTCCATTTTACCTTCACTGCTCGACTCTCGCGTCTGGTTCCAGAACCGTACCTAACAGTTTGAGGGCCTGTGATTCCCACAAATCAAAAGGTTTGTGAAAAACAATACTTGCATACCATACTACATGTATTTTAGAACAAGCACATTGAATACGAAGAGATTTTATGGTGAAATTATTGAATAAATGACTGTCCAAGTTGGTACATTGCAATGTGTGAATTGAGACAACTGAATGGGTGGCCATTTTCACGGCCTTTAGTTCTTGCAAATCCAAAATTTTTCAAAAAATAACACTTGTATACAATACAGCATGAATGTCTTTAATACAGGAATACTGAATATGAAGACATTTTGTGGTGGAATTATTAAATAAATGCCCATCAAAGTTGGTACTTAGCAATGTGCAAATAGAGACTATAGAATGGAGGGCCATGTCTAAGGAAAAAAATATTCGCAGGCCTGTAATTTTTGAAATTGAACAAATTTGCGGAAAATGACACTTGACTACCATAATAGATGTATTCTAGCACAAGCCCACTGAATACAAAGAGATGGTATGGCGGAATTATTAAATAAATAGCTGTCAAAATTGGTACTTTGCGATGTGCAAACGAACGAGGAGCCATATTTGAGGGCCGTAATTCCAGCAAAGCTGAAAGTCTGTAGTAAATAACCCTTCCATACCATACTACATGCATTCTAGTGCAAGAGCACTGAATATGAAATGATTCCATGGTGGAGTTATTAATAAATAAATGGCTGTCAAAAATGGTGCTTTGCAATGTGCAAATGGAGACAATTGAATGGGGGGCAATATTTAGAGCGTGTAATTCTTGCGAATGAAGAAGTTTGTATAAAGTGCCAAATTCATACAATAGTATACTACAGGCCAAAATTTTGGGGCCACCCTCAGATTTTTAATGGTGCACCATTGGTTTTGTCCCCTTGGTTTTGGGGAAGGCATTTATACAGCATGCCTTCTTGTTACATAACATGATTTTATGTCACTAGGACGTGAACAATTTTAACACAAAGGCATTGGAACTCAATTATAAAAAAAATTGTGGTCAGTGATCAATCAGTCAAGACAGCTTTAAAATGTGGTCTGAGGTCTGGAATTCACCCAAAACCTATTTGCTTCTCATATTTTATGCACTGAAATCATTTCATGTGCAAAAAATGAGGAACAAACAGTTGATGTGTGATTTTTTTTTTTTTTTTAATCTGAGGGTGGCCCCAAACTTTCGGCCTCTAGTGTACATGTATTCTAGTAAGAGCACACAGGATAAGAACAGATTCCATGAGGGAATTATTAAATAAATAGCTGTCAAACTTGATACTTTGAAATTTGCAAAATAATGAGTGGCCATATTTGAGGGCCGGTAATTCCTGCAAATCAAAAAGTTTGTGAAAAATAGCACTTCCCTAGCACACTGCACATGCTCTCAGACAAACCTACTGAATGAGAAGAGATTCCAGTGGAGAAATATTAAATAAAAGTCCTTCAGATTTGATACTTTGTGACGTGCGAATGGAGACAACTGAACGGGTGATCATGTTTTTGGGCCTATAATTCTTGCATTACAGGGTTGGTCAAAGATGACTTACATACTACACTACTTGTCTACCAGTGCTCTTTTACATCAAACATACAGTGGAGTGCAAAAATTTGGGCACCCCTGGTTTAAATGTCTGGTACAGTTAATCTCCAAGTGATTGAAAGCAAACCTGAACACTAAATGCTACAAAGTTAAATATGACACCTTTCTGCAAATTTAAAAGCAAGGTTTCTTTTATTTTAATTTTTATTAGTTTTTAAATGATAAGAAAGGAAAAAGGGCCCTGTGCAAAAGTTTGGGAACCCTTTTGGATTATTCTTTGTTACCTTTTAAGAAGATGGTTACTAAGGCCGAGACCCAGGTGACTTACTCGTTAGGGCTTCAGTGAGTCAGTTGAATATTTTCCAGGGTTGAACTATATATTCTGAAGTAACTCCATGCCTTCTAAAGTATCTGACTGTGGTGGCTGTTGTGACTGGTGTTAAAAACCACGTGTTCCTCTGAACAGTTGTCCAAGGATGTCAAAATCAAGATAATTTACTTCCGCCAACAAGGAGAGGGCTACAAAAACTCTAGCAACGTTTCAAACTACCCATTTCTACAGTCAGAAACATCGTAAGAAAATGGAAAATAAATGGAACAATTGAAGTCAAGGCAAGATCTGGAAGACCAAGAAAAATTTCAGATAGAACGGCCCGAGATTTGGTGAGAAATGCTCAGAAGAACCCACACATCACTGCAAAAGAGCTGCAAAAAAGAGTAGCAGACACAGGTCTAGTTGTTCACAGGACAACAATACAGCATACCTTAAACAACAAAGACCTACATGGCAGAGTTGCAGGAAAGAAGCCTTTCCCACGACCTCAACACAAAATTAAGCGTCTGAAGTATGCAAAAGAAAACCTTGAGAAACCTCAAGCCTATTGGAACAATGTGCTTTGGACTGACGAAGCCAAAATTGAACTTTTTCAACTAAGGTATGTTTGGAGAAAAATGGGTGAAGCATTTGTGGAGAAGAACACATTGTCAACTGTTAAACATGGAAGTGGATCCATTATGCTTTGGGGTTGTGTAGCAGCTGCGGGCACAGGCAAGATTGTGTGGGTGGAGGGAAGAATGGATTCCACCAAATATAAAGACATTCTAGAGGCTAATGTTCAAAGCTCAGTCCAGAAATTGAAGTTGAAGAGACGTTGGGTACTCCAGCAAGACAATGACCCGAAGCATACCTCAAAATCCACCATTAAGTACCTCCAGGAAAGACGGATGAAGGTTTTGGAATGGCCATCACAGTCCCCAGACTTGAATATTATTGAAAATCTGTGGAGAGACCTCAAACATGCTGTGCATGCAAGAAGGCTGAAGAATATTTCTGAGCTAGAGGTGTTCTGTCGGCAAGAATGGGGAAAATTTCCAAAGACAAGAATTGAAAGCCTCTTAGCTGGCTACTGGAAGCGTTTGCAAGCTGTTACAGCTTCCCGAGGAGGAGTTACAAAGTACTAGCTGACAGGGTTCCCAAACTTTTGCACAAGGCCTTTTTCCTTGTACTATAATTTTGAAACTGTAAAAAGTTAAAAATAAAAATTATTCTTGCTTTGAAATGTAATGACGTGTCATGTTTAACTTTGTAGCATTTAGTGTTCAGGTTTGCTTTAAATCACTTGGAGATGAATTGTAACAGACATTTAAACCAGGGGTGCCCACATTTTTGCACCCCACTGTAAGCCTGTTTTACTTTAGAATTTTTGCATAAATGTGCATCGAAAGAAACTGAATTGGTAACAATGTTTTTGGGCCTATAATTTATCAAATGCTATTTGCACACTGTGCTGTATTACTTCTGCTCTGTTACATCAAACAGGCAGTATGGTAATGTTATTTTCAGCAAAAATTTTGATTTGCAAAAGTTTTATGTTCCCCACTTCCATTTTCACGCTTCACCAAATACCAATTTTGATGGTAATTCATGCATTAAAGCCAGAGTATTTTCTGCTCTAATTTATCTATTTGCTTAATGTCAAAATACTTGTACTGTAACAAGCAATTTTTAGAGCTGATCTGGAATAATAGCACCTCATCAAAATCGCACCCATCACCTTGGCCAAACTACCAACTTCCTATCCTGTTTAATGAAAAAATAAATAGGGGAGAGCCGGTGCGAAAGTAACGTGGGACGAAAGTAATACGGCGATTTACTCTCAGCCATCCGCACTTCGATGCCTCATATTAGGTCAGCACGTCCAGCTCGCGACACTCTCCAGACCCGCGAAAAATCTTGACGCTTCGACGCTTCCTCGCGGAACGAGACCGGGAAGACCCTTTTCCACAGTGGTGAGTAAATTCAGACAAATGGCGAACTTTTTGACTTAAAGATTGTCTTTATCGCTCCATGTGTCATTTTTATGATGAAGTGATAGGTCATTTAGTTTTGTAACATATCCTGAAGTTTGAAATGTCAGACTTTTTCCACTTTAGAAGCAATCCTGGTTCTAATGTCTGGAGTCACTGTCGGGGCGGAAGTAGCAATGGTTTCGTTCGTCCCTCTCTACTAATGCGGCCGAATTTTCTTGTGTTATATTTTACCAACAGAAAATGCCAAGAGTTAGGGTCAGAACTACCCAGAGAGGAAAGGTTGACCAGCAGGTTTATGGAAGGGCCTTTCTTGATGTCCGAAGAGGCGAGAGTATAAGGAGGGCAGCAGAGGTGCATGGCGTTTGTCATGTCACCCTGTTCAGGTACTGCAAGAGGAGGGCAGAGGCAGGAGGGCAGCAGGCCAGAGCCCCAGGGTACAGGGCTCACAACAAAGTCTTCACAGAAGAACAGGAGAAGAGACTGCAGGCATATATAAAGAGAGCAGCTGATATATATTTTGGCCTGAGTCCTAAAGAGGTTGGAGTAACACAGCAGACAGAGCTACACCACTATCGCCATTTGCCTAAGATAGCAAGCACCTCAGCTCCGGATCTGCCCCGGCTCTGAGGTGCTTGCTATCTGGGAATTAACCTCTTTTTTCATGCTGTTTTAGGTGCGAAAGTTTGCATATGAGCTGGCCGAAAATATTGGCCTTAAAACTCCATGTTCATGGGAGAAAAACCAGATGGCAGGGAAGGACTGGCTCACCTCCTTCCTCGAGCGCAAAAAAACCCTCTCCATCCGTCGACCTCAGGCCACCAGCATGTCCCGTTCCACCAGCTTCAACAAGACCAACGTGACAGCGTTTTTTAAAAACCTAAAGACTGTCCTCACCCGCTATAATTTTGAAGCAAAGGACATCTGGAACATGGATGAAACAGGTAAAAATTTATATTTAGATGAATTAAAAAGCAACAGTGATTTGCAACAGCAATAATTCATTTCATTTATTATTTCAGGTACCACAACGGTTCAAGTGCCAGACAAAAATCATTGCCACCAAGGGGCAGCGCCAGGTCGGTGCTGTGACCTCTGGGGAAAGAGGACATTGGTGACTGTTGCCTTTGCTGCCAACGCACAAGGCAACTTTTGTTCCCCTTACTTTACCTTCCCAAGGAAGAAGTTCCATCACCACTTCATCCGGGATGGCCCCCTTGGCTGCACTGGTTCTGCCAATGGATCGGGGTGGATGCAGGAGGCCGATTTCTTGGCATTTTTACAGCATTTTGCAAGGCACACCCGCGTGACCCCGGAGTCAAAGTTGCTGCTACTCTTAGACAATCATCCATCACACCTCTCTGTGGTAGCTATTGACTTTTGCAAGTCACACGGCATTGTACTCCTGTCTTTTCCCCAAGACTGCTTCTCCCACCGTCTTCAGCCGCTAGACCAAAGCATTTTTGGTCCTCTGAAGCACTACATTAACACTGCAGCAGACAATTGGATGCGAATGAACCCTGGAAGAACTTTGACAATCTACAACATCCCAAGTCTTGTGGCTATAGCTCTGCTTTAAGAAATGGTTCGCCCATATCCAAAGGCTGGCTCGAGGAAAGAAAATAAAAGAAGAGGCAGAAAGAGGTGAGCAGAGTGTCGTTTTTAACTTGTCTTGATTTTCTTGCTTGTATAAAAACAAGTTGATTCTGACTACCATCTCATTGAATGTTGCAGGTCAACAGCAATACTGACCGACACCCCAGTAAAAGCTGCCTTGGAGGAGGAGACTCGGCAGAGGAGCCAGAAGAAACAGTCCTCTTCAAAACACCCAAAGAAGACGTTGTTAAGCGGATACACTGCAACCACAGTTTCTCGGGGCAATGAGGAGGAATGTCTTGTTTGTGGGGAGACATTTTCCTCATCTTTGCCTGGAGAAGTGTGGGTGCAGTGCATCTTTTGTCTGCTGTGGTCACATGAGGCATGCACTGAGGGTGCAGCTAATTATATCTGTCACAACTGTGATGAAAATGTTTAAAACAAATGTGTGATTGTTTTTGCTTCTGTTTTAATGTTATTTTTATGACTGAATTGAATAAATGAGTGCATTGTATATTTACAATTGCATGTTAGCAAAGACATTGTTTGATTTTTTCAAATGAAAAACGACAGTAATTCAAAAGATTCCAGTTAATTTGATCGGGTTACTTTTGTCCCGCCCGTGCGCTACTTTCATCCCGACTGGAGGGGGCAAAAGTAGCAATGCGCAACTTCCATTGGACGGCAAACTATGCCGAAGTCAATATATATTGGGATGATTTAGCACCTGATATTGAGAGCACACACAAAAGTAGTTAATCGCTCCGAATTTTTTTTTTGGTCTGTAATGTTATCTTTTAAAATGACGTTTATGTGAAAAATGTTACTTTTGTACCAGCTCTCCCCTACATAATAATCAATCGGAAAAGCAAATTATGCAAGTTTGCGTATTTTTCTGGACAAAGTACACATTTATTTTTGTTGAGCAAGCCTCGTTATTTCTTTCCACGAGATGGGTATTTGACAGCAATTACACCACGTGACGTTACTACCATAATGTCTGCCAAATTTGCGTATTTTATTATTAGCTGTGTCTGTACGACCGTCGTTTTCCGAGCTAGTGATGGCTTGACCGGTGATCAGAAACTTCGCTACCTCCAGGGGGTCAGGCTCATTCTGTCCTCTGTACAGCCACAAGTATTTTAAAATCCCTCCCAGTGTACGCATACTAATCACAATATCGTGAATCACCCACCCTGCTCAATAATAGCATAATCTCGCCATGTTTCAAGACAAGCATGAAGTAGAACTTAATCTAGTCATGTAAATGTGCCAAAAGTTTCTTGTTATAATGTGCTGTTTTCACGTTGAAATAACATTAAGATATCTTGTTCAAGCGTGAAAATATGTTGTAATAACGCGAAAAGGATCTTGTAATAACAAGAAACTTTTCACTCATGACCCGTTTTTTTTCCAGGAATGGTAAGTCGGGGACTCTACCCGACTCTACCACATGACCGCGCCCATTCAGAAGTTTCAATGTCTCCTTGGAAAATATTGACCAATCGGAGGACGAGTAAAATGTGCTATAGACATGGCGTTTAGGAAAATAAAATTCGCGGCCAGGCCCCTATAAATGCGAATGTCGCTGAGTATTTGAGTGAATGAGTGAGTGAGTGAGTGATCCATCAAGTTTAACAATTGGCTGGCCGACGGGGAAGAAGTTCCGCGATTAGTCAGCCGGCGGGGAAGAACTTCAACGATTGGTTGGCCGACGATTGACTTCAGCAATTGGTCGGTCGGCGGGCAAGAACTTCAATGATTAGTTAGCGGACGATTGACTTCAACGATTGGTCGGCCGGCGGGCATGAACTTCAACGATTGGTTGGCTGACGAAAAGCTGGCTGGCTGGCCGGGCGTTTGTCACTCGTATCTCCTACGGGGTAGCCTATACTACGAAGCAAGTTCAACATACACAGGTTGTATTTGAATGAGCCGGCTCAACAAACCCTGAACTCGCAATCAGAGATAATTAGTACCACAACGGTGGTTGTAATCTTGCTTTGATAATCTCCTTTTTGTGCTTTCAACACCGTACGCGCTCTCGACAAAGAAGCGTTTCATGCGTCGTTTGTCCCTATTTCCGTTCACAAAATGACCGATCGCGTGCTGTACGTTCCGTATGGACATTATCCCTGACTCAGAATCAGCACCACTGCGGGTTATTCCCCCCGGCGGCACCAGGGGGCGCCGCCAGTGGCTTACTGGAGGACACGCATAGACAGGCTACATTTCACTGAACCAGCTCAAAAAACCCCAAACTCGCGATTAGAGATAATTGGTACCACAACGGTGGTCGTAATCTTTCTTTGTTAATGGCGGTTTTGTGCTTTCAACACTGTAGGCGCTCTCAACAAAAGCGCGTTTCATGCGGCAATTTACCCTATTTCCGTTCATAAAATGACCAATCGCGTTCTGTATGTTTCACAAGCTATGTCTGATCCAGGATCAGCAACACTTCGGGTTGTCTCCCCCGAGCCACCAGAGGGCGCCACCAGCAGCTTAATGGGAGACCCATATGAAGTTTTATACTCATTGGTTGGACACTTGAAAGACTGCATGCGCATACTCAGGTGGACACTTGGGAAATTACAATTGAGATTTATGTTAGTGCATTCATGTTGGTTGATGTCTGCACTTGTTCGTTGGATGTAATGTAAATGGTTGCTGGGTGATTAATAAAATCTTTAAAAAAAAAATTAAGATAATCTCCTAGGAGGAGTGGGTCGTCATTATGGACAGTTACAAAGAATGTAAATATATAGACAACAGGAAAGAGCAACACTGTTGTTGCTAATAAGGCCAGAGAGGAATTCTGGTGGGAAATTGCTGATCATAAGTCCTTTGATGAAGGACTAGTAGAAATCACATCAGTTTCTCAGCCAAATCAAACAAAATGAAATTAAATTATAGAATGAACTTTCTTATTTCTCGGCCAATTCTCATGATCTTGCTGTTAACTACAAGGCCTTTTCGAGAGCTTACAATAGGTCATAAATTCATTTAAAATTAATTGCATTTCAATTTTTTTTGTCACATAGTTAACCATATTCATTCATCACCAATTTTCAAATAACACTTTATGTAAACACATGGCAGCTCCTTCACTCGAACATGTTTATTAAGCGCTTTTACTCGAAACTTCAATTCTTTGTCAATAACAAGCCCTAAGACGAAACATGGGGGAAAAAGGAATCTTTGAAGTTCGTTCTTACACCCTCACTATATAGGAACTGCCATGTGTTCACAAAAGTGACGTCACGTTCCCGGTTTGCACAACTGTAACAATAACTTTATTGTTTCATTACGATTCAGGAGCACGCATATATACTTTATCTGCTATTTACATCTGTTGCTGCTGTCTCTCTCAAATTCACATTCACAAAATCAATAACTGCTAGCCTTACTCTAGCTCTTTGTCTATTCAAATGTATAACTTGCTTTTGGTATGTTTTCCTTACTCAAGCCCCCCCCCCACCTCCCACTCCCACTACCTCACACACTCTCACTCCCTCCCACTCCCTCACTCACACTCTCACTCTTACACTTACTCACACTCACTCTTTCACACTCTCACTCTCACACTCTCCCACTCTCCCCCACCCACTTTGTAAATAATTTATCAACTCCAGCTCATAACTAAACTTGCACTTCATATAATTGCGAGAGCTTTGCCCCATTTAGCACCCTTTTCTTGGGCCCACATTCTCATACAGCACTTGGCGGCCCAGCCATTTACTAGGTTGCACCTAGTCTTGTTCCTGGAAACCACTGGTCTCCAAAATGTCACTCCTTCCAATAATTGTAAGGTGAATTATTATTAAATTTTAAAGAATGTTAAGCTAGTTTTTTTTTTTTACTCTATCAGGTTAATTGTAAAGACCCCCTCCTGGCATTAAGCCCTGAGCCTCTGGCTCGAAAATGACAAGCTCAAAATGAAATGAGTACATCTTTGCAACCGCTTGGTCCATTTGAATAATCTTTGTATCATAATAAAGGTAGGCTAACACCTTGGGGATTTTTGTCATGGTGTAAAAATCAGTGTCTGTGTCACTAAGTCAGAGTAAATGAAGATGGAACACTGCATAAATGAGAGATTACATTTGCACCTAACAAAATACTTTTATCACATTTGAAATAATTTTGTTGCAGTCTGAACCCTTACAAAATTACAGCACAGAATCTCACCATTACCTGTGCCAAAGTTTATTCTAATCAAGGAAATCAGAGCAAAATTACTGAGGTTTTAGTTCGGGAATATCTTGTTGACGTCTCAAAATTGGCTCCGTGTACAATTTGACATTTCTCAGGAACCAAACTGTAAAACTCATTTAACTTACGTCACTACAGGCATACATTCCATCAAATTACAATAATTTCATTTTATTTTCTTACTTTTTTATTGCAACTAATCCTGTATACATTTTTCCATTCAAATACATATAAAGGAAATGAAGTTTGGCTCCACTAGAGCAGATTTATTTTAAATAAAACAACCAAATAACCAAAATTATTGATACAAAGATTAGGTCAGAAATAGTAAAAAGTAAGAACAACAAACACCCCAGCAATTATTTGAACAATAACTATGCCCCTGCTGCTCCAAAAAAATGTCCTCAGACTTAACTGAGATTTGAACCTCAGATCTCCCACATACAAACACAGCACCTTAGCCACTATGCCTACATGATTAGACAATACTACCAGTGCCGCATTGTATATTTTAGCAGTGAGTCACCAAAACATGTCATGCACCCAGAGTTAGTGCTTGCACTGCTGTATATCTTAGTGCTTGGGTGTAATGGCAAAAGGATTCTCAGTCAGAAAAGACTTTGAAAATGACTGATGACTTTAGCAGGTAATTATACCGAAAATACTACAAACAATTCAGTTAAGCATTTATATTGTTGAGCTGTTTGAGCACATGTGAATGGCGCATGGACTCCTCAGCTCGAGGCACCGGGATTGCAAGGCTCTTTCTCAGGCTAGGTTTATGCGATGAAGGTAGTTGAGGGCTCGTTGGAAAAGTCAGAGCCCATAGAATCAAATGGCTGCCTGGAAAGTCTTACTGACAGCATCACAAGCCAATCACAGAGAGGAAAATACATTGCGTGTAAGCTAGGGATGCGTACCGAAATCAACACTTTATCAAAATGCGTTGGCACCGACAAGTATCAGTTCATGTAAAGTCAATCGGTTCCACTTTTCGCCACTAAAAAAAGTGCATCTGAATGCATCATAATGTATCATAGTTGAATGAGAGTGGAGTGAAAGCATAATGAGCGAGACGACCCTCTGAGCCTGATTTTAACGCATCATTGCATGCTCAAGAGCGTGATTACATCAACTTTTTCAACAACAGGATACAGCAGCCATGGCGAGTCAGAAGAGATTCCAAGTATGGCTACACTTCACTAAAATCGCTGCAGAAAATGTTCGCTGTAACATCTGTGATGCAAAGTGTGAGGGCCTATGTCTTAGAGGTGTCAATGGGCCTGAAACTTAAAGCCCAAGCCCGCCTGAACCAAGAGAGTTAAGGCCCGAGCCCATCCTGGTCCGAGATAATCAAATCTCTACTGAGCCCAAACCCGACCAATACTCGTGAAAAAAAAATTTATACGTATATTATTATTATTTTTCAGAATCTATAATATAATCCCACAGAATATAATTACCCTTATAATATGTAGCGGTGTTGGCAAAGTGGCTTGACTTTTAATTATTAACTGCTAAAAATCATGATTAGACCTGAGTCGCACTGTCGCACTCGCTGCAACGGCTCAAATCACACAGCACTCTCATTTATTTCTTCAGGCTAATGAGAAGGCTATTTATTATAAACTTCATGCCTTTAATAAGTAAATAATATATTAATAATTTACCCGACTAAACATGAGAGAAATAAAATTACAGGTCACACTTTAGATGAAGTGTTGCTCATAAAAGCTTTATACAGCATGTATAATGCCTTCATAAATGAGACATAATGTCTTCATAAATCATACATAAGCAGATGTCATGCTTTGTAAAGGGTGAAATAACACATCCTTATTCAGCATATGATGCCAGATGTGACAATAACAATGGCCCTCATTTATCAAACGTGCGAACACCCAAAAAATGGGTGTACGCCAAATCTTCCGCAAGGATCGCCATTTATCAATCTGAACTTGAGCGAACGGTCCGCAAAAATCTCACGCAAGGTCTGACCAGGTGTACGCAGATTTGAAACCAGCGAACAACATGCAGGAACGAGTACAGCTGTCAAAATGAGTAATTAACCATATGCAGCGATGCGGACGTCATGCTGTTGTTGCTGTTAGTAAAATGAATAAATAGGCTAAATAGATAAATAAATAAAACACCTGTGTTGAGAAATTAATTAAACTTATATTTTGAGACAACCTGCTTGCCAGGCCAGGCGGCTGACAATTAAAATCAATTTGATTAAGCGCAATGCGTGGCTTAGCAGATACGCAGTGCGGTATGTCAGATGCTCATCCAGTCAGATATATACTGAACAAGAAAAGAAACGCAAGTTAATAAAATGCAGACTGGAAAATAAGTAATTTTAGAAAATCAAAATAATTCCTAGCGCGTGCACATTTACACTCGTTTCATCAATTTTTTATTTTTATTTTTTATTTGGCGGTAACTTTGACTGAGTAACCATAAGAGTATATTAACTAACTAGCTAACTTGCGTTTCTTTTGTTGCTCAGTATATATAGGCCTACGGACACTTTGACCGTGATCACATTTTGACAATGGCAGATCTTAGAGGAATAAGCTTATGACCGAAGTGAGAGGAACTTTCGGCACAGGGAAGATCTCCGGGAAAGGGACGAGTGGCTGCTTGTTTTGTGGGGCACCCAATAAAATGTCATGGAGTAATAGGCTACTAATAAAAGTACAATGAAGAGTGATTTCTGCAGACTGTATTTTAACAATTACCCTCATGCAGCTCCTATCGAGGCGGTGGGGACTCATCCATGTCCCCACCGCCTCGTATTCCCACGACTGAGCGAGAGCCCTGCTGCCACGCGATCCTCGAACGGTGACAGCAAGAGGTTCGAGTCCGGTTGGCCTCCACCGTTCCGTGCGCTGCTGCGCCTGAGCGCCGCAACCCGTTTTTTTGGTGGCGATCTTAAAATCGGACCACTTTTTTAACCCACATGTAAAGCATTTGGTCTGTCAATTATGTAGGCTATATAATATGAAATAGAAAGAAGTACACGCACATCCAGTCTGTAATACAGGTGCAGGACCAAATAGAATCAGTATAAGCAAGGACAGTAGAGTCCCCACACTGTAGAGATGCTCCCAAATAGTCAATTCATTGACGTTTCGACCTCGCGGTCTTCATCTTCTGATGAAGACCGCGAGGTCGAAACGTCAATAAATTGACTATTTGGGAGCATATCTACAGTGTGCGGACTCTACTTTCCTTGCTTATATAATATGAAATATCATGGATCTATAAATTGAATTTACTCAGGCCGATGTTGTTCGCACTTATACGTGTGGCCAATGCTGAATTTTTTTCTTGGCCACACATAGGTGAAGACCATTCCAGTGCCGCTTATAGAAAGTACCGCTTAAAGTAAGTTTGGTCAAGAAAAATGTTTAGCTTTGGACGCACTTGAAATAAGTGGGCAATGGAGAAATGTGCATCTTAGCCACACTTATAAGTGCGTCTACCGCGAATTTCGATCAATTTTTGTGCTTGGACGCACTTAAATAAGTACTTTGATTTATCAATGAATTAAATCAAACTTCTGCTGCACTCCGGTTTTCCACCCCAACGGTGTTTACCGCAGCAGCAATAGTTTTCCTAACTGCAGCCTTTTGGGCTCCCTTTATGTCACTCTTAAGGCTTCCAAATAAAATTATTTTGTTTTTCTCCACCTCGGACGTGATAATTTATATTTCCTCCTCAGTGAAGGAGGAAAAGTCATGTCGTAAAGTGGGCAGGACTATGCCTCCCGGAGCATGAATTTATAGGGGCGTGTCATGTAAATTACGATGGTTCCAGCCGCCAGATTTATGAACGCCACGCCAGTTATACACCGAAATCAGCCAGTTACACACTTTTAGTAAATCAGACGTGACACCTGGCGAACGCTGATATTTACACCAGAATCTACACCAGATCCTACGCAAGTTTGATAAATGAGGGCCAATGTCACTTAGCTGGCAATGTCGTCCTTTATAGCATTTAGCTACTAGCTAAGTGTCATTGTCAGTTCTCTCACATCTGGCATCACATGCTGAAAAAGGATGTGTTATTTCACCCTTTACAAAGCATGACATTTGCTTATATATGATTTATGAAGACATAATGTCTCATTTATGAAGGCACTGTACATGCTGTATAAAGCCTTTATGAGCAACACTTCATCTAAAGTGTGACCAAATTACAGACTAAGGAAATGATGGAATAAACTTAAAACAGTGTTTTCCATATGACACTCTTTTAAGCTTTCAACAAACCTGACAGAACAAACAGAGGCTATTTGAAAATAAACAATTAGGATCGCACTGATCCAGTTTACATTTACATAGCCATAACTTTCAACTTATTTTCGAGTAGGCTTCTACTGACAAAGGGCTTCTTTTATGACCTACAACTTGTCGTGGAGAAACAATAATGAGTCCACGGTGTCGGATTTGAGACGTGTCCTCCTTTCCTCAAAGGTGCATTCTGCCACACTAAAGACTCGTTCGCTGTTGTTGCAGCTTCTGTGTGATACAACTGTATATCTGTCCACCTCATCATCATCCCAAGACCTGCTACAAGGAGGGAATCATGGGCAAGCCACACCCATGGCTGCAGACATAACTGGAGAGTCTTGCCTAGCTCCTAGTTCAATCTGTCCACCTGACTGTTGGTCATGGGGTAGAAGCCCGACAAGATGTGAGGGTTGGTGCCCACAAGGGAGTAAAGGGCCTTCCAAAACCAGCTTGAGAACTGTTGCGCACAATCAGAGACAACCTCCTGGAGTATGCCATGGAGACTCACCACATGCTGAAGGAGGAGCGCTGCTGTGTCCTTAACTGCCTGCTGCCTCAGCAGCGGGATAAAGTGGGCTGCCTTTGAAAAATGGTTCATGATTGTTAAAACCATCCCAAAACCGTCAGACCCTGGCAGCCCTGTGACGAAGTCCATGGCGATGGATGCCCACAGCCAACAGATGACTTTGAGGGGCTGGAGGAGGCCAATGGGGGGCTGATTTCCACTGATGTCAGAAGTGTCCACCTCAACGATGAACTAGCGCTGGAGGTTAAGGAGATCCTGGACAGAAGTGCTGGTGAATTAACCCTTGAGCTGACAAGAGGTGGAGGCAGCTTTAGGGGTCCAGTGGAAGGATATCTTAGAAGAGCCGAGGGCTGTGAGAGAGGCTGTGACTGTAATGTAGCTTTTGATGAAGAGCCTGTAAAAGTTGGTGAAGCCCAGGAGTCGCTGCAGCAGCTTGCAGTTCGCAGATATCACCTATCCATGATGGACATATACTTTCTGCCGATCTATGCTGATTTCCCCTCGGGAGAATGTAAAGCTCTGGAACTGCTGCGATGATTCATGAAATTCACACTTCTCAGGTTTTAGGAAAAGTGGGTTCTCTAATTGTCCGCAGATTATGCTTTGGACGCACTGGATATATTCCTCCAGTGTCCGGGAGAACTCCATCCAATTACATACACACAAAACGGGAGATCATGCTTGCAAAGGAAATTGTCAGTCAGCTCCTGGAACTCAGCGCGGGTGGTGGTAAGCCTGGCTGGCATCACCAAGTACTCTTACTGGCCAACGGGGGTGTTGAATGCCATCTTCCTTGCATCACTCTCCCTAATATGGACCAGGTGGTAAGCACTGCGCAGGTCCGGCTTAGTGAGGTAGTATCATCCTTGGAGGTTGAACAGGAAGCTGGCACCAGCCCATGAGGACGAATGTTGGATGATGCTGGAAGCCAGAGCCTTGGAGAGATATTCATCTATAGCCCTGGATTCTGGTGCTGACAGGGAGTACACCCTGCCCTTAGGAATGATGTTCTCAGGAGGAGTTCAGTGGCATAGTCGTATGGGTGGCGTGGAGGAAGAGATGTAGCTGGAGAATCGCAGAAGGCCTGGTGAAGATTGTTGTCAATGAGAGGGACCTCCCTAAGGTCCAGTGACTCCTTGTGGCCAGGAGGAAGAGATGTGACCAGGTAGAAAGCTGACAGCATACAGGATTGAGCAGGATGGACTCATCCAGCATTAGTGTTTGCACGCTTTCAGTGGTGTTCGCTAATGTCTGACCAGTCAGGTCTGATGACTGACCAGCTAGCTAAGTCACAGATAGGTCTGATATGTAACTCAGGGCTCGCAAAATTCTAAAATGAACGGTAGCCCGTCGGGCAAGCGCAAGTGAATTCCTGGTTGCCCGAAAAGTTTTCTCCTTGCCCGAGACCTCGCCGAATTCAGCCTTAATGCCTCATTTTCACTACGTGGTACCGGTTCTACTCTACTCTACTCCACTCCACCTGCCTTGGTGCCAGGTACTTTTCTGGGGGATCGTTTTCCATTAGAGGATAGTAGCCTACACTGCCTCATAGTGTAGCTGGTCACCATAGCGATGCAACACAAAACTATTCAAAATATCTGTATGCCCCTTTTTGGATGCGGTTGATTCTTTACCACTCAGACAAACGTGCCAAGCCATCGCAGTCATTTTTTGAAGTGGTGTTTTCACACATTACGTTAATGGTAATCATCATGCATTTGTGCGCTATGAGCTTCACCAACCAAATAACTGACATAGCAGTTACCGTTTGAAAAGGTTTTACAACTTTTGCTGTTCATTACGAACAGAGAAAAAAATCATCAGTGCCGAAAAGCGTATGATTAGCGAGGAGAAAATCATTTATGTAGGTGGAATTTTCATAAAGGAAATTTGCATTACGATGGATATTCATCGACACCAACAAACGTTCATTATTAGGCTACCATGCACTCTTTCACACCACGGAACATTTGTTTATTTAAATAGAATTTCAATAATAATAGGCTATAGGCCTACATGTAATGCACGAAATAAAACATAGCGTTTAAATACTTCTCCCTACTCCCTTTAAATGCAACTTAAAGGGGACCTATTATGCTGATCCTTCACTTAATACATATTAGTAATGTTATAATGTTGGTTGTCCATAGTCAACCTCTGAAAAGTTTCTAAACATAAGATAGAGGGGTTTTGCCGTAATCCAAGGACGTGATTTCGTGAACGTGATTTCCTCTCTCAACAGCTCCTCCTGAGATCTTCGCGAGATCTGGGCAAAACCTGACGTCAGGTTGTGCCGTCCAATTAATACAGACCTAGCCAGAGCCAACCACGGCGCTGGACCTGCCCACACCGGAAACTATTCTAGCCGGCACTAACAACGGCAGATCATACTATGCCTTAGTAGCGTCTACACTTTTGGAAATACAAAAGAAGAACCGCAGATCATTTCAGGTGTAGTTTTGTCAGTATCTCTCCCAAAGCTGCTTGTCCGTTTACTTTTGGATGCGAAGAAAAACACCTATTTCTCTTCTAAAAGACAATGTCACCAGAAATCAGTGGGTAGCTTTTTTGTTTGCTGGCAGCAAACAGCCACAGCCAAAGGGAACGTTAGCTGCTTGTGCTCAGCATTTCACCAAAGACAGCTTTGTTAATAAAGGAGAATTCGACACAGGATAAGCGTTTCAGCTGCTTCTCAAACCTGAAGCAGCTGCATCGATCAAGCACTCGGAGCCACAAGCTGTAAGTAACGATATAACTGCAAATAATGTAAGTGAAGCTAACGTGTTATGGGTGGCTAGCAGGACCGCTAACGATAGTTAGCACTAACAACTGGCCTCAAGCTCAGGCTTTCTAAAATATCTGCAGATAAATCTTGGATCGGTCGCGACTGTCCCTGACTCACAGACACAGAAGCTGTAAGTTGCTTTTACTGCATAAGCCAACCTGACGTGATAGCCAGTGGCTGTAGCACAGCGACTAACGTAGCCAAGTTACTGTTGCTAATGTTTGTGTCCTAAATATGCAAGAGTGATATCAGGGGAAATTCTACAGAAGGTGTGTGAACATAAACCTCATTTGAAGCTAACTTTTAATACTTGTTTGTAATTTGGATGCTTGGTACAACTGTCCACGATAATGGAACTTGCTGTCTGTAAAACCTCTATTGCAAGGGTTTGTCTCTGTGGTTATGACCGCTCGGTTACCAGCTACTGCATGTTAGTTTGCGTGCCGTGCTAATTAAAAATGCTCCTGGTTAACTTATATGCAATAATTCTGATCGGTATGCTTGTGTTACTTCGGTAAGCATCAATGTGGCAGTTTCATCATAACGTGGCCCGATTGTAGCCACTACAGTTGAAGCTAACCAGAGAGGTGCAGTTAGACCAGACGTTGGTTTTGCAGAGCTTGGGATACGTGTTTGGGTTTGTTTACGGCTGCTTGTGATCGCTTCACTTATCCATGACCGGGATCAGCCAGATACTTCACAAATGTCTGGGCAAGCTCTCTGGTGCTACCGAGAAAGCAATGCGAAACGCAGAAGCTCTACCGTGTCTGGTATAACAAATGATTTCTCTGCACTACATTGACATAATTTCATCCCCCTTTAGAAGTTGTTGTGGCTAATAAAAAGCCGAAAAAGGCAGAGATTAAATAGGAAATTCTTTCGTGATCGATTCGCTAGCTCCACATAAGCAACTTGTCCGCGCTAACGGAACTTAAAGGTCTGTAAAACCTGTATTATGTTCATAACATAACCGAGCTCTCTCTAGCTGTCGCATGCTATCCATAAAGCTGCTTTCACATCGAACGCGAAACAAATTTTTTCGCGGGACAGATTAGCCTACATTCAAAGTCAATGCAAAGACGCGAATACACGCGTTATGGGCGCGTTAAGCAGCTTTCACACCGGACGCGAAACGAATTTTTCGCGCCACAGGTTACATTCAAAGTCAATGCAAAGACACGAATACGGGCACGTCAAGCCGCTTTCACACCGGATGCGAAACAAATTTTTCGCGCGACAGATTACATTCAAAGTCATGACCGCTTATCAGCTACTGCATGTGGTTCCCGTGCCCTGCTAATTAAAAATGCTCCTGGTTAACTTATATGCAATAATTCTGATCGGTATGCTTGTGTTACTTCGGTAAGCATCAATGTGACAGTTTCATCATAACATTGCCTGATTGTAGCCACTACAGTTGAAGCTAACCAGAGAGGTGCAGTTAGACCAGATGTAGGTTTTGCAAAGCTTGGGCTGTGTTTTTGGGTGCTTGTGAAACGATCGCTTTACTTATCCATGACTGGGGTCTGCCTGATACTTCTCCAAAATCTGAGCAAGCTCTCTGATGCTACCGGTGAAAGCAATAGGGAAGTGCACAGGCTATAACGTGTCCGGTATAACAAACGATTTCTCTGCATTGCCATCGATTGAATATTAAATTCTTTGCTGTAGAAGTGATCGATTCCCTAGCTCCACATAAGCAACGGTTCACGCAAACGGACCTTACGGTCTGTAAAACCTGTATTATGCTCATAACATAACCGGAGCTCTATCTCGCTTTCGCGCACTATCCATAACTCGCCCATTCTCCGCGAGGAACGCTGGTCATTCCGACGCAATAAGTAAACCACTACCACGGGCAATTTCCAAAAAGGCCGTTTAGCTTGGAGCTTTCGCCCCTCCGTCATATTCCAGCGCAGAAGCTGTTCGTTTCTCCATGCAAACGACACACCACAGTTACGCAACGGACCAGCAGGTCCTTATAGTACACACCTAAGCAGTCCATAAGCTGTTGGTCCACTTTTAGCTGCTCCTCACTGTCTATGTTTCCCTCTAAACTCAGACCCACCGGATTTCTACGGTCTCCGGTCTACACGTGGGTATGTCGACCCGTTCTACAAATGTGTCCATATGGGTTGGATTCTAGCTTTCCCTCAATCCTAGCTACAGAATAGAAAAACCGCTGTACTCACCACTGTTGCCGTAGCAAATTGTAGCCGATAGCAAATTTGAGCTTGAGCTGCCAGATTTTCGCACTGCGTCCTCCACCTTCGTCGCTGCGTTTATTAGAACAAGTTCATTTCATTAGATCTATATTCAAGTATAACGTTAGATTGCGGAATTTGCCCGCCGCTTCCTTCTCAGATGGCAGCCGTGTCTCACGTTTCACTATGGGGAGACTGACCCAGTAAACTGCGTTCTGCAGCCTCGTCCCGCCCAACTCTGCCCTCCACAGAGCTGGCCAGTCAGAAGAAAGTGGGCACACGGGGAGTGGGGGCCATAGCGGAAGAGCCACCCCAGTGAGGCGTTTCAGGCAGAGACTACAATGGACTACAAATGGGGTTTTTTGAGGATGGCAGAATGAACTAAATAAGGACCCTGTTTTGGTCTTTGAACGATCAGGAGTACTCTAGGGGAGTCCAAGATCAAAATATAGCAAAATAGGTCCCCTTTAAACAATGAAAAAAAAGCGGGCAGAGCCAGTACCACGAAGTAGAAATGGGGCATAAGTTACTGTTACATTTTGTCCATTTAATGGACGTCAGTATGTTCTACATATTCTGATCATTGATGTGCGAGTACACTCATCAGAATATCGGTGAAACATAGGCCTATAAACCATGTACTGACGTCCCTTTGCAAACATCTGATGACCAAATCACCTGTTGACATTTTACAGCGGCACATGATCGAAATATTCAACAATTGTTGGAAGGTTGTGTAATTAAATCTTGTAAGTGGTTGAAAGTGGTCGTGTTCTTCTTGAAAAATTATTTACAACCTTATGGCTTTCCATTTTGTTTCTGTTTTGGAATGGCGTTTAAAATAAAAATTTAATTCGGTCATTGGACACTCTGACATACGTTACGGTCTTTTGACTCTAGATGAAGGAAGAAAAAAAAACTATTATGGATGCTTCATAATCCCTTTTGACTGACAATAAGCGGCACGTTTACAACTCTAAAAACAAAATCAGATATATTTTAGCCCCCGGATTGTAGCGATTTAGGTGATATATTTATGAAAGCTACATTTAACTCTTAATGAATGAATGAATGAGCACCAGGCGTGCAAGCGCAGTGAGTGGTTTAAACCAGCACCCGTAAGTCCTCGGACTCGTGTCGTGAAGTGAAATGACAACAAAGCATTTTATCTTATGGGTTGTCTTGTTTTGCTGGATATTTCGACATGGTACACGTTCTCTAACGAACACGAACAACTTCCGTATAATATTTATTAATTAATCAGTCATTGAAGTGTTTAGCGAAGTGTTTTACAATTCCACATTAATTCGGTCTCTGGCTCCAATGTCTCATTTTGAAAATTGTATGTTGCTCTGACAGTGGCCGATTAGCCTCCTCAAGTGCCACATCACAACGTATTCTTGCTTGTGATATAGTATTGCTGGTTTTTTAATGGAAAACGCGCCCTCTTATATCCGCAAGATTGCTGGGTAGAAAGTTTAAATGGTCGCATTCATAGTCCCACACCCAAGTCCGCAGACACTGCCCGGTCACCCCCTCTGTCCATGTGGTCGCCACTACAAAATTGAACAAAAAAAAAAAAAAAAAAAATTGTGGAATGTTATGTTAATTAGAGTATTCCTCTCTTCCTCCCATGTGTAACCACAAGCCTGTAGTTTCGGTTCTGAGGTGATTGAAACGAAACGCAATGTGGGAAAGATGGGAGTCTAGAACACGGCTTTAAATTAGTAACTACAATATTAAAAAAAAATATATATATTCATTTTGCTGTGGGCCCTTTTTAAACAACAACATACTAAAGCAACAACTAATGTCGATAAAAGTTTCGCTTCTCTCATTCAAACATTGTAGGGGAGACCGGGGTTACTTCGGCCACGGGGTTAGGTTTGTCACCCCAGTTTTTTTCATCGCAAACGCGCTGACAGGAAAACGAAAATGTACAAATTATGTGACATCCCAGCGACGTCATCTCTTGGAAAGAAGAAGGACTTATAGTGTCACTGTCATGTAAGTGTTTTCTGCCTAAATAACTGAATTTTAACGTAAATTGTAAACTTTAAGTTTCTGAAAGAAATGCATCTAGCTTCTTTGAAGACAAAGATTTCCACAGTGTTTTTACTGTTTCATAAACATATGTAACTGGAGTTATTAACAACACATAAGATAAAGGCCTGCTGCGATCATGAGATAAGAGATGCGGCCTGATTCCCAAAATGGGAGCACGGGGCTACACTGGCCAAGCAGCATGGGGTTAGTTCGTCAGGGTGCTGAGGTTGCCCCGCTTGTAGGTTCTGTGTTAGGCCTATATTAAAATATTCCAAATTCAAATATAGGAGCCGATTTATTGTTTTTCAGACACCTATGGTGTCTTAATAATTCTAATATTTGCATTTATTTTATGTTTATGATAGAGGACCTGTTAGGGCCTTTGTTTGGAGGACACAAGTATGAATGTGTAAGGGTTTGCTCCTTGCAGCCCCTCCCCTTTCTCATTCTTTCACCTCCACGTTAATGGGCTACAGGTGGGTCCCATTAAAGTGGAGGTGTTGGCAGAGTATTGAGGGTTGGCAGGTGCCAGCCTTGGGGCCTCTGTATTTCATTCCATTCCTTTGTCAGTGGGAATGTTTGCTGCTCCTCTTTGGTGCCTTGGTCCTTACTCATCATCCAAAGGTGGAGAGGAGTGGGTCCAATGCTTCTCGTGCAAAGGGTGGGCACATGAGGACTGTGCAAATGTCAGTGGGCTCACCTACATATATCATAACTGCAACTCTGATGGTGATTATGCATAAATCATAGCTTGTGTTGGTTCTTTGTAAAAATAAAACAGTTCTCACCATTTCCGCTATGAGAATATTGGACTGTCTTTTTCAGCTTCAGCTGATTGCCAACTATGACGATTTTACCCCACCCATCTGACGAAGTAACTTCGGCATGTTTGTGATATATTGAAAATTGAATATTGTGACGTAAATATATGTTATATTGAGATTGTATCAATACAAGTTTTGTAGGCGACATTCTGCACTACACATATACCATAAAGGTATTCCTCTAAGTTTTAGCAACAAAGAGTTATGGAACCAAATACAAAATCATGACGAGGTAACCCCGGTCTCCCCTATTATAACCATGTTCCGAGAAAGTGATTTTGTGAGTGACTGTTCAATGGAATGACCGTCCGACGTGATTCCTAGCGCCAGCTGCACGCATGTATGCCTTTATTCCCCTGTTTGATGGTTGGGAGTCAAGTCATTGCTTATGCCTGCACCAACCAAACTAGACCGCGGCGGATCAAAATCCCGCTATTTGGCAATGGCACTTAGCCCCCGGTAATTGGAAAGTTGTGATAGTCACGCCTAAAATATTGTGAAATAGGCCATAGGTTTTCAGCAACAAATCGGATTTTGTTTCAAATGAATTTAGTGACCACATTGGTACAGTGAATAAAACGTTAAGATCGGAAATATATTAGCCTACTGTGTGGCGTGAAATTTTCAGCCAGCCCGTTGGGCAAGCACCTCTTAATCTCTGCTTGTCCGACAAAATTTTTACTTGTCCCAGGCGCTCAGAACAGCGATTTCGCGAGCCCTGTAACTGTCGAAGCCAAGAATGGAATGGCCACCTTGAATATGGAGAATCTGAAGAGGCATTTTAACACTCTGCATGCTACCAGTTTTAACGCCAGCTATGCTGAAAATTCCGATCTGCGCAAACGAACAATAGCAAGTTTGATAACTTTGTTAGCACACCATTGTAACTTTGTTCAAATCAACATTGGCACTAGAGAGCACAACAGCTGCATCATTAGCGGTTTTGTGGAACATAGCCAAAGCAAAGCTGCCTTTCATGGATGCCGATTTCATCAAAAGCTGTGCAATTGGTATGGTTTGAGAAATTGAAGTGGTTTGAGCCATTTAAGTGCCTTTGTTGGACGACAGGACAACCAGAAGAGTGGACATTTTAGCAGAGGAGTGTTTTTCCAGTACCTCAGAATTGCCGCAACTGAGTAGGCTACAGGCCAAACATTAGAAACATCGCTGCATCTTATTGCTGTCTATTCTCTCACTGATGGGTGAGTTAAAAACATGTATATTAATTCTGAAAGTGACAATCAAAAACATGATGTTTTGTAGTATTATTGTGGTAAGTTATTTTTTTATGTTGGAGAGAAATTCCTGTCTGTTTCTGTCCCTTTTACACAAAACAGGTGTGAATCAGTGTATCCATTAGCCTCCGGAGCAGACGTCTTATGTTGTTCACTTTGCTCACACACCATCATCTGTGCATTTGAGGCAAGTTTTATGCTCAGAAAAACTGAAATTTTTGGAGCTAGCTTATTACATATGCTCATACTGTTGTGGCAGCATGGGAGGGAAGCAAACCACATAAGATGTCTGCAACAGAGGCTTAAACCAACACCTGTTGAAAATGTTCAAAAGAAAGGATTTCTCCAGGTTCCTAGGGTGTTTAAGTTTTCCTGAACACAATTTCTTTAGCTGCAGAGCAGTGCACTTCAGTCGGTGCTTCGGTCGGAAGACGGTTGACACGGGGCCGAGTGCTATCATTGTAAAGTCGCTTGATTTCCTTTATGGGTTCATCCAGTTGGTTTTCTATTCTTGATAACTTTTCTAATAAACGGTAGCATTCCGTACAGCACACAAACTGTTCGCTTGAAGAACAGACAGCAGTATTTAAGGAAAGAACACTACCTATAACTGAAGGAACATCGAGTTGGCTCTTCCATATACGTGTATTTTCTCTTTCTTCGATCCGATTCTTATTTTACATGAAAACAAATGTAATTATCAATGAATTTTTCAGGGGTTTCTATACTTGCAAGTTTTTTATTCATATTTGACAGGCAAAACATGAAAGGACTATCATATAAAAATAATTCTGAATGTCTTATTTTGCATAATGCCATTACATCACGGAACACAAAACCGTGCTCGAGTGCGCAGATGTTGGAGTGTGAAGGAAGCGAACCACATACGCCGTCTGCAACGGAGCCTCTGTATCTATGTGTCAGGGCATATTTGAGGCAGCCAGGGGGTGTGTCTGTGAGTCAGTACATTTTCATGGACAGTTAAGTCGAGCCACGGTTATATATCTATTAGACCATTTAATAGGACTACTGTCCTTGTCTCAGTATACATGCACGTTAGGGAACCGGTTTATTGACTGAAGCGTGTCCATCTCCGCTACGATAGGTGGCAATATGCCCCCTTTCAGCTTGTTCATGTTGGACAAAATGACACTCACTAAAGGCCCGTTTCCACCGCAGGAACTTAGGGGTAATTTTATGGGGCCGGGGCCGTTGTTGCGTGTCTCCACCGCCGGAACCACCCCCGAAGGACAGAGTTCCGGAATTTTTACAGGGGCTAAAAAAGTCCCTACCTCGGAGTAGGTACTCTGAACGGCCCCGAAAAACTCCTGGGTGGGGCTTGGGGTTTACTTGGCGCCGATTGGATTTACTCAGGGCGGGATGTGACGTCAACAGAAAGCGACAAAATAGCCGGCATCTTTAAAACTCAGCAGACGACGAGGGGTCGCATTTTTAAAAGGACATCGCACAACTTTACAGGAATCTTCCTCCTACTTCTCCCTCTCGGTGGAGACACAGCAGTTGAGAGGGCCGAGTGAGAGGACGTTCCTGTAGTAGTTCCTGCCCCCCAAATACTACCAGGAACAACTTCGGTGGAAACGGGCCTTAAGTGAGACTAAATGACATGAAAGGGCTACAGTAGGAGGATACAATGAGTTTGAGTTTTCAGTTTGCATGAACCACTCATTCTTCTGCACAAAATTACACCACTATGTTCAGCAAAATCCAAAATGTAGTTGTTTCAGTTGGTAGTTACTGCAGGCTGCTGTGAATGCATTTTAGATAATGAGCAAAGTAAACGCAAAATCCACATGGTTAAAGTTTACATTAAATTGCTTTATTGTGGTCCAATATTGTTTTCAGAGTGCATTTTTGTCTGGCGTGGCACAAAACACAGGATTAGAGAATCACAGACTTAAACCATTTAAATTATTACCAGTATATGGTAAATGTACTTGTAATTGAAGAAACAATATCTGCACATATGACAAATTTTAATGAAGTAATGAGGTCATAGCAATCTATGTAGGTGGTCACGTGATCCCCGAAGCAAAACGTACACAAAGGTTCATAGCAGCATAGAGACGACCGGTTCAACGTCATCAAGAACTCAGCGCAAAGGCCGTGCCCCTATTTGGGGGAAAACAAACGGTCTTATGCATTGAAATCAATGAATAAGCGCGATAATTGAGCAGTAAAATGCCCAAAAGTTGTTGTGTGCCGGGTTGCACCTCCAATAAAATGACCAGTCCAGACCTCAGGTTCCCCATCCTACTGGGAAAAGGGAAGAATCCTAAAAGGAGAGTTAAGAGAAGATGAAAAGTAAAAGCTATGTATCCAGTGTCTTCCCATGCTAATATGTGTGGGAAATGCTTCATAACAGGCCATGCCACTCTTTTTTTAAAACTTAGAAAGTAACGTAAGTACCCTTTAAAATGTAAGACTTGGTACTATTCTTTAATGGGTTTATTCGCTATGATTTTTGTCTCGTGTCATTATTTATTCTTTAATTGCTTAACTAGCTAACGTAAAGTAGCATCAGCCAACCGAGTCAGGTTTGTGATCTAACGTTATGTGCATTTGTTAGTTATTCTTAACCCCAAACTGACACAGACTTCGAAATTCGCGGTAGTGAAAGGGCAAGAGGGTGGACCGATCAACCTTAATTTATTAAGATAACGCAAACGCTCAGGTTCGGGCAAGGTAGCAAAATAATCGCTAGACATCAATAAATCAATAAAAGAATATACACAGGAAATCTTGTTAAATAAATTGGATAAATTTTACACCTGAAAACACATCAAATTACATTAGGGTCAATGGGATCTGAGGTTTTCTATCCCCCAAAAAGGGGCGCGGCCTTGACATTTGGCGAAGTACCCAGATGTGCCGGTCGTCTCTATAGTGAAAATGGGGAAATCTTGTGCTGCTGTTGGTTGCACCAATAATGATGCCATTCAATCGTCCGGAAAATACGGCGAAATAAGTTTCCATCAATTTCCACAAAACAATGAAGCCCTTTTGAAAGAATGGCTTGTTAAATTAAAAAGAATTGACCATGGAAAGCCTTACAAACCTAGAAAAGATTCAGTTTTTTGCTCAGAGCACTTAGAGAAAAGCTGCTTCACGTACCAGAAGTTCACAAGTCAACGGTTTTGTTGCAATGAAAACTGGTTTTAAAGTGAAGATTTAAAGAAATAAGTGCAAAAGATATATTCAATACAAATATTAACCTTAAGCCCGAATGCCCCCGGTACCGTTCGAGCTTATGAATTTGCATAATAAATACAGCACGTTTCCTAATAACAACCTCGTCATGCGGCATATCCTCTTAAAGTGAAGAAACTCGGCGAAAAGTTTGTGATGACCGTTTCTTACCTAAGCCAAACACAATTCAAGTACCAAGCAAGTAAATAAGCATCTAGCAAAACATTAAAGTGGTAATCCGTAAGATTTCCGTCTCGTTACTGTCTGTTAAGTCAGTGTCTATCAGAGAGGGGGGATAAAACATCGGTGATTGGGCCTATGACCCACTGATGAAAGCACTTGTATTTCATTCTTTGCCAGGTAAAGCGATCAGTGTGTCTGTGGCGACATTCCTGCGCAATATTCAAATACAGGCACACATCTAGTGACACTTTTTACGTCAGTAAACAGTGTTTGGTCTGTCCAGAAGGTAGGAGGAGCCGCAAGCTAGCCTGAAGGAAGTAAGGAACCCCGGGAGAAGCAATGGCAAGGTAGACGTCAGAAGGGATCCAGTAGCGGTACTTTCCCTAACCTGAACCTTGCCTCTATCCCCTAACCCTAAATCTAACTTGTCCCTTACACTATATGTCAGATTTACGGATGGAATTAAGGGAAGACCGTTAAAAATGCAGCCTTCCAAGAAGCGGAAAGTACCGCTACTGGATCCCTTCTGACGTCTACCCAATGGCAATGGCAAATACCATACTGTGTAGCTACACTGTGCACAGTAGAAATTAACGTTAGCTGAGTCTCTGTTGAGGCTACTACTAAAACTAAAATTATAACGTAATTTCAGGAAGCAAACGGAACTAAAATTATAACGTAATTTCAGGAAGCAAACGGGAAAAAAGCTACATTAACCGCCTCAACAAATTATTTTTATAAAAAATATCACATGTGTTACGGTGGATTTCGCCACTAGTAATATGAGAACAATTATGACTCCGGAATTCTCATGCTTTTCTTCACTCAGGGGTTGGAAGCAGTGAAATTGCATAAAAATGTTTCAAATGGTCTTATTTCATTTAAACAATTTGAATGATTTCATTGATTGAATAATTACTGACTACAGCACGGGAACGTGAATGAAACACAAATTCTCACGGCGAATGCGTGAGAGTTGGCAGCCATTTAAGTTCATTGATTTATCATAATGTAACATAATAACATGTTACTGGAATGAGATGACGCTAATGGATGACTAACGTCACATAATTTTTACTTTTACTGAGTTCAATTGCCGTGTCAAAGAGCATCTTTCCCGCCTGCATGAGAGTTGAAGAGGCGTGGAACAGGTAAGAGCCGTCAATTTACCGACGTCATACAGGCGACACTGTTGGGTCTCGACAACAGTCATGGAAATGAGGTCCAGAAGCGCACCTGCAATTCCAGCTTACTGCCAAAGATGTCAATATAAGCAAACCAATTCAAATCTTACGGATTACCACTTTAAATAAAATAAGATCTATCTATCTCTATCGCAAGCATTTCCACTGAATTTGTGCTATGCATACAAACGATACCCAAATGAAAGAGGGCAGTCCACAAAATCCAACGATATAAGCCATGTCATTTTAAATTGACACCACACTCAAAGAACAGCAGGCATACACTTTACAGTCTACAGAGATGAGCAAAAATTTTTCTTACCTTTGATATTTTGTCATAAAAAGCTGTTTGAGGCTAAATCTGCACTTGCTATTGTTTTAGCCAGTCTATTGGAGAGTCCTCTTGCCATTATGCTATGCGCTCGAGGACCTCAGCAGTATAATCATTAAAATGGTCTGTTTTTAGTATTTTCGCTATAATTAACCGTTAAATATTCAACTGTTGTTTTCAAAGCCGGTTTATTACTGATAATCCTTGCGCCAATCTGCTCAAGTTCAAACACAGCGCAGCTATACAAGTGCTAAATCGACCAGTGAATATATAGTCTGTTCAGCTGGTGTCATGGAGAAGGCGGCGCATTTGGACCTGAGCAACTGGGGTTCAATATCCTGTTATACATGCGACCTTTCAGAGGAAGGAAATAAATTTTTTTTTGTATAAATAAATAATAATTAATCGATGCATTCCCATCCCATCAAAGCCATCTTCCTGGGTTACTTCGGGGATCACGTGACTTACACTACAGTTGCTGCATACAATGCAACGCCTTCATTGGTGGAAAAAAAATCAGACCTTTGCCCCTTGGCTAAGTTTTCTTGACATAATTTGGCTCGAGGAAAACTAATTGGGGAACACTGTTGTAAATAACACCTCGATTTCAACCAAACACGCAAACTTTGCTTGTTTTCTGCTTTGCTGTCTACTGTACTTTATAGAAGACCAAGGAGCAATACAGTATAGGAGTAATTCAACACTACATATTCAAAAGAAAAACTGATTCTGAAGACAAAGATGGAGGGCAAAATATGCAGGATTGCCTACAAGTCACTGCATCAAAATGTATATTATGTATCACTCTCTATATCCTCAGAGATGTAATGGTAATCAATAACAATATATCAAACAGCTAATGTTAGACATACTGTTGCCCATAAAGTTTGAATAATTTTGCATTCAGACACTATATATCAAGAATAAATCAAATTCTCACAATCATTTCATGAAAATAGGTAAAAAATATTTTATTCCAACTTTATGAGTTACAGTATAGCTAATAATAAGTTGCTAATATTAAATAAACCTAGTTTGCGATTGCCAGTTTAAAGAAGTTTGCGACTTTGTAAAGATAACATCCAGATGTACATTAGGATAATGGATTAGCCATAAAATGTCTTATGACTCATGTAACTTGGTTGGCTATAATTGACTAGTGTGCCCTCTGCAAATTTGAGGGGCACAGTCAATGATAAAACACAAGAGAAAGAAACATACCAGTTGACTTGGTGTTTGCTTGTACTCACTGTGTCCCTAGGATAAATGAACGGAACAGTGTCTAGCTTTAATGTAAGTTTTCTGGCAAAACACATCTGCTTTTAATTAAAATTTTTGAAACCGTGATCAGGAAAATGGAAATTGCAAAGTTGTGTCCTTTGGAACATTGACTTGGACACTACAGTTTTTCCTTACAAACTGCACCAATTTCTGTTGAATTCTGTTCGATTCCTAATGAGTGTGACTTACCAATAACACCTTCGTTTAAAACTTCAAACGCATGAGGTTTAATGAGGCATGAATGCCACTCTAAAGGCTAGATGGTGTACTACGACACTGTTGATTTAAAGGCCTTATCATGTGTTAAGTATTACTTTGTGTTATTTGTACAATGTAACGTTGCTGGCGTAGCCTACGTGTGTAGCCTAGCCTACGCTACGTTGAGACACACACACACACACACACACACACACATTGTTGAAATCATATGCTGGATGCTTTATTCTTTCAATGTGTTTTTTAGTTAATGATCGGGCTATACTAAGATCACGTTGGCTATGTAATTGCTGATAACAGGGGAGACTTCATAGTGGTTGGTGGAAACCGGGACATTTTAGAGTCCCGACAGGCTTTTGTCGGGACTCGGGATGCGCAACTCAAAATCAGGACTGTCCCGGCAAAACCGGAACGTCTTGTCACCTTAAAAACAAACACCACCAAATCGTGTACTTTCCAAGTCGTTGTTGCTCTGCAACTTCTGACAAAAGTGTGCAAATATCGCGTATAAATGAAGAGTTTGTTTCCAAAATGCAATATATCCATTTTAGTCATTTTGATTAAATCAACTTTTTCTATGTTGGCACCTATTGCCTTTTATAAAGAAACACAAATTTTGACCATGAAAAAATACACTCTATAGTATAAATTTCAAAAAAAAGAAAATTTGCACCATGTGTAAGAAGCACAGGGCTATTGCTTTATGGTATTATCTCAATTTTTGTAATTTTGGCACATTGTGTTTTGGAACCAAACTCTTCAAATGGTAGTAATGAACTTTGTGTAGGTGGTTTTCAATGGAAATCTACATGAGATACGGTGGAGTTTATACCCCCAGCCGAAAATGCGCGACGTCACACGCAATGGATAATGGGTATTGCAAAGCTAACTCCGATGTGGTCCATTGTTATCCTGCATGTTCTTCTTTCTTCTTTTTCCGAGAAAATCCTACTTCCCATGCGCGAAAAATCACAAAACTTTGCACATAGGTCCAGTCCCATGCCAGATTGCCTCAGCTGCAAAAACAGGCCAATAGTCCTGATGGTGGCGCTACAGCAAGCCTCGAAATTTCAAAATTTTGAAAATTCACAACAAATCAACCATATGTGCTACAGATTTGCAACTTTCACCAAAATGTAGGCCCAATACTGAAGAAACTTGTGTACGTATAAACCTATTGCAAATTATGAAGTCCATCACTCTGTTTTTTTCAAAATCTGTAAAAACTATTAAACCTATCTCCTCCCACACTTTTTGCTCATATTGACACCAAACTTGCTACAGAGCATCTTCAGACTGTCCTACACAAACGATCCACACAGATTTTAGATTTATCGAATATTGAGCTGACAGTGCATCAAAATATTTGACTGTAAACGATATTGTAAACATATACTTGCAAATTCTTGCTAAATACATTTTCAATGTTCATTAAAAAAATGACAAAATTTTGGAGTCATTGTAGATGATGTTTGGAAAATATCAAAATTTTATCTCAAAAACTGAATCTTTTACAGCATTTTGAGTTCACAGCATTTTGAAACAATTGGAGTCAATGCAAAAATGGCATTTTTAAACATCAGTTTTTCACTTATGGAGCCAATAAATCATTGTTAAAAACAAATTACCAACATCTCCATGCTGTCTAGATGCAATTTGTGTATTTTTGGATTTTTGTCTTAATAACTGAATTTTTGACAGCTGTTTGAAATCTTCCTTTACACGCCAACAGCTGCTGTCTTGCACACAGATGACTGGCTTAGTCAATTTGTGAAGCTACATGTGACATTTCCATTTGCCAATTAGCTCAGTGAGATAGAGCATAGTCTCTTGTGCCAGAAATTGTGAGTTCAAGCCTCAACTGATGTAAAATGCACATTAGAATGCCACCTTTTTTTCATCTTCCTACACTCTGCTTGTTGCTCAGAATTGCCTAATTTTGCCTAAAATTGCCTGACCCTGACCATTGCTGCGCAGCAGTTATAATACTTACATTGTTATTGCACTATAAATGTAAAGCAATAAATTTCTGCAGTTACTGAACAATGCCTCAGAATTTGAGTAGAATGCTGTATAAGAATGAATAAAAACAGCATTTGATTCAAGTCAGTTTTATTTATTATTTGCTTTTTACAGATGGACCTTCACAAAAACATTTTACAACTCAAAGGGTACAATGAGAGTGCAGACCTCTGCCAAGGCCAATAGCCCATGTTTCTGTGATTTACAAATCTGCAAAACAGATTCTGGCTAAAGTTTCTGACACTGTCATAACATAACCTTATGTAAATGAGTGGCGGGAACACGCCATTCAGCCCAACTAGGCTTGGCATTTTCCAGTCACTAAAGTCAATCTAACACTTCAGATACTCAAGGACTAGGTAAAATCTAGCAGAAAACAAGCCTGCACCCGCTTGTATCAAGGGTACATTAACTAATCTGACATTAAGTCCAAATAAGTCACTTAATCCTTAATGTGACATTTGTTAATTATTCCATTAAAACTGCTTGTACAAATCTTTCATATACGAGTTTGCTTGTTTGTTTGTTTGTTTGTTTTATTTAGATCCCCAATTAGCTTTTGCAAGCAGCAGCTATTCTTCCTGGGGTCTATAATTGAGCCCCTAAGAACCATACCGGGCCAACCCATGTTGGGGTACTTTTGAGAAAATGGGACTCAAAGTTGCCAGCCTCCTGTGTCATCTAGAGCAATTGGCAACAAGAACACTACATATGCTACAAAGTCAAGATATGTGAAATTATGCACATGCACTTTTTGTACAGGTTTTGGACGCATAATCATCATTTAAAGTGAAACCTACCTCCTCCTGAAGAGGAACCATCATCTTCTGATTCATTTGGGACAAACTCTGGGTCTCTGTCATCTTCCACTTCACCATCATCGTCAATCATAGGATGCGATTCCTCATCAGTGAGATACCTAGCCTCCATGTTTACAATGAATTATGGGGAGGTTGGGGGATGGCCTATTATGGCTAAGGCAGTGCAGTGCATATGTATGGGGCAGAGAAGACATTTGCTTGTATCAACAATCCATGGTGGAAGACTGGGTTTGCCAATTTAGGAAATGTAGATCTCAGTTTTCTGCACATGCTCACAACCTCAACTGATTTTCGCCAAAAGTGCGGGATGGCCCAGAATGGTTCTTAGGGGCTCAATTATTCATAGTGACACAATACAACATCATAACACAGATAGACATGAGAAATGTGCACACGTGCGTACATGACACAACATACACTACATCATATAACGACAGCACACAGACGTTACATAATAATCATATATCATGCAAAACAAGATAACCAGAAAAATACAGACAAAACATAAGACAAACACTGCAATTATAGCCAACTGAATAAAGAAAAGACGCAATATATTTTAACACAAATTTTACACCAATAAACAATAAATAATAAATAAGGACTCACACATCAACAATGCCCAGCTGCTCACCCATGCCATTTACTAATGAAGCTTTAATGACTGAACGTCCATTAACTTACCATTAGAAGAGGGATTCCCACAGTTAATTACCCATAATTCCTAATCAACAAGCACTTTCAACTTCGTGTTACCTGTTTTTACGAAGATTTGCCACAGTGTCAGCATCCAAGTTCGTAAATGTTGATACATAAGTTGATGAGGTAATCTCAAAAGATTACCTAAATCTCTAAAGATTTAAATCTCTAAAGTTTGCCATTAGCTTGGTAAATTTGTTAGTTCAACAAAATGATGCCATACCTTTATCGTGGTATTGTGGCATTCATTCAGGTGAATCAAACAATATTAAAATATCATATATGTCATCTCATACGGATTGCCTGAAAATGGTACGGACTTTCTTCTAATTATACTGCTTATGAAGGTACAAATGAAGTTATATGGATTTTTAATACCAGCTGCGGAGCATAGCTGGTTAAACTAGCCACGAATCGGTTGTTGATATTGTATTCATAAGTTTTGTCTGGCTGTCCGTTTTAACATAATAACATCGGAACCGTCTTGGATTCAGCCTTACGACACTCCATGTCATTAAGTGGGATAAAAAGAAATCTCGGGTTCGAAGATGGAAATGATAAGTGCGATAGATTATGTTCATCGTAATTATAGATCGACTGCTTGGAGCACAAAAAGGTTAAGAGTGTAAGGGTTGAGCTTCGGACACTGATGATATTCCCGGAGGACAAGAAGTTGAGGACTGGAATCAGATGCAAGGATGAACTTGGTTGTATTTATTATGCCTACTGTGCAGCAGGAAGGCACACAAGAAGCAATACAATACAAAATCGGAAACAAGGTTCCTGAATTGCACTATCAGTAATGCGGAGAATGACTTTAGCTACAGTAACAATGTATAACAAATAGGAAATAAAATAGGAAATGAGGTTCCTTCAATAATAATGATAAAGTGCTGATATAAACAATAAACAGCACTGAATTCAAGAGTTAGAATAAATACACGCAATATGTGGGGAATGAGTCTATACAAGACTAGATGATACAACACATGCATGAGGTTACGAGACTTCACAAAGACACTGTGCGAATCTCAGTCTTAAATAGCAGAACACTACCGCACAGAGGAAATGACAAACAGGTGCAGGTAATGATAATGAGCTGAGAATGCGGTCCGGGTCTTAATAGACCGGTCAGCTTGACGACTGGAGGCGTGACATTACAAGTCTAAATAAAATGTCAATAGAATGTTTGCAAAAAAGTGTCCCTCTCAGGAAACAGTTAGTCACACTAGTGATGAACCTCACAAAAATATCTGGGATTGTAATGGAAATATTTATCTCCTTGTGATTTTGAATAAGTTGATTCTGTGAAACCCTTTTGCAAATGATACCATTTAACTGACCCTGTATACCCTTTTTGATGAGCAAAATTGTTCATAAAAACAAGGTAATCATGATTTCGGGCATTTATCATTCTTTTTTGTCTTAGTTCAGTTTTGATTACGGGTTGATTTACCTCCCCCCAGTTACCCACACCTCTTAGAAACTAGCCACTGCTTCATGGATAATTTTCTTGGTTTTTAGATCCCTTTTAGAAAGTGTACATTCTGAGGTTTTTATTTACCATATCCAGCAACCACGTCTCTTCTCACTATGCCCAGGTGGAAGCATCACATTCATAGCGAAGGTGAGTTCATCCACCCTCCTGAAGAAGCCCACTATCAGGTGGTTCAAGGGAAAATGGATGGATCTGGCTAGCAAGGTGGGAAAACATCTGCAGTTGAAGGAAATTTATGACCGGAATACCAAGGTAAATACTGGATTTCACACACACACACACACACACACACACACACACACACATACACACACGCACGCATGCACGCACACACACATACATACATACACACACACTCTGCACTGCATGATTGCCCAGTCATATGAACACAGGCATGCCTTTCAAATAGAGGTGCACCTTTCTTGGTCAAGAGGAACTGCCTGTAGAACCAGCACCCTTGTTAAATTCATTCTAATTGTACATCAGCTCTCTGTACATTGTCTGTTGTCTTACAGGTGCACACATTTGAGATGCAAATCATCAATGCCAAGCCCAACTTTGCTGGTGGATATCGATGTGAAGTGTCCTCCAGAGATAAATTTGATAGCTGCAACTTTGAACTCACTGTACATGGTATGTAGGTTCAATGCCCAGCTCTCTGCCCGACATTGGATATGGTTTCATTGGTGTTGAACAGTCTACTGCATCCATCCAAAAAATCAGTTTGATGATTCATGATGAAATAGTATTTATATTTCGATGTTTGCAAAAGTGAGTGTAACCTTTATTCACTATTTTTGGTATGGCACCGTAAAAAATAATCCTCCCGCGCCCCGATTTACTCTCAAAATGGTTTCAGATCTTTTTGCAGAATGTAATGTTAGACAAGGAGAATTTGTAAACACAAAATACAGCTTTTAAATTATCATTTTATTTGTTGATGTGAAAAGGTTGTCCAACATGTACATCATCTGCATGAAAAATTGCTCCTCTTAACTTAATCTTTCATCATGCCAACTGTAGCAGCCACAAGTGCAACCAAATTACTTCTTCCTTAGGGACTGCCCATTTAAGGTCCAGCCTCAGCATCCCAGTAGGGTTCAAATCAAGAATTGGACTAGGCTGCTGTAAAATTTTATTTCTCATGAACCATTCAGATGAAAACTTGCTCTTCAGCTTTGGTAGATTTTTTGTAGCATAACCCATTTGTGTTTTAGCTTCAAATCAAGATTGACGTTCCTCTTCAGGATTCTCTGATAGAAAGAATGGGTCTGTCAGTTGTGGCAAGTCACCCAAGCCCTGAGGCAGCAAACCCTCCCCTTAACATCATACTACCACAACTGTTTGCTGGTATGTTTGTATTTTATGGAATGCTGAGCTCACTTCACATCTTAATGGGACCCAGGTCTTCAAAAATTTTCCACATTTGTCTGATCAGTCAATGTGACATTATTGCAAAAGGATATGAGATCTTCATGCTGTTTGTGGCAATTGTAAGATAAGCAATTATCTTCTTCTTGGTTAGCAGTGGTTTTCATCTTGCAGATCTCCCTTGGATAAAATTTTTGCCCAGTCTCCTTCAAATGGTGAAATTATTAATACAGACCTTGTCTGAGTCAAGTGAGGCTTTTAGTTCTTGAGATATTTGTCTGGGTACTTTGAAACTCACTGAGATCTTGGAGCAATTTTTTGGGACAGATACTCCCGTTAAACTTGGACCAGTGGTGAATGTTATTGATTTGGAGGTAATGGCTCTCACTGTGGCTTCCTGAAGAATCAGAGCATTAGAAATAGTTTTGTAACCCTTTTTAATGTTTTGAAATTGCTTTTCAACTGTTCCTGGGCTGATATATTCCCATGACCTTCTTTTTCACCTCTTCCAAATTTAGTTGTTGAGACCTTTTTGCCTATATCTTTCTGCTGGAAATGTTTTTTTTAACCAATGTTTAGATTTAGACAGGAAGTAATCAAGTAATCAGGCGTCAACTTTAACCCAGTTGTTACTTGAAGTACAGTAGTGTGCAGTGATGATTATACACTTTACAGAATGAAGACAAATTAGAAACCAAGTACTATTCAAGTATTTATTGCATGTAATATGGATAATATAGATGAAAATAAGTAAGCAGATAACAATTTATAGTCAAAACCAAAATAATAATTTTTTTTTTTTTTAGAGAAAAATTCAGTATCTAGTCAGGCCACCCTTTGCTTTCATTACAGCATTTAAGAGCCATTCCATGACAGATTGACATTTGGTGCGCAGTTGACACCCCTAGAATTGAATTCAACTTGGCACATAGGTAGATATGGGTGTCTTACGGAAAAAGCCGAATTTTTAGGTCCGTATCTCACTTTGCCTGCCAGTTGCGCCACCTGGAAGCCATTAAAGTGGCTTAGTTTTGTCGTCCAAAAGCTGTTGACACCACATTTTACATCAACTCTCATGACCGAAGGGTACACAGTTCCAAAATATGTTATACTCTCATCATGACCTGTGAGACTTCAAGTCAGGTTAGACATCAGCACCACATAGTGGCTAACTGGGGTAACTACATTATTGAGCCACAATTAGGGATGCAAACTATCGATTAATACATTCATCATTAGTTGGTTCACCTAGTCGATCGATTAACAATAAATTTATAAGCTGCAATTTTCTTGAGAACCTAAATTTTCCTTGGTATCCATAGGTTCTATAACATAAAAAGCAAAATACTGCTTATGATACTCTGAATAAAAACATGCATGTTATATTCCTTTATCAATCATTTTTTGTACCATTTTGGATCCAGACCAGACAATAGCATTTATGTTGTATAAGAAAATAAACTCTGCATAGAAAATTAAATATGTAGGCTACTTTAACATACAATAAGTAAACAGATAACAACTTATAGTCAAAACAAAAAAAATAATGTATAAAAGTAATAGTGGTTGGGGATTCTTCAGAAATACGTCCACTTCTTTTTCTATGTCATTGTTGCTGGTGATGGAATGCTTTTCACCCAGGAGCAGAACCATAGCAGAAGTGCATCTCTGAAGTGCAGCTCCTTGGACTGGCACATCAGTGCCCCCCTCATCTCCAGTGGTGGCTTCATCCATTGATATGGAGCTCAGATGTTCTGCTTTTGCCAATTCAAGCAGTTTTGAAAGAGCTGAAATCCTCCTCACTGGGTACAGAAATCCCAGGTGCTTATGCCGAGGGTCCAGCATTGTTGCCATAATTGGTGTTGTTGATGTGAGGTCATCAGACTCAACCTATTTAAAATAAATATTTATTATAACGATCAATAAGCTAGTATCAAGTTTCATTTATTAAAGTTTGACATGACATGGGTACAACAGCATAAAAACGTAGTTTTACACAGTGACTCCTGAAATGTGTCAAGCAACAATTAAAAAATACAAAAGAGATAATGACATAGCCATATAGACCACATATATTCTGTTCTGTTATACCGTGGGAAAAATCAAAATAGTAAGTGTAGAGCTGAAATATGATTTTTAAAATCACAATTGGGAAAAGAAATGCTGACAGCACACTGTGAGACAAAAAACATCAGTCTGACCTGTAAAAAAACATGTTTATAACAGCTCACATCACAGTACAAAAGTGCAGAAAAAGTGCTAAGGTGCACAAAAAGAAAAAAGAAAAATGGTGAAAAACAAAACCAAACGTTTCGGTCACACTCAGACAATCATCAGACCATATGGATTATTAGGTCGGTAGAACATTAGCTCTTTAGTCAGAAATCTATCTACCCAGCATAGTACCAAACCAAACTCTTCATTATCAGAGAAAACAAGCTGTGTGTATCACATTTAAAAAAAATTCTTTGGTACATAACTGGGGATAGCCAATACTTGCATCCAGCCTACAGTCCCCCCTGGGGGTAAAATTTTCCAAATTTTGATATTGAATATCATCTACACTGAGAATACTACCACTGAGATTTTACTAATGTTGTAATGTACTCCAAAGGGACTATGTATCCAGAGAATTTCAGATCTCTATCAAAATAATGCCACCTAAACATAGGCACAATCTGCTATGAAAAGGTCCGTTTTGAGTTTTCCTCCAACTTTGACTCCGTCTAGCTTGAAAAGTGTAGATACAACCAAAGAAATGCTTGGTATTCCTGAAAATAGATTTCCAAAAGCGCAATAAACAGCATTTAGCACCACAGTACATATCTGGGTTATTGTGAAAATATACTGCAAACATGCCCCAAAAATCAATTTCAAACATCTTTCCGGCCGTCTATTGCACTAACCCAGCAAGATACCAAGATACTATTCACTGAAAATGATAGTCTTGTTGTGAGTTAACACATAATAAAGCATTCTAGATTGGTATATGTCTGGGATATTATTTCATTCCCATTTTCAATTTTTATTGTTATTTCTCAAATAATACCAGCTCAATAATGTAGTTACCCAGCTTGGCCACTAGGAAGTGCTGATGTCTAACCAGACTTGAAGTGTCACAGGTCATTATAAACGTATAACATGTTTGGTACTGTGTACTCTTAAATCATGATAGATGATGTAAAATGTGGTTTCAACTGCTTTTGGACGACAAAACTGAGCCACTTTTGTGGCTTCCAGGTGGCGCCATTGGCAGGCAAACTGAGATATGGACCTAAAAAAAATTGGCTTTTCCGTGAGACACCCATATCTACCTATGCGCCAAGTTTCATTCAATTCTAGAGGGGTCAACTGCTCAGCTTCAAAAAGTGCCATTTTCTCATGGAATGGCTCTTAATCTCTCAAGGTACAGTTTTCACATTTTTTTATTTCTTCACTCACTAAGCCATTGCATATGGTTTCAGTTAATTCCAAAAAGATTCTTTTGATGTTACAAAAGATTTGCTCAATCAGATTAAGGCCTGGACTTGGAGCAGGCCAAGTCCCAACTTTTACGTCACCGGATGTTTCTTTCCGACTGAGATCATTCTTGCACATCTTAGAGGTGTATTTAGGGAAATAAAATCAGGGACCAATCAGTCTCTTTCCAGAGGACAAGACATGCCTCATAAGGATGCTGTGATACGTCTTTTGATCCATGATTCCATCGATTTTTATGAGATCACCAGCTCCTTTCAAGCAGACTGAACCCTAGACCATAATATTACCACCTCCATGTTTTACTGAAGGGATTTAACAGTAATTTTTGAAACATTCTCCAATCCTACAGCGCACATAAGTTCTGCGTTTGGGTGAGAAATTTTGGAATTTTGATTAATCGGTCCAAAGGACTTGTTCCCAGTCCATTGGTGTCCAGCCCTTGAATTTCTTGGCAAACTTATGTCTTTTTTTAAATTTTGCCAGCTCTTGGCAGCAACACGACCAATCAGACCGTTTTCACACAGGCGTCTGGAAATAGTAGATCTTTATACTTTAATCTCTTCACCTCTGGCGCTATTAATATCATCACGGAGTTGTCGTTCTGTGAACCGCCAATTTTTTTTTTTTTACTTGTCATACACAGATAACGAACACCTTTATGCACTTCTATTGCCACTAGTTTTCAACAAACCGCTCTCTTTGAAATGCTTAATGGTGTTTCTTAGAGTGCCATAGCAGCATTTAACATCTTCAGCATCATGTAAGGCCACAATGTAGCTACAAACGATCTCAGAGAGCTCCGTCCGTTGGGCAATCGTGTTTAATTCAATTCAATTATTCATTTCAGACTCATCTTGCACTACAAGAATTCCACAGTGTCAAAAAATAAAATAAATAAATAACACTATGACTTTGTTCAAAGATCATGTCACCTAATATACTGGAACAACGGACCATCAGAGGTAATTTTGCAGAATAATGTTCCCTCGAACCAGTTTAAAATAATTTTTTTAGCATCAATAATCATGCATTTGAAGCTATGCAAGAGTCAAAAAAAATAAAATTTGCGACACCTTTGAATTGTTATAATAAAATGATGTTTACAGTGTTTTTGTTTATTAAGTCAGAGTAAAAAAGTCAACACGCACATCACGGAAAAGCACATTAAGCATGGGTGCTGGACCAAAAAAAGAATATACCCATATAATCAAAAAAAGAAGGTCCGCACACCAAAAAGAGCTCCAATGCAAAAATAATTTATTAGCGTGACGTTTCAAGCGAAAGCTCTTCTTGAGACGCTTACAACAGATTTGACCAAAAGTCGCCATTTTTGTTTATTACCCATACTTTTACCTCAGTGTACTTGTGAACATGATATTTTTTGTTCTCATAGCCCACAGTAGTATTTTTCAATAAATTTTCACCAAAAAATTAAAGAGAAGTAATATTTTGGGATCCCTTTTGTACGAAAGTGGTGGTGTATAATCATCACTGCACACTACTGTAGGTTTATTGACTGATTAAGTTAATGAGGGGTCAATTACTTTTTTTCACACAGGGCCAGCTGGTGTTGGGTAAATGGTCAGTTAAAAGCCATATTTTGTGTTTGCTCAAGTTGTATTTGTCTCATTATAAATTTTGTCAGAAGACATAAAATAAAGGTTTTATACATATACTGTCTTACTCATACTATACTAAGTATATTTTCTAAAGACATGACAATTATGTCTTGCTGTCTCCTGTTAATTCAACAGAGGCCCCATCAGTAGGAGAGGTTGACATCCGTGCAGCGTTCAGACGCACGTAAGTGTCTCAGCTTTGAGTTTCATGTACAGCGGTGTGTATGAGATGCATTGACAGGATATTTATTGTTTCAAGGGTGTCTCGAGAACTCAGCCCTTGAAACTTTGAGAAAGCTTGGACCTCAGACCCTCAAAAACTCAGGCCCCTTGAGGATCTTTCAACAGGATAAGATGATCACTTGCAAGGATGACTGGGCCAAGATTTAAAAAAAAAATACTGCACAGCACTTTTGAGGGGTCACAAAAGACATCTCAGGCCAGTGCCAGGGATTACAAACAAGGGTTGTACAAATAAATACAAAAATATGAGATCTATGCGTCCAAATACTTTGAGTCTGAATGTTATTTTGCATTACATGTTCAGAAATACATATTTTTTCTTAATGATTGTTAGTTTCATATCAAAATATATCACT
The DNA here is from genome assembly GCA_029692085.1 of Gymnothorax javanicus. NCBI lineage: Eukaryota > Metazoa > Chordata > Actinopteri > Anguilliformes > Muraenidae > Gymnothorax > Gymnothorax javanicus. The sequence goes on from CM056195.1 coordinate 124,429,373, forward strand.
CATGTAAATTTATACTAAATTTAGATTTCAAGACGTTAAATTAAATTTGAGGCTGAATATTTTGGAAAGGATTTATCCAATCATCTCAAATTCTGTTCTAAATTGATTACAGACTCCCAAACATCACCCACCCATTTTAGAGCTTCTGTATACAGTACTGGGAATGCAAGAGTGCTGAAATGGCCATATCTCAGTGACTATTTGACATAGGAAGCTAAAATTTTGGATTTGACATGGTGGGTAGCACTGCCGCCTCTCAGTAAGAAGGTCATAGGCTTGAATTCGGCCTGGAGCCTTTCTGTGTGGAGTTTGCATGTTCTCCTCGTGTTTCCGTTGGTTTCTTCCAGGTACTCCAGAGTCCTGGAGTGCAACTGGCTTTTAAAGGGAGTGTGAGATGACTCTTTGATTGGCTTATTTCATGTTTTGCCCAGAACATGCCAAAGAATAATTAAGAGATTAAGAACAACCCCTTTGAATAATGCGACTTACTTGGCACACAGATAACCCACCATTAAATCAGCGAAAATGGATTTGGACATGCCCTAAATTCACTTGCGCCATGTGCTTCAGACAGTGCGCTCAGATTGTTAAAATAGAGCCCTCAAAATCAAAGTCGCACTTTCACCATCAAAGAATATAATCTTGGAAAATCTCGCTTTTGCAGGCATGTGATTTTTCCGACTATAGTCAGAATTCTGACTTTCTCGTCCCCATCGTGAAAAAAATTTTTTCCTTCTTTCGTGGCTTTAAAAGTGCCATTCGTTTATGGATCATTCCCAGTTTTGGAACAGAAGAGCAGTTTATAAGACGCGTTCTCTGATCGGTCTCTCTTTGGATGTACAGAAGCGTAGAGGTATGGACTGTCAACTTGTCTTCACGCAGTCTCCTTCTCCGTGAGTGACCATTTGCCATGAGTGACGATTACAGTTGTAGTCTGTATAATCAAGTGGGGTTTTCTAAGAAATGAGCAAATGCTTGTTGTCAGTGGTCTTTACCAGTCAGTACCAGACTCTCCAGAGCCACCAGCATAGGCAGCATTCATATTCACACAGATTCTGGGTCAATCGGTTGTTTTGAGAACGTATATAAATGTTTAAGGTTGCTGCATGTCTGCAGCATGGACGTATATTTACATATACATATACGTCCTTAGTAGGGAGGAGGTTAATCTCGGCTATAATAATTCTATCATAGAATTTTTTTAAGTGTTTGCTTATTTAAATTCAATTGGCAACTTTTTTGGCCAGGCAGTATATTTTTAAGCTTTGCTTTTTTTTTGGGTATAATGAACAGTATACAGTATTGAAGGCAACATATACTGTACAGTGATCTTTTCCCCAACACCTTTTTAAAAATGCAGAGCATAACCATCCTGTGACCAAACTACAGTATATGTAATATGATATAGTATGATGTTGCACTACATTATGGATGACTGATTTCTTTGCTGAAATGTGTCATTGTAGTAGTCTTGATGGAGGCAAGCAAGCTGGAGAACTGGACTTCAGTGCTCTACTGAAGAAAAGGTACGATTCCATGAAATGCATTCTTAGCCAGATAATGGCTTGTATGTAGCCAATTGATGGTAGAATGAAAGATAGTTGGAGTTACAACCAAAGTAATATCAGTGAATACACCAACAATGGTCAATGAGATTTTTTGTAAAAATCTGAAAAATGCCTATTCATTGTTTTTAAGGAGGGACAATAAACAAGGGTTTACAGTAGTTGTGGATGTAATATGGATTGTGAACATTTCAAGTGCACTGATAGGAAGAATTTAAAGGTCCTCCAAGGCATTTTCCCCCAATCTTTTTCTTTGTGCTAAGAAGCACCCTGCTTTTGATATCCATACTGACACCCACCAACACAAATGAAAAACAATATGATTGCTCATTACCAAAACACCCGTGAGCCCTGTAGGATACATTTCATTCATTTCATGGTAAAAAGTAGAAATGTTTCCAACACTGTTGTTATTGCACGCAAGTGATGTCGGAGTCAAATTTAAAGGAAAAGGCAAGTGATACAACTTGCACTATGAAATACAAAGAACAGACTGTTTGCTTTTCAAAATGTGCGATAATTAACTTTATTTAATGACAAAAAATGGTCAAATCGACAGTAAAAGGTGCCAAAGTTGGACTTTGGACCATTTCTATGTGTACAGCCATGTGATGGCGTAAGCCAATCAGAAAAGTCTTGAACCATTTCCGGTTTGACATGAGTTGGGTCCATGAGAATGCCAAGTGGTGTAAATGCAATGCGATCAAATGAAGAAGACATATTGTTTAATTTTTACTTAAGAGAAATTTGCAAGCCGACTGGAGTTGGCATAACCACAATGTGCGGCTTTGGATGTGCAAATAGGACATATGATTTAAGTTGGGAGAGCTTTTAGTCCATTAAAGTGACCCTCACTAGGTTCTCTGAGTTAAGACTTGTCATATTGCAACAGTGGTTGAAGAACGTGGAATGTGCCGTCTTCAAAGCTAACCATAATTCACGGTTATGTTTAAGCATCTTTGACCTCATTCTTTTTGAGAGGACCAGTACTTAAAATATGACATCAGTCCTGCGACAAAAAAAGCGCTTACTAAAACCCGATACTATCTAAATCAGGTTATGCATTATTGTTTAGAGCAACAACACTGCCAGGCGTAAGATTCTTGTGCAAAGAAAAGGACATATGCTGAAGAAACAAAAAATGTATGGAAAACATTATTTTCAAGTACAAGTGGACAGTTTATTGTCATGTAGATGACAATGTACAGGAACAATACTGAATTTATCATTCTCTAGACCAGGAATCAAGCATGGAGGCAGAGTGCCTCCATAAGTAGGTTTATTGACAGCGGAACAGTAAATATGGGGACATTACCCCAGAGGAAGGAATTGGGACAGAACCCCAGAGGAGGAGCAGGAGCACAGTTCAGCACAGATTTATTGGAAGAAGCAGGGCCAGTGGCTTCCAGGATGACAACCAGTTGGAGTGCACACTTTGCCAGAGCCGAAATGTCCCATAGGAGGATGGAGTAGCTTGAGGGGAACATGGTTCCAATCCTGATGACCGTAAAAGGATTGGGAGCTTGTTCCTAACAATCTGGACAGAGGACCATTCATGGAAGGGTTAACAAAAGCACAGTCCCAATCTTGGACCCTGAATTAGGCTTTGGAGCTTTTTCCTACGAAACTGGACAGAGGAGCTGACTTGAACTGAGTTGCCCTGAGCCTCTGGCTCTGAAAATACTTGAAAAAGACATGCCCAAAATGAATTGAGTATCTCTCTGCTACTAATCGGTCTACTTGAATAGCCTTGGCATCGTAATAAAGGTAACACTTTGGGGATTTCGGTAGTGGTGTAAAAATCAGTATATCTGTCCTGGGGTCAGGATAAATGAAGATGGAACACAGTATAAATGAAAAATGTTATTTCAGAAACACAATAGATTGCATTTTTTGAGTGAATATCCCATTAAAATGATACAGTTGTAGCCCAACACCTCTATAAAACAATAGCACCACACCAGAGCTGGGTTGCACCACCGAGACATAGGAGAAATGCTTTGCATTTCGTAGTCGGAAATCAAAACGTCGATTGCCCCAATGCAGCGTAAGGCAACTCAGGTCGTACATCTGGTCGCAAATGTACACCACCTCTGGAGCAGTCGCATGGCCAAACATCAAGGGTATTAATGTCTTGACATAAGACCAAATACATTAAGTCAACTAAACAAATAAGTCAAACTTTATTTAAAGAACACAGAACCACATAAACATTAAGTTATAATACCATATAATGTGTGTCACAGACATGTATGAGTCATCCAAAGGAAATATGGGACAACTAAAAATGGCAAAGGTCAAAAATAAAGAAAAATAAAATATATTAATTGGGCAATCTAATTCTGGGCAAAACTGTCTGTCACTCACTGCAGTTTGAAAATTGAAAGAAAAGAACTCGGTATCAAATAAAATCCACAGTAAACGTAGCAAACGCCACGGGCAAGGGCTGGTTGTGGGTAGTCCAGCCTGTATACTAACTGAAATAAGTAAACACTGCGGTCTTGCAATGTGTCAATTCACATCATAATGATCTTGCACATTTTTAATGTCATCAACGTGGATGAGTTCCTCTGTGGGATCTTGGGTGCATTTATTGTGTGAGACAAGGGTTGCCATAAGGACCATGCATGCACGCTTCGGTGACACGCGTAAACCACTGAGCAAGCTGGCCCACTGTTTCTTTATGACTCCTATACATCTTTCCACTGTACTGCGAGTTACTATCAGAGAATGATTGTAACAAATTTCACCATTTGTGTTTTCTTTCTTCCACTGTGCAATTGTCGACGCCAATTGCATTTATGGAGTCTGCTATCGACAGCCGGATTGTCTTCTTTACGCAGGTGACATTGCCCTGCAGCTTACTGGCTAACACGTTCTTGTTTGCCAAATTTAGTTCAATCAGTTCTTTCCTCGGAATCACTAAAGTCCCATATTTTTCGCTTTACGGCAGCAGAAGTAGCCACCTTTGACTCCATCGTGGCATATGCACTCTCACGAACCACCAAACTAATTATGTAAATTAATGTAATTATGTAAATTAGCAAAACGCCCAGAATTTCATATGGCACCCTTGGCGTACAAACGCCAAAGAAATGCTTTATTCTTGCAATCGGTGCAAGTGAAAATTAAATGCTTAGCATTTCCGCGTGCTGCGTTTACCATTAACGACAGCGCGCACTCGCCTCCTTGGTGCAACCCAGCCCAGAGCATTACTAGTGCAATGATTGATGCTAAAAGACTGAAGCAGAGCAAAGTTAGAGAGGTTTTACCATCTCCAAATTTGCCATTTGGGCACACTGGGTGCACCAACTGTGCCATTTGAAATCTCCAGGTACCAAACTGTAAAATTCATTTAATTTCTCTTACGTCATTAAAGGTATTCATTCCTAAGTGCCAATGTTTTGGTTTTGTTTAAAAAAAATCAGACATTTCTACAGCTTCCCATTAAAAGAAAACCATATAAAGAAAAGGAATTTTGACTGCAACTGGGGCAGATTTATTTACAAGGACTAATGCAATAAGATGAAAGTGTAGAAACATAATTAAAAACACAGGCAGAAACAACAATCACTTTGCAATTATACAACATACATCAATATATTTACTCCAAAGTTGGTCATGCCATTGCTGAACGTTTTTTTTTCTCTGTCTGCCATTATGTCTGGCTGTGAAATAGTTAATAACAATACCTGAACTCAGAAATCGATGGAAATGGAACTCTATACTCCGCGCACAACACTGATCTTGAAAAACAATAGGATCAGTGGAGCGTCAGTGCATATTTGGCATTCAGCATTGGTTATTCACTAGGGTACGCAGGGCAATATCTTTACAGTCGGCTGGTCACTTTTGATGATTGACATCTCTATCGAGCGATCAGATACTGGAGAATCCAGTGGATGTCCTGAAATCCTTGACAACAACACTTGACAACAACAAGATTCACGAGCAGCGAAGAGAAGACATGGAGTGCATAGTGCTCGCGCCTTCCTACCCCTCATAAGAAAGCACCTCCTGTACTTGAAAATAGCTAGAGTACGGCATACATTTTAGGACATCCTCAGGTCTCAGAGTGAGGTATCAGGTGTCAGGAAAACCTCTGTCATTTGTCAGACAAAACAGCGTCATGTCTCAGACAAACCTCCTTCAAACCAAACTGTCTCAGGCTTCAAAATAAACATCATCAGATGAAAGGGCGTCAGGTAAAACGGCCTCAGATTAAACGGCTTCAGACGAAACGGCCTCAGATTAAACGGCTTAAAAATGAAAATCATCAGACAAAACGGCGTCAAAAAACAGCCTCAGATAAAATGGCCTCAGGTCGTAAAAACACGACATAACATTTTATTTTGAAGGAACCGATTGAAGTATACGTTCTCTACCTAGCTAATTGTTACCAGATTTGCTTACCAAGTTTCTAAGCAGCTAGCCAACAGTTTGGTGCATGCAATTAAATAGAAAATTAATGAATAAAATTTTGATTGTTGAACCGCTTTATGTTATACCAAATATAACTGTTCTCTAAAGCTAGCCTAGCTGGCAACAGTTTGGTGCACAGAATTAATAGAAAATAAATGAATAAAAATTATCCATTATTTAGGCTATCTCAACTTAGCTAGCTGAACCCGCGATCATTTATGTTATACCAAATATAAATGTCAGCTTAGGTTAGTTCACTAGCTTTAGCTAAGCAAGTTTGCTAACCTAACATTGGCATTTGGTAGCAACAATTAATTTTGAAAATAAATGATCGCGTTCAACTGTCCAAGGAGATAGTGAAATAATGGATAATTTTAATTCATTTATTTTCTATTGAATTCTGTGCACCAACCTATTGACCAGCTAGGCTGGCAAACTTGCAAGCTAAACAAGTGAACTAATGTTAGCGAGCTAGCTAGCGAGCAGTTATATTTGGTATAACATAAATGATCGCGGTTCAACTGTAGCTAAGTGAGATGGCAAAATAATGGATAATTTTTATTCATTTATTTTCTATTTAATTCTGTGCACCAAACTGTTGGCTAGCTAAGCTAGCGAACTAGCAAGCTGAGCAAGCGAATTAAGGCTAGGGAGCAGCTATATTTGGTATAAAATAAATGCTCACGGTTCAACTCTAGCTGAGTGAGATAGCGAACTAATGTTTTTTTTATTCATTTATTTTCTATTGACATCCGTGCACCAAACTGTTGGCTAGCTAGGCTAGCGAGCTTGGTAGCTAAGCAATCAAACTAATATTACCTAGGTAGCCACCGTATACTTCCGGTTCCTTCAAAATGAAATGTTATATCGTGTTTTACGACCTGAGGCCGTTTTATGTGAGGCAATTTTTTGACGCCGTTTTGTCTGATGATTTTCATTTTTAAGCCGTTTAATCTGAGGCCGTTTCGTCTGAAGCCGTTTAATCTGAGGCTGTTTTATCTGACGCTGTTTCGTCTGATGACGTTTATTTTGAAGCCTGAGACAGTTTGGTTTGACGGAGGTTTGTCTGAGACATGACGCCGTTTTTTCTGACAAATGACAGAGGTTTTCCTGACACCTGATACCTCACTCTGAGACCTGAGGATGTCCTAAATGTACACCGTACTAGAGACTGTCTGTAATCATTTCTGTAATCAAAGACTAAAATGGACAAAACCAACATCTGACCAGCATCATTATGCCCTCAAACACAACTTTGATTGCGAGACAGCCAAGGTAATACAGAAGTTACGGTTATGGCTGCATGAGGTGCAGTTTGTTTTTTTCTCTTTGTTGGCCAGTGATTCACTGAGTTTTGGTCGAAATAGATTCTCTGCTTTTATATATCGCTTAAGCGGTAGAATGAAGTTACGGATTCGTTAGCACCTCATAAGCGACATATACACTGTTTGAGTGTTTTTTCTGCAAGCTCATTTTGTAGCTCGGTGTCGGAATTGTGTCTGTTTTGGTAAAAATGGTTATCATTAGCTTTTAGTCGAGTTTCTTCCTATTAAGAGGGTATATAACGTAATTGCTTCACGTTTGCCGTGTCCTGGGATTGTGTTTTTCATGAGTTGCGCCACTGCCCCTGGCACTATGGGCTTTCAGGTTCAAGAGGTTAACTGATCGCAGTCCCAATCTTGGACCCTGTGTAGGTTTGGAAGCTTGTTCAAGTTAACTATTTAAAGAGGAAAGCTTGCACAAATTGCTGCCATTAAAGATTATGTTACCCCAATGGCGTAGGTTTGGGTATTTTGAGAGGCCAGATTGTCCCTACCAATATTTCAGCAAACTCGTTCTTATCATCTTTCCAGATAAGCCATATTAGACCCAATTGTGGAGGTACGTCACCAAGACAACCTATTTACGCATTCTAGCACTTGATTGGTTGAAAGGGAGGGGCTACCTGAAGGCTAAAATTCAAGTGTAAATTGACCACTCTATTCAGGTCATGAATACTCATTATTTGTCCAAAGCGGAGCTTGACACGTGCAACTGGATCGCCGGCTTTGATTACATGGTGTTTGCAATGGCTTGCCCTTTGTTGCCCGTTGAAAAGAACCGTAATTTGGCATTTGTTTCAGATTTTTCTTCATCACGCAACTGTAGCACTTTCCCCATGGCCCAACTCATGACATATATTTGATATTACCTTAGGTACGTAACACTTTTACGGAAATTTCATTGCCTGAGAGAGTGAGGAAAAAAATATTGTTCAATGTTATAGTAGCTAAGCCTAATGCTTAAAGCTACCTTCACGGGCTACCAAAAGGCTAAGTGACTGAGGCGCTCGCCTTGTACACCTATACTGTGATTTGAAGTGAATAATGTCCGACTTCGTGAATTGTAAAATTATTTTCTTTTATTTGCTCACCCAGTTGAGTCCAAAAACAGTGTCCAGTAAAGCAAACAATCCACAATTCAATAAAAAACACACTTCACACAGTTACGTCTCGTGGTGCGGCGTTGCGGTCAGAAACCATTTGTGTTCCACCCAGTCAAGCAACACCTGATGTCACACAGGTTCCTACCTAATTTCATAGACACACTCATTGATGACCCACAATGCAATTACACCCTCTTGTGGATTAATTAGTGTCCTACACACACACCCACAGACATATACACCAATAAAATGGCCATTACATACCAGCCCCTAATTGTGATGAGTTACAGGCATAACAATTCCAATATTTACAAATAAGTGGCCATTTTCAGTATGACAAACACCAGATACCACCCTCCTTTTTTTTTTTTAAATTAAATATCTTACTGGTCTGCTAAACCACAGCCTCTTGTAGCAGGCAAAGTTTTGCAACAGGTCGCTCAGTGACATTTGACTTCGTCTGCAGCCGCACTGAGTGAACAAATCCTTTCTTATCATGGAAAGCTTCCAAGACCTTTCCAAGCAGCCAAGATCCTCGAGGAGCAGAGGAGTCCATGATGATGACGACATCTCCAGCTTTTTAATTTCTCCTCTTTTGGTTCCATCTTTGTTTTTCCTGCAGCAGAGGTAGATATTTACGGACCCATCGCTTCCAGAAGAGATCTGATATGTATTGAGCGTGTCTCCATCGACGTTTCACATATAGATCATGAGGCTCAAACAATCCAGGTGGCAGTGCAGGCTTTCCCTTCATGAGGAGGATGTGATTGAGAGTGAGAGGTTCCAAGTCATTTGGATCATCTGACAGCTTAGTGATTAGTCGATCGTTCAGAATTGCTTCCGCTTCACATATGGCTGTATGAAGCCAATTGTCATCCAGTACCTGCTGTCGAAGCACTGAATTGAGAATCCTCCTCACCATGTGAATCATCCTCTCCCAAATACCACCAAAATGTGAGCCTGCGGGAGGATTGAAACACCACGTGACTCCATGTTGCTGCATTACTCCTTGGATCTGTGAGTGATTCAGAGCTTTCAGAGCCTCCCTTAACTCTCTTTCAGCTCCTATGAAGTTAGTCCCATTATCAGACTGAATGCGAACCACTTGACCTCTCCTGGCCATGAAACGGCGCAAAGCGTTGATACAGGCATCTGTATCCAAAGAACTTGCAACCTCTAAATGCACTGCTCGGCTTGCAAAACAAGTGAATATTACTCCGTAGCGCTTGGCTGTGCCTTGGCCTCTCCTCACCTCAATCGGTCCAAAGTAGTCGATTCCAACATTAGTAAATGGCAGATGGTCAGGAAGAATTTTCTCTTTTGGCGAATCAGCCATTTTCTGCTCCATCAACCTGCTGTTGTATCTCCTGCAGAAGCAACAGTCTGCTATGATTTTCCTCACAGCTGAGTTGGCACCTATGACCCAGTACTTCCTCCTTAGTGTGGACAGCATATGGTTACGACCACTGTGAGCAAGCTGTTGGTGAATGTGTTTGAGAATGAGAGTAGCTACATACTGATCCTTAGAGAGGATAAGGGGATATTTTACTTCTTCTGGCAATGAACCTTTAGTCAGCCGTTCTCCAACTCTCAAAAGTCCATTATCCAAATATGGATCCAACCTGTAAATTGAGCTCTGTTTGCTCACTGAACCTTTCCCAGTTTCCAATGCAGCAATTTCCTCAGCAAACCTTTGCTGCTGACAGTACTGGATGATAGCAAGCCGAGCCTCTACAAGATCCTCCATTGACAAAGTTTGCCCCTTTGGCCCTTGTCGCTCCACCTGAGCCTCTGATGCACGCCTCCTATGACTCATCTCCAATAGAATCATTTTTAGCTTGAGAAATCAGGTAACTGCTACTTTCAGCTTCCTCCAATCTGACCAGTAAGCCATTAGTCGACTACTGGCATCCAATGAGCTGTCCACGATGGTAACATTCACAGTGGCTTCCCTTTTGACCTCCGGGTCATCTATTCCGAGACCAGTCTCCATGACATTCACTGGCCAGCTTTCTTCTGGTCCAACCAAAAACTTGGGACCCTCAATCCATCGGCGGTCTGGGAGGAAATCTCCAGCCTGTACTCCTCTGGATGAATCATCGGCTGGGTTTTCCTTGGAGCTTACGTAACGCCACTGAGAAGGTATGGTGGCTTCTCTGATTGTCGTGACCCTGTTCGCCACAAAGGTATGGAAACGCTTGTCTTTGTTACAAATGTATTTTAGCACCGAAGTGCTATCGGTCCAAAAGACAGATTCTTGCAGATGAAGCCTCAGCTCATTCTTCATCATCAGGTCGACACGAACAGCAAGGACAGCAGCAGTGAGCTCTAAACGAGGAATGGTAATGGCCTTTAAAGGTATAACTCTTGCCTTGCCCATCAGGAATGCAACATGGATGCCCCCTCTGTTGTTCTGCACCCTGAGGTAAGTGACTGCTCTGTATCCTGCTTCACTCACATCTGAAAAGTGATGCAGTTGAGCATGCTTAAGGTCTCCAAATCCCTTGGGTTTAATGCATCTTTCCATCTTGAACTTAGACAGAATATCCAGGTCCTTAATCCACCTGTTCCACTGATGCAGCATGTCCTGAGGTATGGTTTCATCCCATCCAATGTTTCTCCTGCAAATCTCCTCTAACATCATTTTAGCAGGCAGCACAACTGGGGCAAGAAACTCAAGTGGATCATACACAGAGCTTGACACAGACAACATTCCATGTCTTGTACAAGACCTCTGAGGAACCTCCATCTTGAACTTAAAACTGTCAGATTCAACACACCACAGCAAACCTAGAGCTCGTTCCACAGGAAGGTTGTCACGATCAAGATTGAGCTCTCTCAGATCTTTAGCGTGATGTTCTTCAGAAACAGTTTGCAGCATGTGGCGACTGTTGCTCATCCATTTGATCAGAATTAATCCCCCTTTCTGACAAAGAGCGGTTAGATGTTTGACCAAGAATGAAGCCTCCTTTTCTGAACCTGTACTCTTCAAACAATCATCCACATAGAACCTTTCCTTGATGGTTTGAACTACTTCAGATGGGAAACTGGACTGATTGTCATCTGCTGTTTTCCTCAGAGCAAAGCTAGCACAGCTCGGAGAGGATACAGCACCAAGCAGATGAACAGTTATTCGAAACTCAGACAACTCCATGGTCAGATCTCCCTCTGGCTACCATAGAAACCGTAGGAAATCTCTGTCATCCTCGGGCATCTTCACCTGATGAAACATTGACTGTATGTCTCCCATGACTGCGACTGATTCCTGCCTGAATCTGAGGAGGACTCCAAGTAAGGTGCTGGTAAGATTGGGACCTTGCAACAGCTGCTCATTCAATGATGTTCCCTTGAATGTCGCACCACAATCGAACACCGCCCTCAGCGTCCTCTTCTTTGGGTGGTGTACACCATGATGCGGGATGTACCAAACTCTCCCAGTGTAACAATCCAGCTGCTCTGTAGGTACCGGCTCTGCAGATCCCTTACCAATCATCTCGTTGAGACAAGCTTTGTACTCCTCAAAAAACTTCTCATTACTGAGAAATTTCCTCTTCAGGCTCAGCAACCTTTGTTTTGCCACAGAGAAGTTGTTAGGCAGGGAAACATTTTCCTTCTTAAAGGGCAGTTTTAAACTGTAATGACCATCTTTCAATGTTGCAGAATTGTCCATTATTTCCATAAACTATATATCCTCCCTTGACAATCCCTTCTCCTCTGTAGCTCTCTCATTAAAATCGTGGTTGTACTGCTCACACAACATCTTTTCCAACTTTGACGTAGAAATCCTGTTGACCAAAGCTGAAAGTAAATCTGATGCCATAGTGCTGTCATAAGTGTGCAGAGGTCCATTTATGGCCTATCCTAATGCTGTCCTTATAGCATATGGACCATTCACATGGCTGTTTATGACCTCCCACGGCTCCAACATCTTTGGTGCATTGCTTCCAATAAGCAGGTCCACCTCAGCCTGTATACAAGGAATGTGCACCTTTGACACATATGGCCACTTTGCAATATCTCCTTTAGTCACTATGTTGTCTGCACTGACAGGCATCCTTTGCTGTGTGAGGACTTCTGGTAACTTGTAAAAGATATCCGTCTCCAAACCAGACACTTCCAGATCTGCACATTCATATGATGGAATGATTCTTTCCTGTCCCATTGTTTGCAGCAGAAAATGAGTCTGTCTTCCAACCAAGTAGAGCCTTCTCATGAGATGCTCCAAACAGAAGGTGGCAGTACTACTAGGATCCAGGAAGGCATACGACTGTATTATCCGGTCTCCTTTGATTGATTTAACTTGAACTGGCAAGATGTAAAGAAAACAGTGATCTCTACCGGCCCCTGTATGACCACAGGTTTCATGAGGTGCTGATGTGTTACATGCTACATGCCCCTTGGATGGTTCTGTGTCTGTGTTGGCTTTGTCTCCCTTGTCAAAATGAAGCGAACTTCGATGGTTTTCACCACAACTCCTGCAGGTCAAGCATTTAAAGCAGTCACGGCTCATGTGCCCAGCACGTAAACAGCCAAAGCAAAGCTTCTTTTCCTTTAGAAAGCTTATTTCATCCCTGTGCTTCCTCCTTTTGAACTGTTGACAATCCTCCAATGAGTGACTTTGAGCACAACAAACACAAGTCAACTTAAGCTGTGAGGATGTGTGGTTGTCACTGCATCTCCAGTTTTCTCAGCTGATGACACAGGAGCAACAGTGGTGGCAAAAATGCTTCCTTTAAACTTGCTTCCTGGTTGTGACTGTGTCCTGTTAACGGACCTTGATCGTGAATTTCCTTTTAGTGCATCTTTAATGTCGCCAAATAAAGGGTCTCACAGAATTTTGACATGCCTCTCAATGAACAAAACCCAGATCCTTAAACAACGCCCTGCGTTTGTGGGTTTCCAATATGTCATGCGCAGTTGTTCTCCATCGCTCGCTCAACTTAAATGGCAACTTGGACATGATCACTCTCATATTGCTTGGCATGTCCAACTCTTGCATGTACTGCAGCCTTTCCATAACATTACAACATGAGCGCAGACACAGAGAGTAAGCCTGTAAAGCAGTCACATCCTCTGATTTTATTGAGGGCCAAGCTAGAGCCTTTTCCAGATATGCAGCAGCGATCTTATATTCATTACCGAAATGCTCACGAAGCAGCCTCTTAGCATGAGCATATCCTTGACCAGGTTCCATATGCTGGCAACTACGTACCAGTTCCAATGGCTGACCTCTGGTAAACTGCTCCAGGTAGTACAAGCAATCACTACCGCTGACCTTCTCCTCCACACCTTGTTCAAAAGCTTCTCTAAATGAGATATACTGAAGTGGATCTCCATCAAATACCGGGATATCTCTTGCTGGCAAAACCATTAAACGCTGTTGTTGAACAAGTGCTGATGTGTTTTAATTTTGCTTTTGCATGATATTACATATGTCTCCAAAATAGCAGTCATCCACTGGCTGAGCATTGAATATGGCAGTTTGCCTCCCCTCCGCTGACCCAGCATGGAGCCCGGGAGTTTGCAAGGGTTGTGATTGTGCATTAAAATTCACTTGTGAATTGTGAGTGTGCCCTTTAATTCTTGAGTTAATCTGCACCTTCGGTCTCATTGATTGTTGCAGAGTAGCCTCCTGCAGCTGTGTATTTGATTCTGCTGGGTTTTTTTGATGGTGGAAATGACTAATTTTCCTTTAGCTGTGGCCTACTTTGTTTAATAGGTTTGATTACGCCTTTTCCTTCCTCTGATAGATAAGAATTCATTCCATTCGATGATGCCGTTGTGACACTTTGAATATCAGCAGCCTGCAGAACTGATAATTTGGCAGAAGATTCGGCAAGCAGAGCTTCCAGCTCCAGTTGTTCCCTTTGCATTTTTAGCTTTTGCTGTTGCTCCTCCAAAGCATGCAATTTCTTAAAAGGATCCATTACTTGGTATTTACACCTGTTAAAAATAAGTGATTTGGGTCTAAAACATAATGTTTTGCGGTAATTTGCAAAAATTACGCAACATTTATATTTATTTTGCCCTTTTTATCAAGCCAATATTGCTCTCGCAAGAAAATTTCGAGATTTTGACTTGGCCGGAAGATATAGGCATGGCTGAGCGGAGGGGGTGGTGCGAGGGAAGAGGGTGGGAGGAGGGAGGAGTGGCTTGAAAGCACAGCCATAGCAACACGTGCATAGTAACACAACGTGTGACCTCACCATGGCTAAATCCTGAATCTATCGACCATTCTGGGTGGCTTTGATGTGCTTCTGCCGTCTGAGTGTGATGCACTGAGCCCTACGTGAGATGTACTAGCGAAATAGCCTAAAAACGGGGGGAATATAAATGCCACGTGCAAGCTAACATTAGTACATCTAAGTTCCATGATCATATACTCAAGAGTAACAAGCTGCGTTTGGACAGTATAATATACAGCCATCCCAACTGAGCTAGCTAACGTTAGCTTTTCGCTAGCGGAAATTTAGCGTATGTTTGGAGTGTTATTTCCCCTGCTTTATGACATCATAGCATAGTGTTTTTGACATCTATAGATTCCTTAGGTTGTCTAGTTTCATGTGATATGTGTCTCTTCACTGTAGCTGAAAGTGAGCCTGCTACAGCTATGGAAATACGGCATGTCAGGCGAGCCTGTGGGCTGTGAGGGAAACGTTTACGTATTGGGTACAACCTAATGTTAGTACACCTAAGTTCCATGATCATATAATCAAGAGTAACTCACTGCGTTTGAACAGCAAGAAAAGACAACAATATAGCTACAGCAACCCATCAACAAATTAACAGAATGTGCAAACCAAGGTTATCGCTGGCCTAAATTAACTTAGCTAGCTAACGTTAGCTTTTTGCTAACGGAAATTCAGTGTATGTTAGGAGCGTTATTTCGCCTGCTTATCGACATCATAGCATATCTTTTTTGCCATCTATAGATTCCTTAGGTTGTCTAGTTTCATATGATGTGTGTATCTTCACTGTAGCTGAAAGTTAGCCCGCTACAGCAACGGAAATACGGCATGTCAGGAGAACCATAGGATTAGCCAGAATGGAATCTCAGGGTGTCTCAACCCTGCGACCGGGCCAACCTGGCCAAGACAAAACCCTTGGGGGGGTCATGGTTTCTGTCCTTTTCATTTAGTTGAGGGGGGGATTGATTTTGAGTTTGTAGAGCAGGGGGGGAGGGGGGGGGGATAACTCTTATTGCGCTAATTCCGTGTCTTCCAGTATTTTCTATTTTACCCGGTTTTTTTTTTTTTTTTAAAGTGCCCATACATTATGAACAGCCGGCGATTGCGCGATTACTCAGAATTACCGGGAGTCAAGGGGGCGCTGGGGAATAGTAAGGGGGCGCAGCGCCCCTGTTACCCTGTTTAGAAAAACCCCTGCTACAGTAGTAGTTCATCCCATCGAACCAGCTTGTTGCAAACAAAAGAAATAACTGATGGGTATTTTGTGCCATTGGCACAGAAGAAAGAGCCAAAGACACCACTTCAATTCTAAAGACCACATTTAATTACACAAGAAACTCATCTTAAATATACAACTGGACTTGCATCTAAACACGAGTGCATTAGTGTACTTGGTCTCTGTATAAAATAAAATCATGACGTTAGTGAAACCTCAGATCTTAATGAATTCAGTGTAGTACTATATCTATGTCGCAGGGAAAACCAACAGTGATCTTAAAAGATACGCATGCACCAAGTGCAGACAGCCTCGATTTGAACTATCCCGAAGAATACTGGGAATAGCCGAAGGACGTCTCAAATGCCAAATGCCTTAGATTCAATACACGCCTGAAGACCGAACTTTCATTCATTACAACCGGTAATGCCGCTCGTTTATTTAGCTTGTTTAGAAAAGATTCTCCAAGAATAGGCTCTAGTGGAAAGACTGGCCATTTCCCCGGCATCAGTAGCCTATTCAATCGGTGATAAGATCGTGTAAGGAGATCGAGTTCGGCGCTCCATCCGCCGATCTACCTTTCGTATTTCTTTCTTTCTTTTTTTTTGGTCATTTCTCGGTGTTACAGCGTCGCGCATTTTTCTAAAGTAACCAAATGAGCATTATAATGCGCATCAGTAACAAAATCTTGTTATTCTAAAATTTTCATAGAGATCTCATTTGGCAAACAACAGTGTAGTTAGTAGTGCTGTCCTTTGACATTACTGACCGAAGCAATGGGATTTCTCTCGACTGGGGCTCCCAGCATGTCCCGTCCGTCCGTGAGTCTCCAGCTCAGCGCGAAGCAGTATCCGGGGCGATCTCTCAGTTGAGAATATAGC
Source organism: Gymnothorax javanicus (assembly GCA_029692085.1). NCBI lineage: Eukaryota > Metazoa > Chordata > Actinopteri > Anguilliformes > Muraenidae > Gymnothorax > Gymnothorax javanicus. The sequence continues at coordinate 124,446,070 of CM056195.1, forward strand.
CCGGTTTGCAATAATTTTCCCCCAACTCCGGTTTTGTGCTCAAATATAACATATAAAATATGACCAATCATTTCTAGGTTCAGAGCCGCACACATAAAAACTTGGAATAACGCAGCAAGCAATTGGGAGCCTTTTGGCATAACGCTTGGAATGATGAAAATTGCACTTGGAAGCCTTTTTGATGTACGGGCTGTATCGCACAAATCTGCGTTTCGTAGCTTGCCTCGCAATTTCGGAACACCATAAACATGATTAAAATAACTTGTAGGGAATCGCCATCAACGTGATCAAGAGACAACCGGTTTCGAAGCGACAGAACTGTTAACTTCTACACGTCATATCAGCTGCAGTAGATGGAACATCATCTTGCTTTAAGATTGTCATTTCAAATTAATTATTAATAGGAATATTCACTTAATTCTACCACTTGTATGAAACATGTCCCCTTGAGAATTGTATTTTATGTCCTGTGGGCACGGATTTCAAGAGAGCCGAGAAGGAAACAATGTCGGTCTTGTACCACAACAAGTGGATCAGCTGGGGATGTAATCTGGCTACTGTTGAACTTCTAAGAGCGGAAAGCCGGCGACATGAATCTAAAATAAATATGCGGAGCCACGATTACTGAAATATATGTACATGTATTTCTTTCAGGCTACATTTACTCAAATGCCCGATTACTGGTATACAATTTTCTATTGCCTAGATACCCACACACCGATACGAATATAAACTACTGGAAGGGGCTTTGAAAGAGGCTTTGAATCTAACAAATCCGTGCAACGCAGAGCATTTTAAATCACGATACAGTGAATAAAATTCTCATGCACATCCACGTTATCAATACAATTTCTGACCTACCTCTAAAACAACTTTGTTCAATTCTTGTATAAGTGGACAATGCCCAGTTGCCCACACATGCTACGTGACTTGGCAATGGCGCCATTGTGCGCTGCATATAGTAATAATAAGACAGAAGTGCGTGGATTGGTCATATGTTAATGAGTTTATAATTGAGCCCAGTTTCGCGCCCGGCCAACGGTACTTCAGTTCACTAAAGAATTAAAGTAAAATCGACTGCGCAGATTTTTGGGACAACCATCGTTATCTATACAAATGCTCGCCCGTCTCACATATAGGCAATTTAATAGTGGAAACGGCCGAACCCGTCTCAAATCAGACTTACCCGTCTCAGTGTCTCAGATAAACATTGCCCGTCTCAAAGACGGGGGGCTGGCTAACACAATGGGGAGAACCCACTGTTGCGAGGGTAACGTTTACGTATTGGGTATACTGCTAAGTTTCTTTTGAACTGCACCATACTCAATCACCATCCAATAGCTTACGGTAATGTAATGATAACATTGAAATTGGGGGAATAAAGTTGTCAGCTGATGCGAAAGTTGACATTTACAGACATTATTAAAGTGGCGGGTTCCGTAGTGTTGGAACAACTCCTTTTTCTAGCCGAAAGTTCTTTGCTAATCCAGCATTATACTGTCCCAAGTTTGCAAAACAGTCTGGGGAGAAGTGTTTGGCGCAGACAAACAGGTGGCTCGCTGGAGCAACAGGATCATTGCCATTGAAAATAAATGTAATCCAACTGTTCCTCAAAGCAGCATCACCAGATGGAATGCTAAGAATATTTTTATCTGGGATTTGACAGTCAACAACGGAACAGTTATGTCCTCTGCTGCCCGTAGCTCTCGTTTTCTTCGACATGCTTGCCTCTGTTTGGGTTACGCCGGGTAGAAATACAAATGGCGGATTCGCTTCCTTCTCTCCTGAAAACAGTGGGAGTGGTTTTCCCCCCGGCCCCTCCTCGGCTTCTTCCTGACGTCAACAAGAAGCCCAATCTGAAATCGCGTTTTTTCCCCCTCCTACTGAATTCATGGGGGAGGAGGCGAGAGTGAAATTCTTTGCCGGGAAAACATGTCAGCTATTGTCAGTGACAGAGAAGATTGAGGTATACATGCAATAACCTGAAAAAAATGGATTTTCTGGTGATGGATCCTTTAAGGCTGCTACACGTGCCATCAGAGCAGCTTTCTCAGCCTCTACTTTAACTCTAGCAGAGCAGGTGGTACTTAAGTGTCCACTGCATGCACTCCTTTTACTGGTATGTTTGCTTGCAACATTAGAAACACAGTCCTCTGGATGTACCCCATCATTATCATCAACATCATGATCATCATCATTACTCATCAGTGCTTGATGTTCATCATCTGTTACCCATCTTTTGAAATAAGAAATGCATTCATTGTTACTGATCATTTTAGCTTTAAACCATATTTCATGTTTTTCTTTTTCAACCTCATCCAACAAACCCATCAAAGAATCATGAGCACATGTAGCTTCATCACACAGCTCAACAAGATAATTGAGAGAACATTGAACCTCTGCATTTTTACCCTCTTGCATTAGTTCACTTAACCTTTTTCTTATATTACTTGCTTTATTTAGCTTAGTTTTTCTTTCATTCTGCAACCTTTCAAGCATTTCAGCAAGTGCTTTAGCAGTTAATTTTACAACACACTTTGCTTTTACAGCTTGAGAGTCAGTGTCATCATTAGTAGCAGCAGTAGCGTGCTCGCCTTTGTTCTCGCAGGTCGATTGCGCTAAAATCTCCGCGGGTCTGTCCTTTAACTCAAGCGCATCCATTATTCAATTCGTACAAAAACGCAACCGATCGCAAAAAAAAAGCACGTTCCTGAAGTCAATTGTCATTTATCTTCGACCACCAATGCATTGGATTTACTCCAGACGAAGTGTGCGCACAAAACAAATGGCCACTATTGATTTGTAGCGCTACACATACCTCGTGTTGGGCGCCATAGATCCCGAATCCTCGTTCTAACAAACGAACACTTTCGCCGTCATGCTGGAAGCAAACATCAGCGTCCTCTCGCCGCTCCTTGCTGCAGCTGAACTCCGGTGAAAAGGTGTAAAACTCACGCATCCACCTCTCCAGCACACAACAACAGCGGTAAACCTTTTCAGCGCTGCAATGAATGCGGTCAGAAACCATTTGTGTTCCACCCCGTCAAGCAACACCTGATGTCACACAAGTACCTAACCATTTTCATAGACACACTCATTGATGACCCACAATGCAATTACACCCTCTTGTGGATTAATTAGTGTCCTACACACACCCACAGACATATACACCAATAAAATGGCCATTACACATGTAATGCTATTAATATTCAGCCAAACTGAATGCCAAGTGTAATGTTGGGAACTTGGCGACATAAGGTGCTTATTCTTTGCCATCCAGGGCATAAGGGATCAAACTAGTCAGAAACAGTTTGCTATTTAAAGTGAAAACTTGTTAGCTACCTTACTTTATTGGAAAATAATGTCAACTAATGTTAGTTAATCATGTTCGCTAGTTTCTACTAGCAAACTAAACCTGGTTTCTGTCATATGTTGGCTAGTAGTCTCACGATGTTCAGCAAATATAACCTTTCCCGACCAACTTTGCCTCAGTGGGGAAAATGAAAGAGACAAGTTATCGTAAATCTAACATGATCCAGTCCGATAAAACGTTCGGTTTGCGGCTTGTCCAATTCACAGATAGTCAGTGGTCCATTTTGAAGTGTTTATCTCGGCTGCAGTCACATTACCGCACAGAGAGATGCTTACTATACATATATTGCCTATAACAATTTTAACATTCTCCCATAATAAAACATACCATTATGTAATTAAGAAACTTATGAATTGTTAAGAGTATTTCAATTGTTCGATATTGCTAACCTTCATAATAAATGTTCATAACATTAGTAACAATTGTAAACTTGTATTCAAAAATCAAATCAAAAGTATTTGGATGGCAACAAAATAGAAACGGAAGTTTATGTATGTGGCATCTACAACCCCAATTCCGAAATAGTTGGGATGAAGTGTAAATTGTGAATAAAATCCAAATGCAATGACTTTCAGATCACATGAGCCAATGTGTTATTTACAATAGAACATAGATAACATTTCAAATGTTGAAACTGAGACATTTTACATTTTTATCCACTACATGAGCTTATTTCAAATTTTCTGGCTGCAACAGGTCTCAAAAAAGTTGGGACACGGGCAAAAAAGGGCTGAAAAAGCAATTAATATAATATAGCCGCAAGCGGCAATTCCAGGGTTCAAGCCAAGAAAGGCTATTAGTAGTTGGAAGCTTGAACAGCTTAATTAAAACCCACCTTAAGAGTATGTTACAGGTATTTATGTGGACCTATTTTGCCAGTGTAATGATTGGACCAACAACTTATGATGTATAGTCTGATTTGTCTTATGTTAGGCTATTTTGTGCATTTGTAGCTCCCCCTTGTGGTTGATTGCTATGAAACTGTTCAGGTATGTTTCAGGTACTTATGTGGACATATCCTGCAAGTTTTGTGGCGATAGGATGAACAGTTTCTGTTTTATAATCTGATTTGTGTAATACCACGCCCCTTTTTTGAATTTTGGCGCCCCCTACTGGTCGATTTGATTGAAACATTCAGGCTATGTTTCAGGTTCTTATGTGGACATATCCTGTGAGTTTTGGAATGATTGGGAAAACTATTGATGATTTATAGTCTGATTTGTGTTATACTACGCTGTTCTGTTTTGCATTTATAGCGCCCCCTATCAGTCAATTTAAATGAAATTTTCAGGGTATGTCTCAAGTACTTATATGAATATATCCTGTGAGTGTTATGGCTATAGGACAAAAAATTGCTGATTTATAGTCTGATTTGTGTTACACTATGCTGCTTTGTTTTGCATTTATAGTGCCCCCTATAAGTCAATTTGAATGAAATTTTCAGGGTATGTTTCAGCTACTTATATGAATATATCTGCTTTACACTCTGATTTGTGTCATGCCATGCCCATTTTTTGCATTTATAGCGCCCCCTATGGACTGATTTGCATGAAACTGTCAAGGTATGTTTCGGGTACTTATATGGACATATTCAGTGAGTTCTGTGATGATTGGCCCAATGGTTGTTGAATTTTATCCATTTATGTGATAAGCCATAAGTTCATTGGTCAATATCTTGGAAAAAAAATGAGATTTCAAAAAGCCTTATGCACTCTTTGATAAGCTTGGTCCACTGATGATCCACAGTGAATTTCGAAGGAATCGGACCTACGGCCTAGGAGGAGATGTCAAAAATGTGTTTTTCAAAAAATTCAAAATGGCAGAAAATCTTATATGGCGGAACTTAGGGGTCCTTATGGGAAAGTTGTAGAGTTTGGACCATGGAATGTCTGTCCCAGGTTTCATGTAAATCAGACTTACAGCATAGGAGAAATGATCTTTAAAGTGAAAAACTGTTTTTCTTGAATTATAGCGCCCCCATCAGGCCGATTGAGTAAAAGATGCATCGGGCAGCATTTACACACAACTTCCAACCAATGTGCAAAATTTCAGCTCTCTATCATTTACCATCTCACGGGAATTTGCAAAAACACTTCTGAAGAAGAAAAGAAATAATAATAAATATAGCCGCAAGCGGCAATTCCGGGGTTCAAACCAAGAAAATCCATTAGTAGTTGAAAGGTTTAACAGCTTAATTAACGAGTGTTGCTACTAAACCTGGCCATGTCCCCTGTCAGGTGACGGAAATCGACTGAGGTTGGCGTATCACACGAATACACATTGAAGCCAAAGATGAATAAAATCGGTCAAAGTGTTCTTGAGATTTTGTGTTCACAACCAACGGGACGTGACAGATGGACGACCGGACGGATGGACTGTCAGAGCTGAATACTATGTCCCCCGGCCCTAATACACCTTGACACCAAAGATGAATGGAATCAGTCAAACTGTTCTTGAGATATCATGTTGACAAGGTATTTGTAAGTGCTAAAATGGTTGTAATGACCTTGAGAATAATGCCAAGGTCACATAAATCGAGTGGGCTGTGAGCACTCCCCTAATACACCTTGACACCAAAGATGAATGGAATCAGTCAAACCGTTCTTGAGATATCGCGTTCACAACAAACAGGACATGACGGACGGACGAACGGAGCTGAATATGTCCCCCGCCCCTAATACACCTTGAGACCACAGATGAATGGAATTGGTCAAACCGTTCTTGAGATATCGCGTTCACAACAAATGGGATTGGACGGACGGACAGCCGGACGGATGGAGCTGAATACCATGTCCCCCGCCCCTAATACACCTTGACTTCAAAGATGAATGGAATTGGTCAAACCGTTCTTGAGATATCATGTTGACAAGGTATTTTTAAGTGGTCAAATGGTCGTAATGACCTTGAGAATAATGACAAGGTCACGAAAATCGACTGGGGTCGGCGTATCCCACCAATACACCTTAACACCAAAAAAGAATGGAATCGGTCAAACAGTTCTTGAGATATCGTGTCAAGAACAAACGGGACATGACGGACTGCCGGCCGCACGTGATGGACGGAGCTGAATACTATGTCCCCCGCTCCGCTCGCTACCACGGCGGCGGGGAAAAAAAAACACTTTAAGAGTAAGTTGGAGGTATTTATGTGGACCTATTTTGCCAGTGTAATCATTGGACCAACAACTTATGATGTCCAGTCTGATTTGTGTTATGTTAAGCTATTTTGTGCATTTGTGGCGCTCCCTACTGGTGGATTTGATGTAAACTTTCAGAATATGTTTCAGGTTCTTATATGGACATATTCTGTGAGTTTTGTAATGATTGGGAAAACTGTTTTTGATTTATAGTCTGATTTGTGTTATACCACGCTGCTTTGTTTTGCATTTATAGCACCCCCCATCAGTCAATTTGGATGAATTTTTCAGGGTATGTTTAAAGTACTTATATAAATATATCCTGTGAGTTTCATGGCTATAAGACAAATAATTGCTGATTAATGGTCTGATTTGTGTTATACCATGCTGTTTGTTTTGCATTTATAGTGCCCCCTATCAGTCAATTTGATTAAAATTTTCAGGGTATGTTTCAGGTACTGATATGAATATATCCTGAGTTTTCTGGCAAAAGGACAAATAATTGCTGATTTATAGTCTGATTTGTGTTATACCACGCTGCTTTGTTTTGCATTTATAGCGCCCCCTATCAGTCAATTTGAATGAAATTTTCAGAGTATGTTTCAAGTACTTATATGAATATATCCTGTGAGTTGTATGACTATAGGACAAACAATTGTTGATTTATAGTCTGATTTGTGTTATACCACGCTGCTTTGTTTTGCATTTATAGCGCCCCCTATCAGTTAATTTAAATAAAATTTTCAGGGTATGTTTCAGGTAATGATATGAATATATCCTGTGAGTTTTATGGCTATAGGACAAACAATTGCTGATTTATAGTCTGATTTGTGTTATACCACGCTGCTTTATTTTGCATTTATAGTGCCCACTATCAGTTAATTTGAATGAAATTTTCAGGGTATGTTTCAGGTACTGATATGAATATATCCTGTGAGTTTTCTGGCTATAGGACAAACAATTGCTGATTTATAGTCTGATTTGTGTTATACCATGCTGCTTTATTTTGCATTAATAGCGCCCCCTATCTGTCACTTTGGATGAAATTTTCAGGGTATGTTTCAGGTACTTATTTGAATATATCCTGTGAGTTTTATGGCTATAGGACAAAAAATTGCTGATTTATAGTCTGATTTGTGTTACACCATGCTGCTTGTTTTGCATTTATAGCGCCCCCTATTAGTCAATTTGATTAAAATTTTCAGGGTGTGTTTCAGGTACTGATTTGAATATATCCTGTGAGTTTTCTGGCTATAAAACAAATAATTGCTGATTTATAGTCTGATTTGTGTTATACCACGCTGCTTTGTTTTGCATTTATAGCGCCCCCTATCAGTCAATTTAAATGAAATTTTCAGAGTATGTTTCAAGTACTTATATGAATATATCCTGTGAGTTTAATGGCTATAGGACAAACAATTGCTGATTTATGGTCTGATTTGTGTTATAGCGCCCCCTATGGGCCGATTTGCATGAAACTGTCAAGGTATGTTCCTGGTACTTATATGGACATATTCTGCAAGTTCTGTGATGATTGGCCCTAATGGTTGTTGAATTTTGTCCATTTATGTGCTAAGCCACGCCCCTGCTGAAGTTCATTGGTCAATATCTTGGAAACAAAATGAGATTTCAACAAACTTTATGCAATCTTTGATCAGCATGGTCCACTGATGATCCATAACAAATTTCGAAGGAATCGGACCTACGGCCTAGGAGGAGATGTCAAAAATGTGTTTTTCAAAAAATTCAAAATTCCAGAAAATCACATATGGCGGACCTATGGGAAAATTGTAGAGATTGGACCAAGGAATGTCTGTACCAAGTTTCGTGTAAATCGGACTTACAGCGTAGGAGTTATGACCTTTAAAGTGAAAAACTGTTTTTCTTGGATTATAGCGCCACCATCAGGCTGATTGAGTTAACAATGTCTTGGTCTGCATTTACACACAACTTCCAACCAATGTGCAAAATTTCAGGTCTCTACCATTTACCATCTCACGGGAATTTGCGAAAACATTTCTGAAGAAGAAAAGAAATAATAATAATTAAAGCTGCAAGCAGCGTAGAATGGGCCCACGCACCCTTGTGCACTTTGGGGGTAGTGGTGAGACCCTGATGGGTGCAGGTATGCACTCACGAGCAGTGGACAGGTCAAGTACAGGCACCAACCTGTAATAAATTTTCGAGCGAATCGGACAAAGCAGGAAGGAGTGATGAAAAGTTGATAGTTCATCTACTAGGGAGCACTCTGAGTGGAACCAAATGTGGGCAGGTGCATTCAAGGGCAGACCGTCAGCACAAATGCGAAGTTTCGAGCAAATCGGCCAATGTCAATGTAAATTATGGCATTTCTTTTTTAAAATTCAAAAATTCAAATCAAAAAGGCCGACTTCCTGTTGGGTTTAGGGCGTGGCTCCAATGAGTTTTTTGTATGTCTGGGTATGATACATATATGTATCGAATTTCATCTGCCTACGACAAAGTAACCGAACTGCTCACTTCCTGTTACCACCAGGGGGCGCTATTAGAAAAGTGGGAAGTTATGATATCATGACATTCAGGGCAGAGCCATCATCATTTCCAGCAAGTTTGAAGCTGCTACGATCAAGTATATTGGCATGAGAGCATTTTGAAAATTTTTTGGCGAGTCGCCAATTTTTGTCATGCCCTAGCAGCCACGCCCTTTCACCAATAGACATGCAAAGCACAACTTTCGATCAGCTTGGTCTCCAGATGATTTGTACCAAATTTGAAGTCAATCGGTCGAAAACCCTAGGAGGAGTTCGTTTTAAAATTCAAAAATTCTAATCAAAATGGCCGACTTCCTGTTGGGTTTAGGGTGTGGCTCCATTGAGCTTTGTGTATGTCTGGGTATGATACATATGTTTATCGAATTTTGTCTGCCTACGACAAAGTAACCGAACTGGTCACTTCCTGTTACCACCAGGGGGCGCTATTAGAAAAGTGGGAAGTTATTATATCATGACATTCAGGGCGGAGCCATCACCATTTCCAGCAAGTTTGAAACGGCTATGATCAAGTATATTGGCGTGAGAGCATTTTGAAATTTTTTTAGCCAGTCGCCAATTTTTGTCACGCCCTAGCAGCCACGCCCTTTGACCAAAAGACATGCAGAGCACAACTTTTGATCAGCTTGGTCTCTAGATGATTTGTTCCAAATTTGAAGTCAATCGGTCGAAAACCCTAGGAGGAGTTCGTTTTAAAATTCAAAAATTCTAATCAAAATGGCCGACTTCCTGTTGGGTTTAGGGCGTGGCTCCAATGAGTTTTTTGTATGTCTGGGTATGATACATATGTGTATCGAATTTCGTCTGCTTATGACAAAGTAACCAAACTGGTCACTTCCTGTCACCACAGGGGGGCGCTATTAGTAAAGTGGGAAATTATTATATCGTGACATTCAGGGCGGAGCCATCATCATTTCCAGCAAGGTTGAAGCTGCTCCGATCAAGTATGTTGGTGAAAGAGCATTTTGAAATTTTTTGGCCAGTCGCCAAACTTTGTCACGCCCTGGCAGCCACGCCCATTTACCGACAGACATGCAGAGCACAACTTTTGATCAGCTTGGTCCTTAGATGATCTGGACCGAATTTCAAGTCGATCGGGCAAAATCCCTAGGAGGAGTTCGTTTTCAAAGTAATTACTGGACACTTCCTGTTACCACCGGGGGACGCTATCAGTAAAGTGAAAATTTTTGACATGGGGACGTTCAGGGCCGAGACCTCATCATGTCCAGCAAGTTTGAAGCTGCTAAGATCAAGTATGTGGGCGTGAGAGCATTTAGTAATTTTTTTGTCTAGTTGCCAAACTTTGTCACGCCCTGGCAGCCACGCCCATTTACTGACAGACATGCAGAGCACCACTTTTGATCAGCATGGTCTCTAGATGGTCTCCACCAAATTTTAAGTCGATCGGGCAAAATCCCGAGGAGGAGTTCATTTTCAAATTTAAAACTTCAAATCAAAATGGCTGACTTCCTGTTGGGTTTAGGGCATGGCTCCAATGAAGTTTTTTGTATGTCTGGGTATGATACATACATCTACCGAATTTTGTCTGCCTACAACAAAGTAACCGAATTTCCCTATGGGAATTTTGAAACGTGTTTAGGGGGCGCTTTTTCGGCATTTGGGGTCGGACGTGTGAAAGCGCCCAAAAATATCGAATTTTGGATCCAGCCGGACGAATTCAGAAAGTTAGACACGTTTTCACAATTGGGAAAGGGGCGAAATTGGCCTTTGAAATGTCGGAAGAATAATAAATAATAACAAGAGCAATCCGAGATTTCTGATCTCCGCCAAGGGATGATGTTGATACAAATGCAAGATCTTTCTCTTTGGAAGATTTCAGGACCACCCATGTGACAAGTTTAAATGGGATTTTTGTATGTTTGAAGCATCCATTCTCCAAAGCCGTCAGCAAAGTACAGAGCGATCACATGATCATCACGTGACCATGATGTCACGTGATGATCGTGTGATTGCGCAATCGCATCGATGTGACTGCACAGGCCGTGATTGGACAATCACTGCCGGTGTATGATTGCGCAATCAGTGGTCTGATTGGATAATCACCGCCGCTGGCGTGTGATTGGACAATGGCCGCCGGGTGTGATTGCGCAATCAGTGGCCTGACTGGACAATTACCCTCGGGTGTGATTGCGCAATCACTTTCCACCTTGATTTGATCAAAATCTGTTCATTAGTTTCGGAGAAATGTCACTGAGATTGTAAATACAGATACGGATCCAGAATCCAAATCCGGATCCGGATCATCACAAAATTTTAAATGCAGTCGTCCCTGGCCCAAGATCTGCCTCTGGTGAAAATTTCATGAAGATCCGTCCAGTAGTTTCCGAGAAATCCTGTCCACAGACAGACAGAAGGACAGACAGACAAATAAATAAATAAATAAACCGACTCGATCGCATTATCTCCTTGGCGGAGATAATAATAATAATAATAATAATAATAATAATAATAATAAACAGCGCGATTTCAATAGGGCCTTCGCAGACGACTTGCAGTCGGCTCGAGCCCTAATAATAATAATAATAATAATAAAAATAAACAGCGCGATTTCAATAGGGCCTTCGCAGACGACTTGCAGTCGGCTCGGGCCCAAAAAAAAAAAAAAAAAAAAATTAAAGCTGCAAGCAGCGTTGAACGGGCCCTCGCGCCCTTGTGCACATTGGAGGTAGTGGTGGGATCCTGACGGGTGCAGGTGTGCACTCACGGCCAGAGAACAGGTCAAGTACAGGCCCCAATCTGTGATGAGGTTTTGAGCGAATCGGACAGTGCATGAAGGAATAGTGACATGTGGGTAGTTCATCCAACAGGGGGCGCTCAGAGCGTAAGCAAACGTGGGCAGGTGCATTCAGGGGAAGACCCTCAGCAGAAATGTGAGGTTTCAAGCAAATCGGCCAATGTCAATGTAAAATATGGCATTTCCTGTTTCCTCAAGGGGGCGCCATGAGCGAGATTGCCTAAGAGCATATGGAGGCGTTCTGGGCGGGGCTCTTATCATATACAAGAATTTTGAAGTCGTTTGGATTAAGTATGAGAGAGAAAGAGCTGTTCGAATATGCATGGCGAGGCATCAGAAATGGGGACAGCATAGCGGCCACGCCCATCGACCTACAGACATGCAGAGCATAACTTTTGATGAGCATGGTCTCTAGATGATCTGTACCAAATTTGAAGTCGATCGGACGAAATCCCTATGAGGAGTTCATTCTAAAATTAAAATATTCAAATCAAAATGGCCGACTTCCTGTTGGGTTTAGGGCGTGGCTCCAATAAGATTTTTTTGTATGTCTGGGTATGAAACATGAGTGTACTGAATTTCGTCTGCCTACAACAAAGTAACCGAACTGGTCACTTCCTGTTATTACCGGGGGGCACTATTAGTAAAGTGTAAAGTTATTATACTGTGACATTCAGGGTGGGGCCATCATCATCTCCAGCAAGTTTGAAGCTGCTACGATCAAGTTTGTTGGCGTGACAGCATTTTGAATTTTTTTTGCCAAGTCGGCAAAATTTGTCACGCCCAAGCAGCCATGCACTTTGACCTACAGACATGCAGAGAACAACTTTTGATCAGCTTGGTCTCTAGATGATCTGTACAAAATTTGAAGTCAATCGGGCAAAATCTCGAGGAGGAGTTCGTTTTCAAAGTAAAAACTGGTCACTTCCTGTTACCACCGCGAGGCGCTATTAATAAAGTGAAAAGTTCTGACATGGGGATGTTCAGGGCAGAGACATCATTCGGTCCAGCAAGTTTGAAGCTGCTAAGATCAAGTATATGGGCGTGAGAGCATTTTGAAATTTTTTTGTCGAGTCGACAAACTTTGTCACGCCCTAGCAGCCACGCCCTTTGACCTACAGACATGCAGAGCACAACTTTTGATCAGCTTGGTCTCTAGATGATCTCTACCAAATTTGAAGTCAATCGGTCAAAAACCCTAGGAGGAGTTCGTTTTAAAATTGAAATGTTCAAATCAAAATGGCCGACTTCCTGTTGGGTTTAGGGTGTGGCTCCAATGAGTTTTTTGTATGTCTGGGTATGATACATATGTGTATCGAATTTCGTCTGCCTACGACAAAGTAACCGAACTGGTCACTTCCTGTTACCACCGGGGGGCGCGATTAATAAAGTGGGAATTTATTATATCCAGACGTTCAGGGCAGAGCCATCATCATTTCCAGCAAGTTTGAAGCTGCTATGATCAAGTATGTTGGCGTGAGACCATTTTGAAATTTTTTTGGCGAGTCGCCAAACTTTGTCACGCCCTAGCAGCCATGCCCTTTGACCTACAGACATGCAGAGCACAATTTTTGATCATCTTGGTCTCTAGATGAACTGTACCAAATTTGAAGTCAATCGGTCAAAAACCCTAGGAGGAGTTCGTTTTAAAATTCAAAAATTCAAATCAAAATGTCCAACTTCCTGTTGGGTTTAGGGCGTGGCTTTAATGAGTTCTTTGTATGGCTGGGTATGATACATATGTGTGTCGAATTTCGTCTGCCTACGACAAACTAAGCGAACTGGTCACTTCCTGTTACCACCGGGGGGTGCTATTAGTAAAGTGGGAAGTTATTATATCTTGACGTTCAGGGCGGAGCCATCATCATTTCCAGCAAGTTTGAAGCTGCTACGATCAAGTATGTTGGCGTGAGAGCATTTTGAAATTTTTTTGGCGAGTCGGCAAAATTTGTCACGCACGAGCAGCCACGCCCTTTGACCTACAGACATGCAGAGCACAACTTTTGATCAGCTTGGTCTCTAGATGATCTGTATCAAATTTGAAGTCAATCGGGCAAAATCCCTAGGAGGAGTTTGTTTTCAAAGTAAAAACTGGTCACTTCCTGTTACCACCGGGGGGCGCTATTAATAAAGTGAAAAGTTATGATATGGGGACGTTCAGGGCAGAGACATCATCATGTCCTGCAAGTTTGAAGCTGCTAAGATCAAGTATATGGGCGTGAGAGCATTGTGAAATTTTTTCATCGAGTTGCCAAACTTTGTCACGCCCTAACAGCCACGCCCTTTGACCTACAGACATGCAGAGCACAACTTTTGATCAGCCTGGTCTATAGATGATCTGTCCCAAATTTGAAGTCAATCGGTCGAAAAGCCTAGGAGGAGTTTGTTTTAAAATTGAAAAATTCAAATCAAAATGGCCGACTTCATGTTGGGTTTAGGGCGTGGTTCCAATGAGTTTTTTGTATGTCTGGGTATGATACATAAATGTATCGAATTTCGTCTGCCTACGACAAAGTAACCGAACTGCTCACTTCCTGTTACCACCAGGGGGCGCTATTAGGAAAGTGGGAAGTTATGATATCGTGACGTTCAGGGCAGAGCCATCATCATTTCCAGCAAGTTTGAAGCGGCTACGATCAAGTATATTGGCATGAGAGCATTTTTAAATTTTTTGGCGAGTCGCCAATTTTTTTCACGCCCTAGCAGCCATGCCCTTTGACCAATAGACATGCAGAGCACAACTTTTGATCAGCTTGGTCTCTAGATGATTTGTACGAAATTTGAAGTCAATCGGTCGAAAACCCTAGGAGTAGTTTGTTTTAAAATTCAAAAATTCAAATCAAAATGGCTGACTTACTGTTGGGTTTAGGGTGTGGCTCCATTGAGTTTTGTGTATGTCTGGGTATGATACATATGTGTATCGAATTTTGTCTGCTTATGACAAAGTAACCGAACTGGTCACTTCCTGTCACCACAGGGGGGCGCTATTAGTAAAGTGGGAAATTATTATATCGTGACATTCAGGGCGGAGCCATCATCATTTCCAGCAAGGTTGAAGCTGCTCCGATCAAGTATGTTGGCGTAAGAGCATTTTGAAATTTTTTTGACCAGTCGCCAAACTTTGTCACGCCCAAGCAGCCACGCTCTTTGACCTACAGACATGCAGAGCACAACTTTGATCAGCTTGGTCCCTAGATGATCTGAGCCTAATTTCAAGTCGATCGGGCAAAATCCCTAGGAGGAGTTCGTTTTCAAAGTAATTACTGGACACTTCCTGTTACCACCAGGGGACGCTATCAGTAAAGTGAAAATTTATGATATGGGGACGTTCAGGGCCGAGACCTCATCATGTCCAGCAAGTTTGAAGCTGCTCAGATCAAGTATGTGGGCGTGAGAGCATTTAGTAATTTTTTTTGTCTAGTCGCCAAACTTTGTCACACCCTAGCAGCCACGCCCATTTACCGACAGACATGCAGAGCGCAACTTTTGATCAGCTTGGTCTCTAGATGATCTCCACCAAATTTGAAGTCGATCGGGCAAAATCCCTAGGAGGAGTTCGTTTTCAAATTTAAAACTTCAAATCAAAATGGCTGACTTCCTGTTGGGTTTAGGGCGTGGCTCCAATGAAGGTTTTTGTACGTCTGGGTATGATACATACATCTACCGAATTTCGTCTGCCTACGACAAAGTAACCGAATTTCCCTATGGGAATTTTGAAACGTGTTTAGGGGGCGCTATTTCGGCATTTGGGGTGGGACGTGTGACAGCGCCCAAAAATATCGCATTTCGGATCCGGCCGGACGAATGTGGAAAGTTAGACGTGTTTTCACAATTGGGAAAGGGGTGAAATTGGCCTTTGAAATGTCGGAAGAATAATAAATAATAATAATAATAATAATAATAAACAGCACGATTTCAATAGGGCCTTCGCAGAGGACTTGCAGTCGGCTCGGGCCCTAATAATAATAAACAGCGCGATTTCAATAGGGCCCTCCGCAGACGACTTGCAGTCGGCTCAGGCCCTAAATATGGCATTTCATGTTTCCACAAGGGGGCGCTATAGAGACATTTTGCTCCCCCCAAAGGCAAGGCCCCTATCAGATTTAACAGCTTGCCATCCTTGACCAGTGTGTCAATTTTTATGATGATACGAGTTCAGTAAAGACATCAAAAACACAAACGTATTTTCATGGCAAGGGATCCATCTTCGCTGCGTTGCCACACAAACGCCATTACTTGTAGCTTCACAGCATTCATAATGTAGCTTCACCAACTTGTTCTTCATGTTTTAGAAGTGGAATGAAGTTGATGGGTTCAACTATGTATCATCAGTACATGTTAAAGTAAAAAATGGTCACTTCCTGTTACCACCAGGGGGCGCTATTAGTAAAGTGGGAAGTTCGTAAATTTGGACGTTCAGGGCGGAGCCATCATCATTTGCAGCAAGTTTGAAGATTCTACGGTCAAGTATGTTGGCGTGAGAGCATTTTGAAATTTTTTGGGCGAGTCGCCAAACTTTGTCACGCCCTAGCAGACATGCCCTTTGACCAACAGACATGCAGAGCACAACTTTTCATCAGCTTTGTCTCAAGATGCTCTGTACCAAATTTGAAGTCGATCGGGCGAAATCTCTAGGAGGAGTTCGTTTTAAAATTCAAAAATTCAAATCAAAATGGCCGACTTCCTGTTGGGTTTAGGGCGTGGCTCCAATAAGTTTTTAGTATGTCTGGCTATGATACATATATGTATCAAATTTCGTCTGCCTACAACAAAGTAACCGCGCTGCTCACTTCCTGTTACCACCGGGGGGCGCTATTAGTAAAGTGGGACATTATGAATTCCTGACGTTCAGGGCGGAGACATCATCATTTGCAGCAAGTTTGAAGCTGCTACGATCAAGTATGTTGGCGTGAGAGCATTTTGAAATTTTTTCGGCGAGTCGCCAAACTTTGTCATGCCCTAGCAGACATGCCCTTTGACCAACAGACATGCAGAGCACAACTTTTGATCAGCTTGCTCTCTAGATGATCTTGTCCAAATTTGAAGTCGATCGGGCAAAATCCCAAGGAGGAGTTTGTTTTCAAAGTAAAAACTAGTCACTTCCTTTTACCACTGGGGGGCGCTATTAGTAAAGTGAAAAGTTATGATATGGGGACGTTCAGGGCAGAGACATCCTCATGTACAGCAAGTTTGAAGCTGGAAAGATCAAGTATATGGGCGTGAGAGCATTTTGAAATTTTTTTGTCGAGTCGCCAAACTTTGTCACGCCCTTGCAGCCACGCCCTTTGACCTACAGACATGCAGAGCACAACTTTTCATCAGCTTTGTCTCTAGATGCTCTGTACCAAATTTGAAGTCGATCGGGCGAAATCTCTAGGAGGAGTTCGTTTTAAAATTCAAAAATTCAAATCAAAATGGCCGACTTCCTGTTGGGTTTAGGGCGTGGCTCCAATGAAATTTTTTGCATGTCTGCATATGATACGTAAGTGTACTGAATTTTGTCTGCCTACGAGAAAGTAACCAAATTTCCCTATGGGAATTTTGAAACGTGTTTAGGGGGCGCTATTTGGGCATTTTGCGTTGACCATGAACGCGCACCTAAAAATATCGAATTTCGGATCCGGCCGGACAAATGTGGAAAATTAGACCATTTTTACCATTGGGAAAGGGGCGAAATTGGCCTTTGAAATGTCGGAAGAATAATAATAATAATAATTAAAAAATAAATAAATAATAAAAAAAAAATAATAATAAACGGTGCGATTTCAATAGGGCCTTCGCAGACGACTTGCAGTCGGCTCGGGTCCTAATAATAATAATAATAAACCAGCACAAAAACAATAGGGTTTCAGCCCTACGGGCTTGAACCCCGAATAATAATGATAATTAAAGCTGCAAGCAGCGTTGAATGGGCCCTCGCACCCTTGTGCATGTAGGGGGTGGTGGTGAGATCCTGATGGGTGCAGGTGTGCACTCACGACTATAGGACAGCCCAAGTACAGGCACCAACCTGTGATGAAGATGCGAGCAAATCGGACAAAGCACAAGGGAGTTATGACAGATTGATAGTTCATCCACCAGGGGATGCTCGGTGCGTAACCAAATGTGTGCAGCTGCATTCAGGGGCAGACCCTCAGCACAAATGTGAAGTTTCGAGCAAATCGGCTAATGTCAATGTAAAATATGGCATTTCCTGTTTCCACAAGGGGGCACTATAGAGACATTTTGCTCCCCCAATTTGCGAGGCCCGTATGAGATTTAACAGCTTGCCATCCTTGAACTGTGTATCAATTTTTATGAGGATACGAGTTCAGTAAAGACATCAAAAACACAAACGTATTTTCATGGAAAGAGATCCATCTTCGCCCCGTTGCCACAGGAACCCCATTACTTGTAGCTTCACAGCATTCATAAAGTAGCTTCACCAACTTGTTCTGCATGTTTTAGAAGTGGATTGAAGTTGATGGGTTCAACTATGTGTCATCAGTACATGTTAAAGTAAAAAATGGTCACTTCCTGTTACCACCAGGGTGTGCTATTATAAAAGTGGGAATTTATGATATTGTGACGTTCAGGGCTGAGGCATCATCATTTCCAGCAAGTTTGAAGCTGCTACGATCAATTTTGTTGGCGTGAGAGCATTTTGAAATTTTTTTGGCGAGTCGCCAAACTTTGTCACGCCCAAGGAGACACGCCCTTTGACCTTCAGACGAGCAGAGCACAACTTTTCATCAGCTTGGTCTCTAGATGATCTGTACCAAATTTGAAGTCGATCAGTCAAAAACCCTAGGAGGAGTTCGTTTTAAAATTAAAAAATTCAAATAAAAATGGCCAACTTCCTGTTGGGTTTAGGGCGTGGCTCCAATGAGATTTTTTTATGTCTGGGTATGGTACATATATGAATCGAATTTCGTCTGCCTACGACAAAGTAACCAAATTGGATACTTCCTGTTACCACCAGGGGGCGCTATTAGTAAAGTGGGTAGTTATTACACCATGACGTTCGGAGCGGAACCATCATTATCTCCAGCAAGTTTGAAGCTTCTACAATCAAGTATGTTGGCGTGAGAGCATTTTGAAATTTTTTTGGCGAGTTGCCAATGTTTGTCACGCCCTAGCAGCCACGCCCTTTGACCGACAGACATGCAGAGCACAACTTTTGATCGGCTTGGTCTCTAGATGATCTGTACCGAATTTGAAGTCAATCGGTTGAAAACCCTAGGAGGAGTTCATTTTAAAATTCAAAAATTCAAATCAAAATGGCCGACTTCCTGTTGGGTTTAGGGCGTGGCTCTAATGAGTTTTTTGTATGTCTGGGTATGGTACATATGTGTATCGAATTTCATCTGCCTACGACAAAGTAACCAATTTAGATACTTCCTGTTACCACAGGGGGGTGCTATTAGTAAAGTGGGAAGTTATTATATCCTGATGTTCAGGGCGGACCCATCATCATTTCCAGCAAGTTTGAAGCTGCTATGATCAAGTATGTTGGCTTGAGAGCATTTTGAAATTTTTTTGGCGAGTCGCCAAAATTTGTCACGCCCTAGCAGCCACGCCCTTTGACCTACAGAGATGCAGAGCACAACTTTTGATCAGCTTGCTCTCTAGATGATCTCGACCAAATTTGAAGTCGATCGGGCAAAATCCCTAGGAGGAGTTAGTTTTCAAATTAAAATCTGGTCACTTCCTGTTACCACCGGGGGGCGCTATTAGTAAAGTGAAAAGTTATGATATGGGGACATTCAGGGCGGAGGCATCATCATGTCCAGCACGTTTGAAACTGTTAAGGCCAAGTATATGGGCGAGAGAGCATTTTGAAATTTTTTTGTCGAGTCGCCAAACTTTGTCACGCCCTAGCAGCCACGCCCTTTGACCTACAGACATGTAGAGCACAACTTTTGATCAGCTTGGTCTCTAAATGATCTGTTCCAAATTTGAAGTCAATCGGACAAAATCCCTAGGAGGAGTTCGTTTTAACATTCAAAAATTCAAATCAAAATGGCCGACTTCCTGTTGGGTTTAGGGCGTGGCTCCCATGAAATTTTTTGTATGTCTGGGTATGATACATATGTATACCGAATTTCGTCTGCCTACAAGAAAGTAACCGAATTTCCCTATGGGAATTTTGAAACGTGTTTAGGGGGCGCTATTTTGGCAATTTGCGTCCACCATGAACGACCACCCAAAAATATCGAATTTCGGATTCGGCCGGACAAATGTGGAAAGTTAGACGCGTTTTCACCATTGGGAGAGGGGCGAAATTGGCCTTTGAATTGTCGCAAGAATAATAATAATAATAATAATAAAAATAAACAGTACGATTTCAATAGGGTCCTCGGACGACTTGCAGTCGGCTCGGGCCCTAATAAACCAGCACAAAAACAATAGGGTTTCAGCCCTATGGGCTTGAACCCCTAAATATAGCCGCAAGTGGCAATTCCGGGGTTCAAGCCAAGAAAGACCATTCGTAGTTGAAAGCTTTAACAGCTTAAGTAACAAGTGTTGCCACTAAACGTGGCCATGTCCCCCACCAAGTGACGGAAATCGACTGGGTTCGGCATATCCCAAAATTACACATTGAAGCCAAAGATGAATAAAATCGGTCAAAGCGTTCTCGAGATTTCGCGTTCACAACAAACGGGACGTGACGGATGGACGGCCGACGGATGGACTGATGGAGCTGCATTTTATGTCCCCCGGCCCTCATACACCTTTACCCCAAAGATGAATGGAATCAGTCAAACCGTTCTTGAGATATCGCGTTCACAACAAACGGGACGTGACGGATGGACGGCCGGACGGATGGAGCTGAATACTATATCCCCCACCCATAATACACCTTGACACCAAAGATGAATGGAATCGGTCAAACCGTTCTTGAGATATCATGTTGACAAGGTGTTTGTAAGTGGTCAAATGGTCGTAATGACCTTGTGAATAATGGTAAGGTCACGTAAATCGAGAGGGCTGTGAGCACTCCCCTAATACACCTTGAAACCAAAGATGAATGGAATCAGTTAAACCGTTCTTGAGATATCGCGTTCACAACAAACGGGACATGATGGACGGACGGACGGTCGGAGCTGAATACTATGTACCCCGCCCCTAATACACCTTGACACCAAAGATGAATGGAATCGGTCAAACAGTTCTTGAGATATCACGTTCACAACAAACAGGACGGGACGGACGGACGGATGGCAGGGCAGACGGATGGAGCTGACTACTATGTCCCCCGCCCCTAATACACCTTGACACCAAAGATGAATGGAGTCGGTCAAACCGTTCTTGAGATATCACGTTCACAACAAACGGGACGGGACGGACGGACGGACGGACGGAGCTGAATACTATGTACCCCGCCCCTAATACACCTTGACACCAAAGATGAGTGGAATCGGTCAAACAGTTCTTGAGATATCATGTTGACAAGGAATTGGTAAGTGGTCAAATGATCGTAATGACCTTGAGAATGATGCCAAGGTCACATAAATCGAGTGGGCTGTGAGCACTCCCCTAATTCACCTTGACACCAAAGATGAATGGAGTCGGTCAAACCGTTCTTGAAATATCGCGTTCACAACAAACGGGACATGACGGACGGCCGGACAGAGCTGAATACTATGTCCCCCGCTCCGCTCGCTACCGTGGTGGCGGGGGATAAAAACCACTTTAAGAGTATGTTGCAGGTATTTATGTGGACCTATGTTGCCAGTGTAATGATTGGACCAACAACTTATGATGTATAGTCTGATTTGTGTTATGTTAGGCTATTTTGTGCCTTTATGGCGCCCCCTACTGGTTGATTTGATTGAAACTTTCAGGCTATGTTTCAGGTTCTTATGTGGACATATCCTGTGAGTTTTATAATGATTGGGAAAACTATATTTATGATTTATAGTCTGATTTGTATTATACCACTTTGCTTTGTTTTGCATTTATAGCGCCCCCTATCGGACAATTTGAATGAACTTTAGTACTTATATGAATATATCCTGTGAGTTTGATGGCTTTAGGACAAACAATTGCTGATTTATAGTCTGATTTGTGTTATACCATGCTGCTTTGTTTTGGATTTATAGCGCCCCCTATAAGACAATTTGAATGAAATTTTCTGGGTATGTTCCAAGTACTTATATGAATATATTCTGTGAGTTTTATGGCAATAGGACAAACAATTGCTGATTTATAGTCTGATTTGTGTTATACCACGTTGCTTTGTTTTGCATTTATAGCACCCCCTATCGGACAATTTGAATGATATTTTCAGAGTATGTTTCAAGTACTTATATGAATATATCCAGTGAGTTTTATGGCTATAGGACAAACAATTGCTGATTTATAATCTGATTTGTGTTATACCACGCTGCTTTGTTTTGCATTTATAGCGCCCCCTATCTGTCACTTTGAATGAAATTTTCAGGGTATGTTTCAGGTACTTATTTGAATATATTCTGTGAGTTTTATGGCTTTAGGACAAACAATTGCTGATTTATAGTCTGATTTGTGTCATGCCATGCCCATTTTTTGCATTTATAGCACCTCCTATAGGCCGATTTGTATGAAAGTGTCAAAAAATGTTCCTGGTTTTTATATGGACATATTCTGCAAGTTCTGTGATGATTGGCCAAATGGTTGTTGAATTTTGTCCATTTATGTGCTAAGCCACGCCCCTGCTGAAGTTCATTGGTCAATATCTTGGAAACGAAATGAGATTTCACAAGCTTTATGCGTTCTTTGATAAGCTTGATCCACTGATGATCCACAGCGAATTTCGAAGGAATCGGACCTACGGCCTAGGAGGAGATGTCAAAAATGTGTTTTTCAAAAAATTCAAAATTCCGGAAAATCATATATGGCGGACCTTAAAGGTTCTCTGGGAAAGTTGTAGAGTTTAGACCAAGGAATGTCTGTACCAAGTTTCGTTCAAATCAGACAAACAGCGTAGGAGTTATGACCTTTAAAGTGAAAAACGGTTTTTCTTGAATTTTAGTGCCACCATCAGGCCGATTGAGTTAAAAATGCCTTGGGCAGCATTTACACACGACTTCCAACCAATTTGCAAAATTTCAGGTCTCTATCATTTACCATCTCACAGGAATTTGCGAAAACATTTCTGAAGAAGAAAAGAAATAATAATAATAATCCAGCACAAAAACAATAGGGTTTCAGCCCTACGGGCTTGATCCCCTAATAATAATAATAATAATAATAATAATAATAAACCAGCACAAAAACAATTGGGTTTCAGCCCTACGGGCTTGAACCCCTAATAATAAATCAGTACAAAAACAATAGGGTTTCAGCCCTATGGGCTTGAACCCCTAATTAGAGAATCAGCTCAAAGAACATTTAGCAAGTAATTAAGTTAACTGGCATCAGGTGTGCAACATGATTGGCTATAAAAGGGATGTCTTAGAGAGGCTGAGTCTCTCAGAAGTAAAGCTGGCCAGAAGCTCTCCAACCTGCGAAGGCTTGCATAAAAAATTTTGTGGGATACTTTAAAAACAATGTTTCTCAACATCAAATTGCAAAGGCTTTGAAGGTCTCATCATCGACAGTGCATAACATCATCATAAGATTCAGAGAAACTGGAAAATCTTAATAGATACAACCCCCATTCCAAAATAGTTGGGACAAAGTTTAAATTGTGAATAAAATCAAAACGTAATGACTTTTAAATCACACCAGCCAGTATTTTATTCACAACAGAACAGAGATAACATAGCAAATGTTGAAACTGCGAAATTTTACAATTTTATCCGCAAAATGAGCTCATTTCAAATTTGATGGCTGCTACAGGTCTCAAAAAAATTGGGACAGGGGCCTGTTTACCATGGTGTAGCATCCCCTCTTCTTTTTAACACAGAGTGGAGGCGTCTGGGCACTTAGGAGACAGGTTTCTTAAGTTTAGTCATTGGAATTTCATCCCACTCTTGTTTAATACAGGCTTCCAGCTGCTGGAGAGTTTTGGGTCTCCTTTGACGGGCTTTTCGTTTAATTGTGCACCAAATGTTCTCAATCGGTGAAAGATCAGGACTGCAGGCAGGCAAGTTCAGCACACGGACTCTTCAACTACGAAGCCATGCTGTTGTAATAGCTGCAGTATGTGGTTTTGCATTGTCCTGCTGAAATACACAAGGCCTTTCCTGGAATAGATGTCATCTGGAGGGGAGCATATGTTGTTCTAAAACCTTTATATACACCTTTCAGCATTCATGGTGCTTTTTAAAACATGCAAGTGTCCCACACCATATGCACTAATGCATCCCCATACCATCAGAGATGCTGGCTTTTGAATTGAATGCTGATAACAGGAGGGGTGGTTTTTCTCCTCTTTAGCCCGGAGGACACGACGCCCATGATTTCCAATGAGAATGTCAAATTTTGACTCGTCTGACCACAGGACACTTTGCCACTTTGCTACAGTCCATTTTAAATGAGCCTTGGCCCACGGAACACGGCAGCGCTTCTGGATCATGCTCAACAATGGCTTCCTTTTTGCATGATAAAGTTTTAGGTGGCATCTGTGGATGGCACGGCAGACTGTTTACTGGCAGTGGTTTCTTGAAGTATTCCTGGGCCCATTTAGTAATGTCAATGACAGAATCATGCCGGTGAGTGATGTAGTGGCATCTGAGGGCCCAATGATCAAGGGCATCCAGTAAAGGTCTTCGGCCTTCAAGATTTTTCCAGTTTCTCTGAATCTTTTGATGATGTTATGCACTGTTGATGATGAAACCTTCAAAGCCTTTTCAATTTGAAGTTGAGGAACATTGTTTTCAAAGCATCCCACAATTTTTTTACGGAAGCCTTCACAGGTTGGAGAGCCTCTGGCCATCTTTATTTCTGAGAGACTCAGCCTCTCTAAGACATCCCTTTTATAGCCAATCATGTCACACACCTGACAAGCAAACAAACATGGCGGGCGCAGCAGGTGGAGGTGCTGCGCACTTGAGTAAAACTCGAACAAAACCTGAAATTTACCGCACAGATACTAGTAAAATTGTCGTTGAAGACGAACTTTTAAACTTTCTTTTTATCAAAATTAAAACTGTGAAACAGGACGAGATTGTTTCGATGGTTGTGGGCCATTTTGGTTTGGAATGGATTGCGAACTCCACCAAGCTGCTTTTTGAACTGTGCCAAGGCACAACTCGCAAGCTTGTAGCTCACACGGGTCCGCAAAAAGATGCGAAAAACGTCAAAAGTTGCCTCAGACTACTTAATGAGGCTGGTGAAGATGTTCCCCGTTTTGTGTCTCACCATCTTGACGAACTTCCACCCCTGACTTTCAATAGCCTTGACGTCTCCTGTTTGCTCGGGAAGATTGAACAACTAAGTGCGGTCATTACCACCATGAAGTGGGCCGTGTCTCTGCAGACAAATGCCTGTAATGATCTGTGGATTGTCATGACAGATATAAACCAACATCTAGGTGCTATTGAGCAGCCTAGAGCAGTTTGGGAGAGAGGACCCATTCCCCAAGCCAGTGACCCTGGGGCGAGGCGGAAAGAGTCCGCTCCCCAAGCCTGTGAGAAGACTCGGGAGAGCGCGGAGGCCCAGACCAGCGGGGAAGACTCGAGCCGGAGGGGGAAACCAGCGCTGCTAAGGGAGACTCGCATGGGAAGTGGAGCGACGTGGTAAATACTCCACCCTGGACCCAGATGCTCAAGAGGAGCAACAACCGTTTGAAACGGGTCCCCGAAAATGCTGCGGTGAAGCCCAAACCTCGTCTGAATCTTTCCAGAGGAAAGAGAACAGGCGGCATTGTTGGGACCAGTACGGGTGGGGACATAAAGACTAAGCTGGTGAGTGTATTCGCAATGAAATTCTCACCTGATTTAGACTCTGAGACACTGACCAGTTACATTAAAGACAAATTTGGGCGTGATGTAACCTGTCAGAAGATAGAAACTGTTCAAAGCCGGCTTAGCTCATTTAAAATAACTGCCGAGTGCAATGAAGTGGATAAAATGTACAACCCAACACTGTGGCCCGAAGGCACTTTTGTGCGGCGATTTTATGAGGCGCACTAACCCAAGCCTACAGTCGGGCTAACGCCAGTGATGAATGGGCCTGTACTGGAGGCTGGGGTGCGTGATGCCTAGTACTAGCCACAATGATGTTGGTCAGAGTTGTGTCATATAACTCATGAGGCTTGCGCCTAGGACAGAGTGCTGGGGACAGAGTGCATCGGGTTGTTGTTGACCAGCTATTGGAGACCACAGACATTCTCTGCCTGCAAGAGACGTTTTTAGCCAAACAGGACTTTGATAAATTGAATTCTGTCCACATTGATTTTCATGGGGCAGGAGAGTCCACAACGGATTTAAGCACCAGAATGGTGCGTGGCAGAATACCCGGTGGTATGGCCATTTTGTGGCGCAAGAAATATGACCCAATGATCAGTATTATAAGATTGGAGGTGGACTGGTGCATAGCAATTAAAGTTATACATGGTGCGAATGTTTTTATTATTTTGAATGTTTATACCCCATATGATTGCTACAAAAATGAAGATGAATATTTAAACAGATTAGCATTTGTAAGTTCTTATATTAAGGAAAGTGCATATGCAAATATATTTGTGATGGGTGATTTAAATGCAGACATCTCTTAAAGTGCTTAAAACAGTTCTGTATAGACAGTAAACTGGTTCTCTCCAGCAAGAAATTCCTGCCTGTAGACAGCAATACTTACATCAGTGAGACATGGCACACAACATCTTGGCTAGATCATGTAATCTGTACAGCTGATGCTCATGACAGTCTGGAAAAAGTTGAAATTCTGTATGGGTTGACTACCACTGATCACTTACCTGTTTCTATGATGATAAATGCTGAAAACCTACCTGACTGCAACAGTTCAATCGATGATGGTGCCTATGAGGCTAAAGTAGATTGGGCTAAGCTGTCTAGAGAGGATGTCTTGTATTATTGTGGGAGATCAGATGTTCTCTTAGGGGAAGTTCATCTCCCCATGGATGCTATTTTATGTTCAAATATTAACTGTGATGATGCCACTCACTGTCAACACTTCTGTGCAATGTACAATAGTGTAGTGAGCGCTATACATGAGGCCAGTAGACCTTTACACACTAACCCTAGAAAGGCTCAGAACACCAAGCCTGGTTGGAACAAGTATGTAGCAGACCACCATGCAGACGCTAAGGCGGCTCATACGGACTGGGTTATTGCTGGTGGACCTAGACAGGGGCCAGTCCTAGAGCATAAGAAAGTAACTAACGCTAGATATAAATATGCAGTGTGCTTTGTTGACAAGCACGAGCAAGCTTTAAGAGCTCATGCTATGGCTGAGACTCTGCTTGAGAACAATGTCACTGAGTTTTGGAGAGAGGTAAAAGCTACAAATAAGGCCAAAGCAGTACTGCCATGTAACATTGAGGGTGTTTCTGGTGCAGACAATATAGTGGAGCTGTGGAGGCAGCACTATGCGGCCCTGTTTAACTGCATCAAAAGTAAGCCCTACTGTGTAGGCAAGTTAGATGAGGAGGTGGCACATTTTACTCCCAACGAGGTTTACCATGCTATAGGGCAACTAGCCGATAACAAAACGAGTGGCAAGGATAACATTGCTGCGGAGCATCTCAAGTTAGCCAGCCCCAGAGTTGCAGCGCTGCTGTCTATCTGCTTCACAGGGCTGATGACACATGGTATACTGCCAGACTCCATGCTGACAGTCATATTAGTGCCTGTCATTAAGGATAAGGCGGGTAAAGTAGGGAGTATGGACAACTACAGACCCATCGCCCTAGCCAGCATTTTGTCAAAGGTGCTAGAAAAGATGCTACTAGATAGACTGAGTAAGTTTGTTTGCATCACAGATAATCAATTTGGTTTTAAGGCTAAGCACAGCACTGATCTATGTACCTATGCTTTGAAAGAAGCTGTAGAGGCATACAGAAGACAGGGCTCTACAATGATAATTGGGTTTATTGATGCCTCAAAGGCATTTGACAGAGTTAATCATAACTTGCTCTTTGCTTAACTCAAGTCCAGGGGTGTGCCTGGATGCATCATTCGCATCCTGGTGTTCTGGTATGCCAGACAAGTTATGCAAGTGAAATGGGGAAACAGCCTCTCCAACCCATTCACTGTAGGCAATGGAATACGGCAGGCGGGGCTTCTGTCCCCAGCCCTATTCAATCTATACATGGACGACCTGTCGAAGCAGTTGGGGGGGTGTAAGACAAGTTGCCAGATAGGGAACATCCTGCTAAATCATCTTATGTACGCGGATGATTTGGCGGTGATGTCCCCCAGTAGTGTTGGGTTTCAACAGTTGCTTGACATATGCTCAGAATACAGGGTTCAGTTTGATGTGAAGTACAATGCCAAAAAGAGCGTCATGTTGATTTGTAGGACCAAGGAGGACCAGAAGCTTAATTTTCCAGTGTTTTACCTGTCAGGGCAAACCCTTTGTGTGTGTAGCAGTACAAAATATCTGGGACACATCATCACAGACAAGATGGATGATGATGCCGACATGCTCAGAGACATTTGTTGTATGTGCAAGCCAACATGTTAGCCAGGAAATTTCACTACTGTTCTGATCATGTTAAAGTGAATTTGTTCAGAGCCTACTGCTCCCCTATGTATACAGCACCCCTATAGGTCAACTATAAAAAGGAGACTTTGCGTAAACTCCAGGTGGCGTACAATGACTGTTCGAGGATATTGTTGCAGAAGCCCAGGAGCAGCAGTGGAGTAAGCTTTTCTGTGACTCAGGGTTAAGCACTTTACAGGCTCTCTTGAGGAACCTGATGTTTAAGTTTATGTACAGACTTGATAAGTCACAAAACTGTATTATGATGATGCTGTGTAACCCCAAGTGCAGTTCGGTTAGATACTGCTCGCATTTGTGGAAACATTGGTATGCGTGCCTGCTAAGACTATCATTAATTTAGTATGTCTTTTTAATCTGTCTGTATATTTTTAAATGTTGTTTGTTATTTTATTGGGCCTGAGCCGGCAATAAAGTTTATAATAAAGTTTATATTTCGCCCACTGCTCCTTAAGGTGACTCAAAGAGGAGGAGACCATTTCTTGAATTGAACTATATAGTTTAGATATCAGACCTATCTGCTGAGGGTCCCACTCTAAAAATTCCTCTATCCAACCCTCAATTGGTGGGGATAGGGACAAAAAACTTCTTGACAAAATTACGCACCAGAAGATATCTATGAAAATGGGAGTGAGGAGCGCCCCGGTGGCTCATCGGTCTAAGGGCTGTGTCCTTCCTGCAGTGACCTGGGTTCGATTCCGGCTCAGGTCACTTGCTGCATGTCCCCCATTCTTCTCCCCAACCTTTCTGTCTCTCTACGCTGTATAACTGTCAAATAAAGGAAAAATTCCCCCCCAAAAAAATCTTAAAAGAAAATGGGAGTGAGGAATATCATACTGTTGTCATTTTTTCAAAGGAAATAAAAATACTGTCTTGATATAGATCCCTTACACATTTAAGCCCCTTCCTAAACCACAATAGAAAGGCAGAGTCCAGGAGAGATTGTGGGAATAATGTATTCACTATAATAGGAAGCAGGGGTAGCGCCTGTTTATACTTGAAATGCGACCTAAATTGAGACAATATTTTTAGTGTATTTATCACAATAGGACTTGCCAGAGTTTCCTTGTTGATAGGTAAAGATGCAAAGCATAGATATTAAAGAGATCAGATTACATGAAGCCTGCTCCATATCGGCCCATTACTGTGATGAAATTGTGACACCCAATAAACCATCTTATGAATATTGCAAGCCCTACAAGACAGTTTTTTCTGATGGCTGAAGCACATTTTTTGTAACCATTGGCTATTTTTGCAAAACTCTTCACACAAATAAGAAAACCTTTCACCAAATTGGCAAAACATCGTAGTTCTCTTGCAAAAGCTAATAAGTCTTGCTTAACTCTTCAAACCTTCGTAAAAATGGTATTTTTGTATCAAACAATTAACACAAGCCATCACATTAGTAAGCACACAATGCGCCAACTACACACTGATGGTAAGAATGAAAAACACATCTGGCTTTTGCTTTCTCTGTGCACAAGGTAGGCTATGTCAGTTTGAGGTCATACTTTTGTCATAGTTCTGTAAACACACAGGGATCCAAATTTCAAGTATTTAAGTACTTTTATTCAAGGTGTTTACTGTATTTACTGTGAACACAAACAAGTGTTTTTTCCATGTCAAAACACACACCAAAAAAAAAAAAAAAAACCCAGTAATTTCACTGAGAGATAGAGAGGAAAAAAACAAAAACTCAGTCTACATCGTGTCGTCTCTCTGGGTCCGGCCACAAGATTTCATCAACATCGCATGCAATGTCTTCAAGTCCAAGGCACCGGGGAAAATACCTCCTGGAGTGCCGTATCCAGGCCTGACATGACGCCTGGTCAATATCCCCACATGCCTCCTCCATTGCCTGTAAAAGGGCCACGCGTTGATGGGGATGACGGTCATAGACCTTCCAGCGCCAGGCAGAGAAGAACTCTTCAATAGGGTTCAAGAATGGAGAGTATGGGGGGGGATGTAGAGAACAGTAAAGAGTGGGTGATCTATAAACCAGTTGCAGACCAAAGCAGCCCCATGGAAACTAACATTGTCCCATATGATGACATACCTGGTCTGCTCTGGTCTCTGAACATTAGTGAACATGTCATGTAAGGTGTCCAGGAATGTAATAATGTGTGCAGTGTTATGTGGGCCCAGGGTTGCATGATGGTGAACAACACCATTCTGACTTACAGCTGCACACAGAGTTATGTTGCCACCGCATTGTCCTGGGACATTGACTACGGCACGGTGTCCAATAATGTTCCTGCCACGTCTCCTCGTTTTAGTGAGGTTAGTTTTTTTTCGATTGCTAAAACACGTTTTTCAAAACTGTACGTTTTTTTCAAAACTGCACACACAAAACTCCAAACATCACACACAAATTGCTAAACCCTGGCATCCCTTTGCAAAACAACTCTTTGCCATCAAATCTCTTCACATGTTCACAAAATGGAACTCGTGTTTTCATTTGGTAAACACAGCCATATTTTCACATGACACACACACACATACCATTCATTGAATAAACACAACTAAGCTTTTGGCTGAACACTACCAAGCATGTACAGAACACTGAAGAGCAAAATTGAAAACACAATTATAGAAATGGAACACACTGAATGAATGACAATTACTCTGGTAAATGAACCAATTCCCTTTTTGTAAAATGACCCAGTGTATGCCCACTTCTCTCATAGACAAACATAAAACAGCACACAAATTCAGACAAAACATTTTATTTACTGTAGGTCTAAACGTTTACCACCAAACACCCCCCCACCCCCACCATTCAAGCATAAACATCATGGGGCATCACGCCTCTGGTTTCTGTCTGGCCAGAGGGCCTCATCAACATCGCAGGCGATGTCCTCCTGGTCCAAACAGCGC
The DNA here is from genome assembly GCA_029692085.1 of Gymnothorax javanicus. Lineage (NCBI taxonomy): Eukaryota > Metazoa > Chordata > Actinopteri > Anguilliformes > Muraenidae > Gymnothorax > Gymnothorax javanicus. The sequence goes on from CM056195.1 coordinate 124,477,329, forward strand.
TGGAAGAACCGCCTAGAGTGCCGCATGGAGCCCTGACAGGCCTCAAAGCCCACATCTCCACAAGCCTCCTCCATGGCTTGAAGCAGTGGGACCTGCCTCTGTGGGTTCCTTTCATACACCTTCCACCTCCAGGCTGAGAAGAACTCCTCAGTGGGATTGAGGAAGGGGGAATAAGGTGGAAGGTATAGAACAGAAAACCGTGGGTGGTCCTGAAACCACTCATGCACCAGGGCAGCCTTGTGGAAGCTTACATTGTCCCAAATTATCACATAGTTGACCCGCTGTGGGTTATCTATGCCATGATCAGGTGGGACAAGCATATCATACAGGTCGTCTAGAAATTCAAGTAGAAGGGCTGTGTTGTATGCCCCTAGGTGGGCATGTCTGTGTAGGATGCCATGATGGTTCATGGCCGCACACATAGCGATGTTGCCACCACGCAGGCCTGGGACCTCAATTATGGCCCGCTGGCCAATCACATTTCTTCCCCGGCGCCTCTTCTTTATCAGGTTGAACCCAGCCTCATCTATGAAGATATATTCATAGATTTCATTGGCTGTGTCATAGTCCTGGATGCGCTGAAACAGACAGCATGAGAATACAAGTTACACTATCGACACAGAGACACAGTATGCTACAGTGAGACAATGTAGAAAAGGAACACTATTACAGTAGATTACAGTATGTATACTGGTACAATGCATGCATGTGTCAGTGATGAATGTATGGGACTTACAAGCACATACTCTCGACGTAGGGCCTTCACACGGTCTGTGATGCGTTGGAACGGAACCCTGTACACTTGCTTCATTGTCATTAAATTTCTGTGAAGAATGCGATGTATTGTCGAGATGCTGATTGTGTGGAGGTCATTGAAGATGGTATTGTCAGCCAGGACCCTTGTTTGTATCTGTTTTAGTGTGAGGCTATTGTTTTCACGGACCATGTCTACAATGGCTGTCTCTTGTTGCTGTGTGACAATTGAAGCTCTTCCTCCACGATGAGGTTCTCTGGCAGTCCTGAAAAATATAAATACTGTGAGCACATTGTAGTCCACTGGTTCCCAAACTTTTCAGCTTGTGACCCAAAAAGAGAGATTACTGTAGACACTAGCCCAAGACCCAAACAGTGAAAACAGCAGATCTACAAGCTCACAACGCATCACTTTGCGCGGTTCTGAGCTTGTAGATTTGCTATTTTCACTACTTTTTTACTGTACACATTTGTTTTCTAATTCTGTAATTCATGGAATTTCTTGGATTTTTCTTTTATTTCTTCATGAAATTACAGTACCTGGGGGACAAAAATGACATTTGCTTTTTACAGTAATTCATGGAAATATTTGCTTTCTTGGAATCATTTTTCTTTAATGTTTTGAAATAATAATAATAATAATAATAATAATAATAATAATAATAATAATAATAATTAATAACAAAATGTAGGAAACAAAGAATAAAGGGACCCAAAACAATGTGACTGCGACCCACAAATGCGTCCCAAAACACTGTTTAGGAAACAGTGCTGTAGTCTATTGAATGCAGTATTGCAGTACACAAGGAAAATAGATTTCGTACCTGTTCTCCATCCTGAACGTCCTAATGATGGTCGACACTGAAGCGGCTGAGGTTTGGCTGGACCCTCTGGCCAGCCTCCCTCATGCTCAACCCATGGTTGAGCACATGGTCTAATATAGTAGCACGAATCTCATTGGAGATTTGGATCCTCCTCCTCTCTGACTGTTGTCTCCTATGTTCTCCATTGCTCATCAAACAAAACAGAGGGTCAAGCCTCCTTTTATGCTGCAGTCCATGATTGCTAATTGCTCGCCAGACCCGAAAGTTTAGAGATTTGAATATTTGTGTGTTGTGGATTGATGCTTTGAGATTTTTTGTGAGAAGTGTGTGCAAACCTGAAAATTGTGTGTTGTGTTTTGACAACAAGGTGATGTGAAATTGACATCAGAGTGTAAAGAAGGATGAGTCTAATATGATAAGGAAATCTAAAGTAGTAACAAATTGAGTCAAGCGATTGGGGACAGAAGTAAAGGTTGTGAAAATTGTGCCTAATTTTTGCTTTTTGTGTTTTAGCAATCGAAAAAAACTGTAAAACCTGCCTCATCCACAAAAATCGGCTCATGACCCATGGCACCTGCCTCTAGCTCCATGAATCTCTGGAAAAGACAAAACAAATTCAGCACAGCAGGCCCATGCACAGCGCTACAGAATGCACTTCCAGATCCAGTACCATTGATACTATAGCTTACCTGCACATATTCATATCGCAGTTGTTTCACACGTTCACTGTTTCTTTCAAAAGGGACTCTGTAGATTTGCTTCATTCTGATTCTGTTGCGGGCAAGTACATGAGACAATACAGAAATGCTCACATTGTTTATTTCTTGGAAGGTGGTGTCATCCTCAATTATGCGCTGCTGTATTTCTCGTAGTCTTATGGAATTATTTGCAATCACCATATTGACTATGTGAGTCTCTTGTTCTGCAGTGAACATTCTTCCTCTGCCCCCAAATCCTGGACGTCTAGCAGTTCTGTAAAGTAACAATTTCAGTATTTTTACGTGCATGGTATTGTTGTGTTTCTCATTAGAGATTGGCAATGGTATGCTACAAAACTTAGTGTAAAGTGACTGTACTAACCGATTCTCATTTCAAAATGTTCTTATGATGCTCGCTACAGTGTAGCGGCTCTAGTTAGGCTGAACCCGTTGGCCAGCTTCCCTCAGGGTTATTCCATGGTTGATTACATGGTCCACTATTGTAGCTCTGATGTCATCAGTAATTCTATTTCTTACTCTCCTTCCTCCTTCACCTCCTCATCCTCTTCTTGCGCCTCCTCGTCCTCTTCCTCTAACTCCCCCTCCTTGTCCTCCTCCTCCTCTGCTCCCTCTTGCTTCTTCACCTCTGCGTTCTCTTCCTCCTCCTCTCCCTCTTGCTTCTTCACCTCCGTGTCCTCTTCCTTAGCTTCCTCTAATTCTCACTCTTCCTGTTCCCTCCATTGCACTCCACTCCGACAGCTTACCTGTGGCTTATTTATAGTGCTCAGGCTGATTGCAAAGTGAACTAATTATCTAAAACAGTTTTCATATGTGACAGTGTGGCCAGACAGTTGGCAGAATAGTGTAAATAATAGCCATAAATTTGTATAGTTTTGCAAGGAGTGTGTTGATCATTTGGAAATTGAGTGTAAAGCAGTGAGTTGTGTTTACAGTTCTGCAAAAAGAGTGCTGTGCAGTGGATTGTACTTACACTTTTGCAAAGTGTGTGTTACAAAGTTACAAACTCAGTGCAAAGCAGTGTTTGTGCTTTTAGTTTTGCAAACTCAGTGAGTGGTTTTGCGATAGATATTAATAGTTTTAGAAATTGTGCTACAAGAATCACTGTTAGAGTTTAAGCATTCAGAAAAAACTATAATATAAAAAATTTGGCAGTGCCTGGCCCCCATCTGCCTTCTGTCTCACTAGATACAATTTTCTAATCCTTGGGATGGACTTGTTCCAAATGAAAGATGAAATACATTTATCCAGTTCCTTATAAAAATGATTTTACAATGAAAACAGGTATTGTTTGAAAGAGAAACGAAAAACGTGACAAGATGTTCATTTTGACAGAGTTTATTCTACCAGCTTGTCATGGTTTGGGGGGTTGCTGCCTGCTGTGCATTTTCTTCGCCACCTGAAGGCTAACCTCCTCTCTGATCAGGTGGTTGATTGCTTATTGTTTGCAGCTGTGGAGAGGCTACTTAATAAGCTTGTCCGCCGCTGTTCTGGGCTTTTGTGTGTCTCTTGCAAGGACTACTAAGCCCTTAGTGTTTAGTCGGAGGAAACTCCTTGAAAGAGTTTAGGATTTGGTGTTTGTCCATCCTATTTATTGTTCTGTTCGTCAGAGTGTATGTTCTGTCCCTCAGAAGGTCTTGTTTGTTGGAGCATTGTCGTTGCTCACAGACCTCTGTTGGTTCGCTCCTGTTCTCACAGAAGGGAGTGGTTACTCTGTCTCTTGAGAGAGCTCTTATTTTTCTGGGAAGATTTTTGCCCACTTTCTCTGGGTTGTTTTTCATTGGCAGAATCGCCGGGGAGGTACGCTCCTTTTTTCTGTTACCGTTTCTCCTTTAGTGGTCACTCACGTTTCATGGGTGGCTTTGAGAAACCCTATCCTGTGTTGCGTCTGGGCCGCCGTCCCATTCCCCCTTCACAAAGCTAAAGCGATTGGAAGTGATAACCAACGATTTAGATCATGTTCTGCCTTCTCCAAAGCTGGTTTCAAATTAAATTTAAAAATCTTTAAATTTACGTGTTACTGAGACCCCCAGGTAGGTAAAGTTGTCAAGGGCAATTTTAAATGGAAACTGGTCAAGGTTCATACAGCATGCCTGGGTGTTAATTGGAAATACTATGCTCTTTGACAGATTAATTTTATGACCTGAAATTTTCCCCAAACTAGTGATTATATCCAGCGCCTTAGGAATGGAAGTGTTGGCTTGAGAGAGATACAAAATTAAATCATCTGCAAATAAGGATAATTTATTAGTTTGACCACCTACGCCAGGGCCCCTCAAATTGGCCCTTGAATCCAAATTCAGCCCTGGTTTTCTGACCTTCCAGGGAGTTGAGTGAACAGTTATTCCCTCTGATTGGCTGACTATGATCACACCTGACTCGCAGGTTTGGCGGGGGTGGAAAACCAGCAGTTCTCAGCCCTTGAGGACCGTGATTTGAAGAGCCTTGTCCTACGCAGATTCCCTTCAAATTTGTCTTATTCCTCATTGCCATAGCCAGGGGCTCAATAGCTATGTCACAAAGGAGCAGGGACAAGGGACACCCCTGTCTGATGCCTCGATATAGGGTAAAATAATTAGACAATTTTGTTTGTTCTTATACAAGCCTTTGGTGGGGCATACACGATCTCAATCCAAGAGCAAAAAGATAGACCAAAGCCAAATTTCTTAAACTGTAAACAAATAATTATATTCCATTCGGTCAAATGCTTTGTGGGCATCAAGGGATATAATCACCCCTGGTGACAGTGAACCCATCTGGCATATATAAAATGTTCAACAACTTGTGTAAATTACCAGAAAGTTGTCATCCTGAGATGAATCCTGTCTGAGGATGTATAATGGAAAGCATACTATATTCAGCCTACTTGCAAGGATCTTGGTTAAAATCTTATAATCAATTGAAAGCAAACTTACTGGTTTATATGATTCACACCTCAAAGGATCCTTGCCCTTTTTATGCAAGACTGAGATTATAGCTTCTGTCACGCTCAGTGGTAATGACTTCTCAAATGTTTCTTTAAGCACTTCACTTAGAACACAGGCCAATTTCTGTCAAAAATTTTTTTATAAAATTTAATGGAGAACCTATCAGGTCCCAGTACCTTACTGCTTCTCATTTGTGTAACTGCTGACTCAATTTCTTTTACAGATATAGGTCGTTCAAGTTTATCTTTTACTTGTTCACTAATTGCTGGAAATTCCAATTTGCCCAAAAAATGATTTATTTCAATTTTATCATTGGATTCTGAGGTGTAAAGCTCTTCATAAAATTTTTTAAATTGATTATTAATATCTAATTGGTCAGTGATTATGCCATGAGCTGTTTGTAGCTCTGCTATATCAGCAGTTTGTCTCAGCTGATGGTATAATAATTTGCTAGCTGTCTCACCATATTCATATTCCTTTTGCCTCGATTTAAGGAACTGCTCCTCCTCTGATTCTGTAGTTAATATCTAATTCCGTATGTAAAGCCACATGTTTCATATAGAGGTCAGTCAAAGGAGTCAGAGAATGTTCCTGGTCTATTAAATTTATTTCAGAGATAAGAAAATTTACCTTTTCTCTTCTTACTTTATATTTGTCAGCATTGTAGTAAATTATCTGGCCCCTCAAGAAGGCCTTCATTGCCTCCCAAAGTGTCTGTACAGTCTCATCTAGTGTCCGGTTTGTCTGCAAAACAAGTCTATTTGAGAAGATACAAAAGATACAAACTCCTTGTTTGCTAGCTGCCGTGGATTGAGTCTCTACATACGTTTAGAATATCTATTTGGAAAACAAAGCTTCATGCAAACAGGGCTGTGGTATGAAATGACAATGCCTGTATATTCACAAGATTTTAACAAAGGTAGCATTCTTTTATCTATAAATAAAAAATCAATTTGAGAATAAGACTGGTGCGCTGCTGAAAAAAATGAATACTGTTTAGTTTTAGGATTCTAATACCACCAAGCTTCAATCATGCCTTAAGTCTGAAAAAAATCTTTCACATAACAAGCAGACTAATTCAGTGTTCCAGATGTGGACTTTGACCGATCGACAACTGGGTGCAAAACACAGTTAATATCACCTCCTATAGTAAATTGTTGACTATAAGGATCTGAAAATTGTTCAAAAAGATTGCTGAAAAAATTCACATTATCCTAATTAGGGGCATACAAATTTAACAGCACGACTGGAACATCGATGCATGATGTGTTTTGCTGTCTCACTCTTGAAATATAAAATGTGGCAGAGCCGTCATTATCTAAACCAGTGGTTCTCAACGTCGGTCCTGGGGACCCCGTGTGTGCTGGCTTTTGTTCCTACCACAATTGCAATTGTAGAACTTTAACAAGCTGTGACTGTCTTAATTAGGTGCTTTTCATGTTCAGAGTTGTTAATATATCTCTTTAGTCAAATGTTACATAGGAACATCCATACATGCAATGAAGAATAAAACACCCTTGAAGATAGTGTGTTTATTGCAATACTGCAAGTAATGTCAAGTAACATAACATGTCAAACAGATCAAATTATACACTGAGGAAATCAATAAACCCCAGATTAGGCTGCTGGACACAACTGTTTCAAGTTCTTTCAAAAAGCTTCAGGTGAACTTAATCAGATCAACATAACATAAAACTGGTTTGTTTGTGGACTACATTTGTCATGATGAGCCAAGTAGTTTTCACTAATTAGGAGCCAACTACATCATTAATTTGATTGGTTACATTGTTTTCTCTCATTTTATGCTGTTATTTCCGATATACTGCAATATGCGAATGGTATTTTTGAAATTCTTGATGGCAAATAGATATTTCTGTTAAGTTGTGGGTTAAGAGGGCAAATAACTGCTCTAAACATTAAATGCACATAATTAAGACAAATTAGCAGCTTGTTAAAATCCTTTGATTGCAACTGTGGTTGGAACAAAAGCCAGCACACACATGGGGTCCCCAGGACTGACGTTGAGAACCACTGATCTAAACAGCCAAGTGGCTCAAGCGTTGCGTTCACATGTGGGAGGTTCGAGGTTGAAATCTCAGTTCAGGCAGAGGACTTTTTTGCAGCAGCAAGGGCATACTACTTGTATAAATAATTGCTGGGCGTTTGTTTTTACTTTTTACCATTTTTACCATATCTTTGTATGAATAATTTTGTTTATTTGCTTGTTTTATTGAAAATAAATCTGCTCCAGTGGAGTCAAACTTCATTTCCTTAAATTGTATGTATTTTCTATGAATGAGAAAATTTATACAGGACTGGTTGCAATAAAAAAATTAATAAATACATAAAATTGTTGTAATTAGATGGAATGTATGCCTGTAATTACATCTATGTGAAATAAAATGAGTTTTCCAGTTTGGTAGCTGAGAAATCTGAAATGGCACACAGTGCCAATTAGGAGACGCCACCGAGACGTTCCCGAACTAAAGCCTCTCTAATTTTGCTCTGATTTACTTGATTCGAATAAACTTTGGCACAGATAATGGTGACATTCTGTGCTGTAATTTTTTAGAGGCTTCAGACTGCAGCTAAATACCTCACGAGGGATAAAATTAAAACTTTGTTAGGCGCAAATGAGATCTTTTATTTTTGTTGTGTTCCATCTTTATTTACTCTGACTCAGTGACATACATACTGATTTTTACACTATGACAAAAATATGTCAATGTCAAATAATATTAATAATAATAATAAAATAATACAATTCATGATTAACTTAACAAAAACAGATCCTCCCCTGTCTGGATTTGACCTCATGCACAAGCAATTTAACTTCGTCTTCGGAGAAACGTGGCGACCTTCCTCTCAGCATCACGGGTTTCGGTTTGAGGATTTGGGATAGCGCAGCCTGCTCCTAAAGGCAATGGCACCTGGCACACTGATTGGTTTGACTGGCGTAACGCCCAAACCACGCCTATGCATAATATAACGGGTAGCGCTGGTGTTTTAGGGATATAGGCGGGTGTGTAAGATAGCAACTTTTGCGGGCGAACGCCTCTTACGCAATGCTAAATCCCCAAATAACGGGTTTAGGGACTCTGGCGTAAGATAGGGCCCAGAGTCTCTCAGAAGTAAAGATGGGCAGACGTTCGCTAATCTGTGGAAAAACTGCATCTAAAAATTGTGGAACAATTTCAGAAAGATGTTCCTCAATGTAAAATTGCAAAGACTTTGAATGTCCCACCATCTACAGTATAATATCATGAAAAGATTCATAAAATCTGGAGAACTCTCTGCGCGCAAGAGACAACGCCGAAGGTCAGTATTAGATGTTCGTGATCTTCGGGCCCTCAGGCGGCGCTGCATTAAAAACAGACATGATTCTGCACTAGAATTCAATGCATGGGCTCAGGAGCACTTCCAGAAATCATTTTCTGTGAGCACAGTTTGCCATGCACTCTACAAATGCAAGTTAAAGCTGTATCATGCTAAGAGGAAGCCATTTGTGAACATGATCCAGAAACGCCGCTGTTTTCTCTGGGCCAAAGTTCATTTAAAATGGACTGAGGCAGAATAGAAAACTGCTTAGTGGTCAGATGAATCAAAACTTGAAATTCTTTTTGGAAACCACGGACGGCGTGTCGTGCTGACTAAGAGAGGGAGGAGAGGGGAGAGGGAGCATTCAGCTTGTTATCAGTGCACAGTTCAAAAGCGTGCATCTCATGCATGCCTGATAGTATGGGGTGCATTAGTGCCTATGGTGTGGGCAACTTTTCAGGCACTATCAATGCTGAAAAAATATAAAGAGGTTTTACAACAACATAACCATCCAGACACCGTCTCTTTCAGGGAAGGTCTTGCATATTTCAGCCAGACAATGCTAAATGACATACTGCATCCATTACAACAGCATGGCTTGGCAGTAGAAGAGTCCGGGTGCTAAAATGGCCTGCCTGCAGTCCAGACGTTTCACCAATAGAAAACATTTGGCGCATCATAAAATGGAAAGCCCGGCAAAGGAGCCCCAGGACTGTTGAGCAGCTATGATCCTACATCTGACAAGAGTCGGACAACATTCCTCTCCTCTCCCAAAATTTCAGCAATTGGTCTCCTCACTTCCCAGACATTTACAGACTATTGTTAAAAGGAGAGGGGATACTAAACGATGGTAAACACGATTCTGTCACAACTTTTTTGAGATGTGTTGTTGCAATCAAATTGAAAATGAGCTAATATTTTTCAAGAAATGGCAAAATTGCTCACTTTCAACATCTGATATGTTGTTTATGTTCTATTGTGAATAAAATGACAGTTTGAGATTTACAAATCATTGCATTCTGTTTTTATTTACATTTTGCACAGCCTCCCAACTTTTTTGGAATTGGGGTTGTAATAATGATATTGGATGGAGGAAAAAAAACTAATAATAATCGTAAAAATAATTAATTAACCCAGTGCTTTCCCTGAATTCCATTTCCTGTTTTAAGATATTTTTTTTAAACAGTGCAACCTAATTTATTTTAAGATTGCACAGAATCATAATTTTTTCAGCGTTCAAAAGAATAGGTGGCATTTGCAGGGAAGCTTAGTTGGACGCTGGTTCCCGTGCAAAGTGAGAATGATTAATTTATTAAATTACTAACGCTTCTTACGTCAAAGCATTGGTGAGTCAATAATTTAGTAAATTGGATATTATTGCATCCTGAAAGTTCGACAAATGGCATGCATTTAAAATCATTTAGTATGCATGTCATGCGTAGAAGTTTCAAGTCATTCATTAGGTCTTTGCAGTTCGGCTTCTGGGAAAGTGGTAGGAAGGCTATAATATGAGTTTTTATGAACTACAATTATCTAATTAAACAAGAAATGAGAGAAACGAGAAATTTTACATAATTACCGTCCATGCAGTGTCATTGTAGCCTTCCTCGTTGACGCAAAGCTGTATATCATAATCATTAATGGCAACGCAGCTTATTGGAAGCCTATTTGCTCAGTAAATTAATTCAGTTTATTATCCGATTCTTACGCAGAAATACAGTGCTTAACAAATTTATTAAACCACCACCCAATGTATGGTTTATGCCACAGCTGCCCAAAATTAACAGTGTTGTTAATTACCAAAATAATTTTTATGTTTCTGAAATGGTTAATCCACCAGTATGCGCGAGCTCTTTCCCTGAAAAATTTTTAATGTTAAAATATAATTACTGTTGTTATCCATGAATTTTCGAATTTACCATTTTACAAAAAAGCAGAAAAAATAGTTAAGCACATTATTATTTTTTGATTAAGATGCCAGTTTTTTTCTCGCATTCCTGAACATAGAAGTTTGTTTTAGTGGTTGAATGCAAGAATGCAAGCTGTTATCAAGGCCAAAAGGCCATACAAAATATAGATTTTTTTTTGTTTGTTTTTATGTGTGAATAAGAACTATGTGGCGGTTTCAGTTTGTTATTTGCCAAAGTAATAACAAAAGAATTTTTAGTTTTAAACAAGTTTTTGACAAATTTCTTAGATATTTGTGTTTTCTCATTTTTTTATGACAGGTGGTCTTATGAATTTGTTAAGCACTGTAGGTTGAGTGTTAACCTGCGTTTTGGATATGTCACAGGTTGTAGAATGAGTTTTGTTATTACATGAGCAGCCTTAACATGTGCAACTAATTCGGAAAAAACACATTTTTACTCCTGGATAAGCGAAACTTAGGGAGGAGTGTTGACACTCAATGACACTCAAGCATCACTCACTAATCAGTCAATCAATCAGTTTACCGTTAGCACGACGTTAGATTCACAAACAGCCTATCCAGGGGTGAACGAAAGTGTCACTTTGATTAGAAACGTTTTCTTAGGTGTATCAAGCCAATCGGACTCGGACGCAGAAATAAATATTTTCCTTTTTTTGAGCTGCAGGAATTCAGAAGCTTCATAAGATATTGACGTTTTATGTCACCATAAATGTGGATAGGAAAATGCTAGATAATTATATCAATGAACTGTAAAGCAAGCTGAGGAAATGAATACAGACTGATCCTCACAACAAAACAAATTAACACTTAGTTGGTAATTAGGAAAATGAATTGGGATCGAGTTTGGAGATATGGGGCACTATCTTTCACACTGCCCTACCCGTTGCCACTACCCGCTACCCGTGTATTACGCATTTAGCAGCTTCTACTATCCCTAAACGGTATCTTGCGGCCACACTACCCGCTATGCATTATGCCGACTTCCTTACTTGCGCCTGGAGGTGTGCCCGTGGGCGTGTTTATGCGCTTTCCCCACAACTGCTATCTTGACCACACACGTTAGGGAAAGCGTATAGCGGGTCCTCAAACCACCCGCTACCCATTTGGGCTTTTACAAGAGCGCTATGCACTGGCACTCAGCAACGGTAATTTTTTTTCCAGCGAGAGCGGCATTTCAGAACTCTCTTGCGAATGAAGGTAATTTCGGCGACAAGTACGCACACCTGTTTTTGCAGCACGGTCACGCAACTTGCTGTAAAAAAAAAATTGACAGCTGTCCGATTGGAAAATATAAACGGACGAAACTACGTACTTGTCACCAGAATTACCTTCATTCGCTGAAGAGTTCTGAAATGCCGCTCTCGCTGGAAAAAAAAGTTACGTCGCTGAGTGCCAGTGCATAGACCTAATTTTATTTTTCTAAAACAGGATTTTGTTCTAAGCTTCATTTCAGACGGGAGAGGGAGTTGGAAGTGCATGGCGAAACGCATTTTTCCTTTTTCTTTTTTTTTTTGAAGTTTCCATCACAAAAGGGGTAGGCTTGATGTTTTTTTGTTTTTTTTTTATTACAAACCAAACATTAAACAATATGTCAATGTCAAATAATAATAATAATAATAATAATAATACAATTCATGATTAACTTAACAAAAACAGATCCTCCCCTGTCTGGATTTGACCTCATGCACGAGCAATTTAACTTCGTCTTCGGAGAAACGTGGCGACCTTCCTCTTTCCATCACGGGTTTCGGTTTGAGGATTTGGAATAGCGCAGCCTGCTCCTAAAGGCAATGGCACCTGGCACACTGATTGGTTTAACTGGCGTAACGCCCAAACCACGCCTATGCATATTATAACGGGTAGCGCAGGTGTTTTAGGGATATAGGCAGGTGTGCAAGATAGCAACTTTTGCGGGCGAACGCCTCTAACGCAATGCTAAATCCCCAAATAACGGGTTTAGGGACTCTGGCGTAAGATAGGGCCCATAATGCGCTTTAAGGCGAGGTGAGAGCAGTGCCAATATCCCTCCGATTACAAATCCGGAGTAGGAGATGTTAAACATAGCACCGTCCCATGTTGGCCAACTCACGGCTTGTAGAATAAAATTTGCTCATTATCATCATAAAAAGCAACTTCCATCACAACCCTTGCGTGAATCCATAGTATGTCTTCACAGTTCAGCAGCATTCGTGTCTATTACGTGCATATCTGTTGTGATTGTTGTACATCTTGTGCGTGTCTCATTACTCATTCGTTTCCTAATGAGTGAGTGATGGGTATTTAAGTCCTCCAGTGCATGTGCTTGTTGCTGGATTGTGAAGTTGTATTTGTGCAGAGATCCAAGTCATGTGTGAGTAAAAGTTAGTAATCAGGGATTGGGACTGAGTTTAAATTAGTTTAATTCAATCCTGCTCATCAATTCTAGTTTTTCAGAAAAAGCTTCCTACCTTATCAGGTCTACAACTGGGGCCGCAGTCCTGTTAACCCACACAAATATACTCTCTTTATCGAGTTTGTTAGGAACAAGCTTCCAACCCTAAACTGTAGCCAGGGCTGGGACCGAATTCCTCTCAAGCATCAACCCTCCTCTTTGTGGGCAGTCCAGTGCTGGCAAGTGCTGCCATATCTGGTGGCACATGGGAAAGCCAATGGCCGGCGACAGCAGCCCAGGCATCACCAAGCACGTCTGTGCTGAACGGTCACCTCATCTCCAGGTTTCTGCCCCCATCTACTCTCCTCGGGGCTTCATCCCTGTCCTTACTGTATTGCTGCCAATGAAACCCTAGTCACACTAGAGGCAGAATGAGCTGGAAAGCCGTTGGAATGAAAATTCTTTGTATATTCATGGATATTCGAAGTGCATTCTAAAAATTCTGACTGCATTTTGAATGCATTCCAAATATTCGGGCCCGTTCTTGTGGCCGGCCCGAATGTTTTGCTCATGCTCAGAACTTTCCAGGTGCATTCGAAGTGGAGAAATATCGAATGGCATTCAAAGTGTATTCTAACTGCGCTCTGACTGCATTATAAATATTCTTACGGCATTCAAACAGCATTAAAAACATTCTGATTGCATTCGAGGGAGAATCGAAATGGCGAGCCACGTCAAATCCTGCCAGAATGCACCTCTGAGCCAGAATGCACCTCGAATGCATTTCGATTGCTGCAGGAATCTATTTCGATATTAAAACAATTCAGCTGGAATGTGCTTCGAATGCCGTTGGAATCTTTCGATTGCCGCTGGAATCAGTGGCGGCTGGTGAACTGGCTTAAAAATAATGATTGGTTATGACCTGTTTTCAATCATTCATTTAAATTACCATTACAGAAACTCCAAAAACTCTCAACATTATGAGGTGTGGCCAGTTTTCATTAATAACGCATACCTGTTCACTCTCACGCATTCGGCGTCAGTTTTAGTGGCATATTTACGTTCTCCTTCTGTAGTCAGCAATTACTCAATCAACGCATATGGAACACTTGTGTTACATTCTAAGTACATTCTGAGTATTCGAGCTGCATTCTGTTTGAATTCTTGGACGTTCCAACCCTATTCGGCGGCCATTCCGGGAGCGTTCTGACTGCATTCAAGGTGAATTCGTACAGCATTCGAGGCACCTTCCAACCAGACTTCGGGTGGAGATCAGGGAGCAATTGAACCGCACTTGTACGGCATTTGAAGTGTATTCTAAATATTCTGACTGCATTCTGACAGCATTCTAAATATTCCTACTGTGGTCCAACTACATTCAAGCAGCATTCGAGAGCTAATACACCCAGAATGTGCAAGAATCATTTGAGGCGGGTTCGAAGTGCATTCAAAGTATTCGAACGGAATTCTTTCAAAGTTGTAAGAATTTTGGTTAATTTGAAATTCCCGCTGGAATGTTGCGCAAATTCTTCATTCCGGCTGGTTCTGCTTGATTCTTGCTGATTTTGAATAAGTGTGATGGGGGCTTGAAATACCAGATGTATTGCGAGTGGACATAATTTTAAACCTATTTGTCAAGGTAATTTATTTATTTTTGGTCTATCATTGACTTTGTGGACCTTTGAATATTGAGCAAGCCCGAGAAAGGACAAACCACTATTAAATAATACATTTACTAAATGGGTCACATGCACATCACTGTTTTTATTTTTCACTGTGTCACAAGCATTTGATATTTTTCAGATTTTTTTTTATTTGTCACTTTCCCTTTACCTTGAGCAATCAAGTTTACTGCAAATTTAAAACTAACCTGACAAAGCTGACAACGGAGAGAGAAAAGTTTTAATTGTTTTTACAAAATGTATTCAATTACTGATGACTGTTCTCTTTTTATTTTGTTACTCTTTTAAATTCTTTTTAATTAATTTGGTTGCAACATGTCGACACTGCTGGGATCTGGATTTTTATCGGCAGAGAGTAAGTATACAGAAAACGCAATATCCAGAAGCATGACCTATTTACTGACCCAGCCTCGACCACTTTGATATTCTCGTTATCCTCTGTTGAAGGTTCCTCTGCATGTTACACTGGTTCTAATCTGTTTATGAATGTCATAATATCAACTTTATGGATTAGTCCAAAAAGTAATAAGGGAACCCAATGTTGCAACCAATGTGACAGCAAATCATGAGCTGAAGTTTACACTCACAATCTCTTTTCTTTTTTTATACAAACTACCTGAGCTTATCGTTCCATTTCCAACTGACCAAGGTTGCTATATAGCCAATCTAATTGTGATATCCAGTATAATCTCTGAGGTATGAAAGCTCCTTCGGTGCCCCATAATTTTTATTGCTCTTGAAATCAGTAGTACACATATTCTTGCATTACTGTGGGTCCATTTGTTAATTTGCCAATTTCAGATTTACAAGCCTGTTTTTTTAGCATTAAAATATTTGTGGCATACAGTAAAATTCTAAGCAGACTGGCCACTTTGCTAGTTATGCTTAACTTTCTCATTTAAAAGATATGGGACTCTACCTTCAACTCAGTAAGGGACTAGCATAAAACATATGCGCTGTATATTTGCGAGTTCTCCGTGAAGTGTAGTACTTTCTTCCACCCCGCAGCCTTGCTGTGAAAATAGCCAATGTGCCCATTTGGGCAGGCTTGTCTTTGAAGTAAGTGTGGTAGTGGTAATTATCAGGGTATTCCTATTTCAATGAGGTTGAATTCATTTATGTTTTGACCAGCCCTAAAATATAAAAGTAAAGTGGAAAAGTATTTGTCGCCTTCCCGATTTCTCTTTTTTTTTTTGCTTATTTGTGATATTTAAATGTTTCAGATCGTCTGAAAAAAATTACAATAAGACAAAGACAATGCAAGTAAACACAAAATACAACTATTAAATTATCATTTCATTCAGTGAAGGTAAAGAGTTATTCAAAACCCACACCACCCATCTGAAAAAAATAATAACCCCAGTAAGCTAACTGGTCGTGCCACCCTCGGCAGCAACAACTGCTATCAAACATTTGCAATAACTGGCAAGGAGTCTTTTACATCAATGTGTGGAAATTGTTCCCGCTTTTCTTCACTGAATTGTTTTAGTTACATTGGAACTCAATATGATTTTAGTCAGGACTTTTAATTGCCAGATCAAAACCTTCATTTTCTTTCTTTTGAGCCATTCGGAGGTGGACTTGCTTCTGTGCTCATTATTGTCCTGCTTCATACCCAGCTGTGCTTCAACTTTAGGTTACGAACTGAGGGCATGACATTCTCCCTCAGGATTTTCTGTAATAGAGCAGAATTCATGGTTTCCTCGAATATGGCAAGTCACCCAGGTCCCGAGGCAGCGAAGCAGGTCCCGCCCATCACAATTTCTCCTCCATGTTTGACAGTTGGTATGATGTTCTTATTGCGAAATGCTAAGCTGTAGCTTTATGGCAGATAGAACGGTACCTATGTCCTCCAAAAAGTTCTAATTTTGACTCATCAATCTACAGAATATTATTCTTAAAGTTTTTGGGTTCGGTAAGATGTTTTTTGGCTTTGTTTCTCTTCTGTTCTTGAATATTTTTGGATCACAGCATTGTGCTGTTTTTTTTTGTGCCAAATTCACATCGCAAACTAATTTTATTTAAGTGATATTTAGATTCTACAGGGCTGGCAATAATCATGCCAGCATGTGATTAGTGAAATTGAATCCAATTTTCGATTAAATTTGTTTAATTGGGGGGCGCACAAAGCGGTCTAAGCACACGCACTATAAAGGCTGTGGCCCTCCCGCGGCGACCCATCTCGATTCCAGCTCGGGTCATTTGCCGCATGTCTTCCCCATTCTTCTCCCCAGCTTTCCTGTCTCTCTCTACTGTGTGACTTTCAAATAAAGGAGAAAATGAAAAAAAAATTTGTTTAATTCGATGATATAGCGCCTCAGAGGCCCACTACGTTTTCACATAGGATTGGATAGTTTTTTTCCTTCAGTAAATTAAATCTCATTTTGAAACTGTATTTTGCATTTACTCGGGTTATCTTAGTCTAATGTTAAAATTAGTTTGATCATGTGAAACATTTAGGTGTGACAAAGATGCAAAAATAGATGAAATCAGGAAGGGGCAAATTCAAACCCCAATTTCAATGAAGTTGGGACGTTGTGTAAAAAGTAAATAAAAATAGAATACAATGATTTGCAAAATCCTTTTCGACCTATATTCAACTGAGTTCACTACAAAGACAAGATATTTAATGTTCAGACTGATAAACTTTATTGTTTTTTAAAGATATTCACTCATTTTGAAATTGATGCCTGCAACACATTCCAAAAAAGCTGGGGCAGGGGCATGTTTACCACCGTTTTACATCACCCTTCCTTTTAACAACACTCAATAAGCATTTGGGAAATGAGGACTCTAATTGTAGAAGCTTTGTAGGTAGAATTCTTTCCCATTCTTGCTTGACGTACGACTTCAGTTGCTCAACCTTCTGGGGTCTCCATTGTCATGTTTTGCGCTTCATAATGCGCCACACATTTTCAATGGGAGACAGGTCTGGACTGCAGGCAGGCCAGTCTATTACCCGTACTCTTTTACTAAGAAGAAATGCTGTTGTAACACATGCAGAATGTGGCTTGGCATTGTCTAGCTGAAATAAGCAGGTAAGTTCCTGAAAAAGACATTGATTGGATGGCAGCATATGTTGCTCCAAAACCTGCATGTACCGTTCAGGATTAATGGTGGCTTCACAGATGTTGAAGTTACTTATGCCATGGGCACAAACATATCCCCATACCATCACGATGCTGGCTTTTGAACTTTGCGCTGATAACAATCTGGATGGTCCTTTTCCTCTTTAGCCCAGGGGCATGATGTCCATGATTTCCAAAAACAATTTGAAATGTGGACTCGTCAGATCGCAGCACACTTTTCCACTTTGCCTCTGTCCATCTCAGATGAGCTTGGGCCCAGAGAAGCTGGCGGCGTTTCTGGGTGTTGTTGATATATGGCTTTCGCTTTGTATGGTAGAGTTTTAACTTATACTTGTAGATGTAGCGACGAATTGTGTTAACTGACTGGTTTTCCGAAGTGTTGCTGAGCCCACATGGTAATATTCTTTACAGAATTATGTCAGCTTTTAATGCGGTGCCGCCTGAAGGACCAACGTTTACGGGCATTCAATGTTGGCTATCGGCCTTGCCGCTTACGTGTAGAGATTTCTCCTGATTCTCTAAATCTTTTGATGATATTATGGACTGTAGGTGATGAAATCCCCAAATTCCTTGCAATTGCACGTTGAGAAATGTTGTTTGTAAACTGTTGGACTATTTGCCCACGCAGTTGATCACAAAGTGGTGATCCTCGCCCCATCCTTACTTGTGAACGGCTGAGCCTTTTGGGGATGCTCCTTTAAAACCTAATCATGACACTCACCTGTTTCCAATGAACCTCTTCACTTGTGGAATGTTCCAAACAGGTGTTTTTTGAGCATTGCTCAACTTTCCCAGTCTTTTGTTGCCCCGTCCCAGCTTTTTTGGAACCAGTTGCAGGCATCAAATTTTTTTGCGTTTATTCATGTTTTACACAACGTCCCAACTTAATTTGAATTGGGGTTTGTACTTTCTTACAGCGCCGTATATCACCTTATTTATCACAGTAGCATTTGCATAGCTGACCAGTGCAGTTTAGTAGTTGTGTTTCTGACACGTCAATGTCACAATGGTACAGTTTATGGCCAGTTGAATGTAGACACCATCTCATCCAGCAGCTTTTTCCCAAATAATGGATGCCAGTCCCTCTTATTCACTATGATTACTTCCACTCCCTTAAGACTTTCTGCTTATTGTTAGCTTGCTGCTGTGAAAATTTGCCTCCATTCCAACAAGAAAACCATAGATGAGGTGAGGTTGATCTCAGGGCTTTGCGCTGACTTGTCCAGCAGTTCTCCACCTGTCTTAAAAAACATTAATGGATATCATTGTAATTTGCATGTGCGTTGGGAATTGGTGTGTTAAACAGGCAATCACATTTCCAAACTGTGGGAAGCAGTAGATAATCTTAAATGTTCTCGTGTATTGGGGTGTCTAGACCTTCCTTTCAATGAGCTATGTGGTTCAATTTATCCATGAAAAACAGCACCCAGACCAAGAGATGCCCAGGTACTTTTGGCCATGTAGTTAGTATATGTCTTTGAGTTGCTCAGCATTCTGCATTGATTTGTGCAGTCCATGATGGATTTGCCCTTTATATTTTGCATATTTATTTTTTGAAGAGGATGTCTAGAGTTTATTTATAACTTGATGCATGTTATGTGGTGCATGAACATTAGTATTGCCCCAGTGTTTTTCTCTGCATGCAGTGTTTGATGATATTTTGTACATATTAACAAGTTTTGATTTGTCTTTTCATGCCTGCTGCTTGGGTGCTGCATCTGCTTGAGTACAGCAGCTTTTTAAAAGCATCGCCTAGGTAAACAACTCTCCCTTTGCTAAGAATGCAACAGTGTGTTTCATGAAAATAGCATTTGCCGTCTGTATTGTAGTGTAATTGTGAATATTGTCTTTATTCCTTCAACTAGGGAATGGTCTTTGATTGGCGGCTGTGTCTACAAGTCAAGCACCTTTTGTGTTTATTTTGTATTTTTGCATATACTACATTCATTTTGCAATCAGTAATGGACAATTTCTGCTCATTTTCTGTTAACTTTTGATCGCCCACATTCATCGGAAATGTCCCGAGTGTAGTGTTGGAGTCCAACGGCAGGATATTTTTATGGAATGACAAAATTACAAAAAAAAAGAAATTTTGGTTATATCCAATTCTTTATCTTGCACATCTAAAGACCCTTTTTTTAAATTAACTTTCTTTTTCAAATAACAATGCAAATTAATAGCAAAGATACTAGAAGAGGAAGATGATCTATGCCCAATATACCCCTATTGTAAGAAATTGGTTACACTTCTCATCTCCTAAGTGGGCGGGGTTGTGGAAGTGTTGTGAGCATTGTGTTCACAGAATGAAAGCTGACTGGGTTATCCCTCGCAACTTAACCCCTTTTGCGCAGAAGCCAAATATGGCTATTTATGCGTTACCCTATTTAATGCCTTATAATTCAAGATTTAAGCTTCATAGAAAGGGTGGATATGGCTCAACTCAGACAAGACACTTCAAACATTTAGAATTCCATTGTATTTCCATTTATTTTCATGATTTTGGCAGAGAAAAGGGGCTGCAAACATAAAAAATCTTCATGGAAATTTAGCATTGAAATGATTTGAAAAAAATTGAAAAATGGCTGGGGGTTACAACAATACATTTCTGGGATTATAAACTCCTTGACCACAAATGTTCTTTATCTGAGCATGAAGTCTTATTTGGCTTCGAAAGAGGAAGCCACATAAGACAGCTTTCCAGGTGGCACCCCAAACACACACAGCCATCAAAATGGCACACTGTCAAATTATAAAATAATCGTATTTTTAACACAAATCAACTCTTGACTGGTGAAATTCAAAATGAATTAAAGCTGCAAGCAGTGTTGAACGGGCCCTCGCACCCTTGCGCAAGTCGAAGCTTCCCAGCGTTCATAATGTAGCTTTCCCAAATTGTTCTGCATGTCTTAGAAGTGGAATAAAGTTGGTGGGGTCAACTATGTTGGATCAGTTCATGGTAGAGTAAAAAAAGGTCACTTCCAGTAACCAACAGGTGGCGCTATGAGTAAAGCGAGATATTAATATATGGGGACGTTTAGGGCGGAGCCATCATTTCCATAAAATTTGAAGCTGTTAGGATAAAGTATGTGGGCGTGAGAGCCCTTGGAAAATGGACGGCGAAATCACAAGAAGTTGCCAAAGTTTGTCACGTCCTAGCAGCCACGCCGTTTGACCTACAGACATTCTTTGAACAACTTTTGATCAGCATGGTCTCAAGATGATCTGTACCAAATGGGAAGTCGTTTGGGCAAAATCCCTTGGAGGAGTTCGTTAAAATACGAGGTCAGGAAATCGCCGGCAATCAAAAATTCAAATAAAAATGGCCAACTTCCTGTTGGGGTTGGACCATGACGTCAGGAGACTTTTTTGTGTGTCAGGACAACTTCTACATGCCCACCAATTTTCATCCACAAACTCCAAAAAAAAACCCTATGGGGAGGGGTTTTAGAAAATTTCAAGGGGGCGCTATAGAGTCATTTTGCCCCCCCCATGAGCAACATCCCTTTCATATGTAAGCACTTGCCATTCTTGATGTGTGCATCAATTTTCATGAGGTTATGACGTTGTTAAAGCCATGAAAAAGCCAAACGTAATTTGATGGTGAGGGATCAATAGTCGCCACCCTGGCAGACGGACACCATTGCGCCTAGCTTCCCAGCATTCATACTGTAGCTTCATCAACTTGTTCTGCATGTCGTAGAGGTGGAATGAAGATAATGCGGTCAACTATGTTGGATCAGTACATGGCACAGAAAAAAGGTAACTTCCTGTTACCACTGGGGGGAGCTATGACTAAGGCAGGATGTTATTATATATGGCCTTTCAGGGCAGAGCCGGCATCAGCATGGGGTCTTGATGATTTCTACCAAATGGGAAGTCGTTTGGGCGAAATCCCTAGGAGGAGTTCGTTAAAATATGAGGTGAGGAAATCACCGATAATCAAAAATTCCAATCAAAATGGTCGACTTCCGTTGGGGTTGGACCATGATGTCGAGGGACATTTTTGTGCGTCTGGGTATGATACATGTGTATACCAAATTTCGTCCACCTATGACAAAGTAACCCCAATGCGGAGGGTAATTTGAAAATTTGTAGGGGGCACTACTTCGGCATTTAACGTTGACCATGTGCAAGCACCCAAAACTATCAAATTTCAGATCCAGCCGAATGAATGTGGAAAGTAAGAAGCATTTTGAACATTGGGAAAGGGGCAAAATTGGGGCAAACAGAATCGCAAGAATAATACTAATAATGATAATGATAATAATAATAATAATAATAATAATTAAAGCTGCAAGCAGCTGTGATCAGGCCCTCGCACTCACGCGCAACCGCGGGGGGCCTGCAGCAGGCAAGTGCCACAGTGTGAAGCGAGAAGAGAGAAAAAAACGGAAAGGAGCGAGAAAAGCAATGTTTCATTCATCCACTAGGTGGCGCTATGAGCGTAACCAGATGTGGGCAGGTGCGTTCAGGGAAGGACCCTCATCACACACATGAAGTTTCGAGCGAATCGGACAAAGCACGAAGGAGTTATGACAAGTTGATAGTTCATCCACCAGGGGGCGCTCGGAGTATAACCAAACGTGGGCAGGTGCATTCAGGGGCAGACCCTCAACACAAATGTGAAGTTTCGAGCAAATCGGCCAACGTCAATGTAAAATATGGCATTTCCTGTTTCCACGAGGATGCGCCATGAGCGAGATTGCCTACAAGTATATGGAGGCGTTCAGGGCGGGGCTCATATCATGTACAGGAATTTTTAAGCCGTTTGGATGAAGTATAAGGAGAGAGAGCTGCTCGAATATGCATGGCGAGGCATCAGAAATGGGGACGCCATAGCGGCCACGCCCACTGACCAACAGACATGCAGAGCACAACTTTTGATCAGCATGGTCTCTTGATGATCTCTAATAAATCTGAGGTTGATTGGACAAAATCTCTAGGAGGAGTGCGTTAAAATACAATGTGTGGAAATCAGGCCAAAATGACACATTAAAATCAAAATGGCTGACTTCCTGTTTGGAGTAGACCAATGGTGCCAGAGAATTTTTTGTGTCTTGGCAACATACACATGTGTACCAATTTTCATCTTCCTACTCAAAAAAACCCGTATGGAGAGGGGTTTTTGAACACTTCAAGGGGGCGCCAGAGAGAAATTTGCCACCCTCCTAATGGGTGGCGCCCTATCAGATGTAAGAGCTCGCCACCCTTGACCTGTGTATTAATTTTTTTATGATGATACGAGTTCATTAAAGACATCAAAAACCAAAACGTATTTTCATGGCGAGGGATCCATAGTCGCCGCCTCGCCACACGGACGCCATTACTTGTGCCTTCACAGCATTCATAATGTAGCTTCACCAACTTGTTCTGCATGTTTTAGAAGGGTAATGAAGTTGATGGGTTCAACTATGTGTCATCAGTACAAGTGAAAATAAAAACTGGTCACTTCCTGTTAGCGGCCACGCCCACTGACCTACAGACATGCAGAGCACAACTTTTATCAGCATGGTCTCTTGATGATCTCTAATAAATCTGAGGTTGATTGGACGAATTCTTTAGGAGGAGTGCATTACAATACATCGTGTGGAAATGAGGCCAAAATGACACGTTAAAATCAAAATGGCCGACTTCCTGTTTGCAGTAGACCAATGGTGCCAGTGACTTTTTTGTGCATCTTGGCAACATACACGTGTACCAATTTTTATCTTCCTACTCCAAAAAAACCCCTAGGGGAGGAGTTTTTGAAAATTTCAAGGGGGCGCTTTAGAGGCATTTTGCTCCCCCCATGGGCGACGCCCCTATCAGATGTAAGAGCTCGCCACCCTTGACCAGTTTAATAATTTTCATGATGATACGTGTTCATTAAAGACATCAAAAACCCGAACATATTTTCATGGCGAGGAATCTATAGTCGCCGCGTCGCCACACGGACGCCATTACTCGTAGCTTCACAGCATTCATAATGTAGCTTCACCAACTTTTTCTGCATGTTTTAGAAGGGGAATGAAGTTGATGGGTACAACTATGTGTCATCAGTACATGTTAAAGTAAAACCTGGTCACTTCCTGTTACCACCGGGGGGCACTATTAGTAATTGGGAAATTATTATATCCAGACGTTCAGAGCGGAGCCATTATCATCTCCAGCAAGTTTGAAGCTGCTATGATCAAGTATGTGGGCGTGAGAGCATTTTGAAATTTTCTGGCGAGTCGCCAAAGTTTGTCACGCCCTTGCAGCCACGCCCTTTGACCTACAGACATGCAGAGCACAATTTTAGATCAGCTTGGTGTCTAGATGATCTGTACCAAATTTGAAGTTGATCGGGCGAAATCCCTAGGAGGAGTTCGTTTTAAAATTCAAAAATTCAAATCAAAATGGCCGACTTCCTGTTGGGTTTAGGGCGTGGCTCCAATGAATTCATTTAATTTAATGCAATTTTAAGAGACTTTCCCATTTGCTTCACTATTCACTCACGGGTGTGCGTCAATCCTTTGATACAGTCTATGTTCCTAACAGAGCTCCGTGCCGAGGCTTATATCATCTCGGCTAAAAGACTTCCATGGCAAGGCCCTCAAAAACTCGTTCTTGCAGCAGAATAATAATAATAATAAGAAGAAGAAGAAGAAGAAGAAGAAGAAGAATCCCATCAAAAACAATAGGTTCCTCGCACCTTCGGTGACCAGTCGGTGCTCGGGCCCTAATTAATGATTTTCTGGTTGAATTTAGCATGAGTTTATCAATATAGGCGCAGCTAGATATCAACGGTCACCAGTAACTTCTCTAAACCAAAGCATGCCTTTTTCTCCATGATAAAGTTCAGAGTTTCACCCATTTTTCTACAAAGCCACATCAGCAACCACGTACTCATTAAAGGAACTGCTTATTTTACGGTCAGAACGTTCACTCAGAAAGCTTGCCGTTTACAATTCCGATCATCCAAGTGAAATGCAAGCTGATAACAACGTTTTTCACACCCTATAAAGAGCAAGTATAACTCACTAACAAAGTTGTAACTGCAATATTCTGTTTCGTTGAATGCAGTATAAATTCTAAAACAGATCACCACATTAAGCGAAATGCCAGCACATGCTGTATTTGTAGCAAAGGATATCGACTACTCTTGTTACCTAATGTGACAAACTAGCTCTGTGACCATGGTGGTAAACTGAAAATAAGAAATAGCTGGCTGGTTAGCTGGCTAGAAGTAAGATGGAGCTACACCACACAAAGACAGTTTTACTCACACTTCTAGAGAAAAAACTCTCCATCATTGCTGCTCAAAAGTATCAATGCTGTCAGCTCTCCAGTTTGTTCCATTCAAAATAACTGCCATTTTCCATCTCAGAATCACATTTCCATCCCGCAAATAAGTTCAGCCCTCCAGGCTCAGTTGTGGCGGTCTTTTTTTCCATGCAATCACGTCATTCTCAGCTGCGCAAAGTTGAGAGAATACAACCTAACTAATGTTACGCAAGTGCTTAAATAAGTTTCTGAGTGTCCAATCAATGTACTTTCAAGTACTGAGGAATGCTTATACTGTCTGGAATTGGATAGAAATATTGTCCATCAATAGGTAATTACCAGGAGAGTTTTACATGGGTGTGAACTATTGCTGGGCTTTTACGCAGATACCATTGAATCACCATTGAGGTGATTGTTTTTCTGTGAAGGCTTGTTTGAGGCTCCAAAAGACAGCTGAATTCTTCGACAGACAAATCTATGCATAAATCCATGGTAGGAAATAATGCGTTTTTAAAATGTGATGACTATTATTGATAGTAGAATGACATACTATCAATACCATGGCGAATTGAATACTGAATTGGGATACCATTTGCTCACTAAAGCTTAAGTAGTTGTTACAGAAGACAACAATTTTTTCAGTCACAAGAGATCATTTTTATTAATTGCTGGGTAGATACTACGGGCAAGTATATTGAGAATTTTACACATCAGACTTAGCTGAGGAGTTTAATTCATGCAACTCCAGAAAAACAAGGATGGGACTGAATTCCCAGTTCTTCTTCAATTTCAGTTCTTTTCTAAATAATATAGGACCACAATGAAAAAAAGAGGAAAATCCAACCTTTAATTCAAGTGCATTTATTCAGTGGGAAAAAAATCCCACATTAAGCAATAATTCTTTTACATCAAATCATGTGTCCCACAATTATTAGCACCCCTGATGTTAATACTTTGTACAATCCCCTTTTGCCAACAAAACAGCACCTAATCTTCTCCTATAATGTTTCACAAGATGGGAGAATACAGAAAGAGGGATCTTCGACCATTCCTCTTTGCACAATCTCTCTAAATCATCCAGCGACCTGGGTCCTCTCCTCTGCACTCTCCTCTTCAGCTCACTCCACAGGTTTTCAATGGGGTTGAGGTCTGGGGACTGAGATGGCCATGGGAGGAGCTTGATTCTGTGTCTGGTGAACCATTTCTGTGTAGATTTGGCCACATGTTTAGGGTCATTATCTTGCTGAAAGACCCAGTGACGACCCATCTTCAGCTTTCGGGCAGAGGCCACCAGATTTTGATTTAAAATGTCCTGGTATTTCAAAGCGTTCATGATGCCATGTACCCTAACAAGGTTCCCAGGGCCTCTGAAAGAGAAACAGGCCCACAGCATCACCGATCCTCCCCCATACTTCACAGTGGGCATGAGGTGCTTTTCTGCATACTCATCTTTTGTGTTCCACCAGACCCTCTTAGAGTGTTTGTTGCCAAAAAGCTCTATCTTGGTCTCATCTAACCAAAGCACACGGTCCCAGTTGAAGTCCCAGTACCGCTTAGCGAACTCCAGACGTTTGCGTTTATGATTGTGAGTGAGAAAAGGTTTTTTCCGTGCATGCCTCCCAAACAGCTTGTTGGCATGTAGATAGCGCCTGATGGTTGTTTTGGAGACTTTGTGACCCCGAGATGCTACCATTTGTCGCAATTCTTTAACAGTGAGCTTTGGAGAACTGTTTATTTCTCTTACCATCCTCCTCACTGTGTGTGGTGGCAAAATAACCTTGCATCCTCGTCCAGGCTTGTTTACCACTGTTCCAGTTGTTTTAAACTTCTTAATGATTCTTCTGATAGTAGATATGGGCAGGTGCAGGCGAGTGGCTATTTTCTTGTAGCCATTGCCTGACTTGTGAAGGTCGACACACATCTGCCTTACTTGAATGGTGTGTTCCTTTGTCTTTCCCATGTTGAAGAGTGGATAAGAGAAATGGCCTCTGTGTCACGTCATATTTATACTCCAGGGAAACAGGAAGTGATGAATTACTAATTAAATGTTCCTAGATACTCTGATCAACTTTGTAAACTACTGTAGAAATGACAGAAATACTTCAATTACATTTATTTCCTAGGAATTGTTAGGGGTGTCAATAATTGTGGAACAGGTGATTTCATGAAAAATAATTATTTCTTAGTCAGGGATTTTCTTTTTCCCTTAAAATTCACTTGAGTTGAAGGTTACATTTTTCTACAATTTTCAATGTGAGAGTATGCTTCTGCAATAAAAATTGAATTTATTTTAAGGCTTTTAACACATCTTAACCAGGGGTGCCAATAATTATGGAGGGCGCTGTATCTGGGTTTGCCATCTGGTGATAGAAATGTGTAACTGCGTGCATTAATAGAGCAGCTCCATGTTCGCTGGCGTCTCCATCTGCACAAAGGGGTTAAGTGAGTGGACAAGTAAAGGTTGGGATATTCAAGTGTCTATTTTATTTCTGCATGATGCGTTTATATTTCCCTTTACTTTGCTACATTAAATATTTTGCTGCACAGAGCTAATGGCTATATTTACCATTATGAATATGAGTTAGCTGGCTAGCAAGGGTATTCGAGAATGTTATTTGACATGAGCTTAAAAATTTGTGTTTCGCTAACTAGCATTAACTCTGGAATAGTTGTTAGGTTTTGAACAGGATAGTGTGTGTGGGGAATAAACAATGTTAATCTGAATTACATTCAGAAACAAAAAACAGAAACACATTCAAAACAGATTTGTTAGCATTGTTTTATTAGTTAGAGCTCTCTCATTAGTTAGAGCGGATAGTTAGAGCTCTCATTCACTCGGCTCCATATGTTGTATTTTTGCAAAATTTATCTCTCTTTTTGACCATATTTTGCGACAGCTACTGCTTTCAATATGGCTAGCTCCAAAAAACAACAAGATTTCTCACCTTCTTCATCTCCTTCGAAGAAAAAAGTGAAAGACAACTCCGTCGCCAAATCTGCTAAGATGGCGGACATGATTGCTTGCATACTGGAAACCGAACAGTCGGCTCTCAGGGCACATTTCTCTGCTAACATGCAGGCGTCATGTTCGAAAGTGGACCTGATCACAGCCAAACAAAGAGAACAAAAAAGATCTCTAAGCGAGCTTACTGGTCGTCTGGAGACACTTGAGCAACTAGTGTCTGACTTACAGGACCGGAGCAGACGTAACAATCTTCGTCTGGTTGGTCTTCCAGAGGGCGCCGAGAAAGAAAACCCGATCAACTTTATCAAGAGCTGCCTTCCAATGTGGCTACCAACTTTGGCGAACTGTGACATCGAAGTGGAGCGGGTCCACAGGATCTACTCGGGGAATAACTCCACTCCAACAAGACCCCATGTTTTCATTTTCAGATTGTTGCGTTACCATGACAGGAATCTCATTCTTCAAGAATTTTGGAAAAAAGGGAACCATCTATATGGATCGCCACTTCACTTTTTTCCGGATTTCCGTCCAGCCACTGCCAAGAAACGCAGCACTTTTACCCAGATCAGACGCACCATGAGACAAGCAGGAATTCAAAACTTTCTCCTAGACCCAGCTCAACTGAAGATTTCATACAAGGGATGATCTCATCTGTTCCAGTGTCCGGAGGAAGCTCAACAATTCTTCACATCCAGCATCTCAGCTGAGCTTGAAGCTACGCCACAAACTAGAGGGAAACATAGGAGATAGCCAGCAATGCTATTGCTATTTTGCCTACTTAACCCATTGCAATTACACTCTGCGCGGTCTATTCCCGCTATTATATTCTCAAATTATATGTTTTTTCGTGTTGTACACGTTCTTATCTTTTGTTTTTATGTGTCAACTAAGCTCCTCAAATGAAAGTTGTTCGGTAACTAGAGATATTGATTTCAATAGCGGGACATTATTACAAGCTAACCAGGACCTGATATTCGGCACCAGGTAACGCTAGCTAATCGGTTTCGGAACATGCACTTATCATTCTGTCAGTACATTCTTGCTTTATCTCCGTGTTTTGAATTCATATCGCTGAATTTTTCATGTGACCCTGCAGCTGTATTTTGTCTATGGTTTATCTGTAAGGGAGATTGATGCTAATGTTGTCTGTCATTCATGTGGGCCGAGTGACCGTGCTTGACTGTGCTTATGCCGATGTTGTTGCCACAGATTCACTATGGGGAGGGAAGCAAACTCTGTTTGGGTCAATATCTGGTCTGCTTAACTTTTAGTTCTGGGAGTGTTTTGTTTTCCACGTCCTTTGTTATTTTGAGGGGGGGTAAGGACTGGCTTGACGGTGACATGCGGAAAATAAGTTTTATGTCCACGGCTATTCTGGAGAGTGTGTTGAATTTGTTACAAATGGCCATTTCAGAGTGGAAAATTCTTTTATATTTCCGTGCAGCCTTTTTAGATTCAGATACTCATGATTAATCTGTGTATAAAGCTGGAATGTAAATGGTTTGAATGGTCCCAGTAAGTGTACCTGTGTTCTGGATATCTTGCATAAGAAAAATATTGATATTGCTCTCATACAGCAATCTCATCTAAAGGAGGAGGATGTTCCTAAATGTAACAATAAATTTTACCAGTTGGCCACATCATCTTCAGCAATGAAAAAAAAACTAAGGGAGTACTGATTCTGATACGCAGAGCCCTACAGATTTCTTTGTCAGGTCATGAGAGTGATGTAAATGGAAGGATAGCTCTCATTACAACTATGGTACATGGCAGAAAAATTGCTTTTGTATCGGTCTATGCACCCTCAAATGGAGACAGTAATTTTTTTTCCCTCTCCTTTTCAGCTGTCTCTTGGATTTTTCTGATTATGAGACAGTGTTGGGTGCTGACATGAATGCAGTAATATGCTGTCCTCTTGATAGATCAGGTCAAAGCAAGTTACATTCCCAGTCTCTAACAACAGCAGCTTTTGCACATTTCTCATCCTCCTCATCTCTAATCGACCTATGGCACACACTTAATCCAAATAATAAACAATATTCTTTCTATTCTGCAAGACATAAATCTTACTCTCGAATAGACTACCTTTTTTTTTATCACCGTCTTTAGCTCCTTCTGTACCTACTGCAGAGATCTGGCCCAGGTCACTTTCTGACCAGCATTGTAACTTTGCTAAATTAATTCTGACTGATAAACCTGACCGTGCCCCTCAGTGGCGTTTTAATGTTCTGTTGCTTCGGGATGCTGGGTTCTGTACTCAGTTTAAATCAAAGTTACAGGAATTCCTTACATTCAATCGGGGCTCTGTAGAAGATGCTCGAATTTTCTGGAATGCATTGAAGGGCTTTATAAGTAACTAGAAAAGAGCAGTTCCAGGGGAAACTGCATAGGCAAGCTGGAAGCTTGCCGATAAAAGTTCGGATTGCTGACTATGTGAGATTAAAGCTGCTGGAAATGAGTTTAAAGCTTCTTAAAATTAAAATTATTCATGACAGTGGGATATTGTATCGTTTAAAGCAATTCTTACCTTTCTGGCATTTTTACACTTTTCTTTTGTAATTTTAAAATGCTCCTGATAAGCATATGGCACACTAAAATGTAAAAGAAATCCACCAGGTGTTGAAACTCATCAATATTCAATTGTCATATATTTCTGATAAAAGTCTGACCAATCATTTTCTTCGGTCCGAATAAAATGATTTGCCAAGCTTCCTGTCTGTCATCCATCGCCGCGTCCCTTGCAGTTGCCTACCGCTGTCACCGCTTGCGAGTCGCGCGCCTCTCTAGCAGAGCAGCAGAGCGGTAGAGACAAAACAGGTACCCAACAAAGTTAGGAGCCGTTGCAGCTGTTTTATTGGCAGGCTAATTTAATGACTAACGTTATCGGGACAATTCTGGTGAGGTAAGACATTATGACAGCAGTTTTGCAAGAAAATATGTATGAATTCTGCCCAAAAACGACGCATCTGACTGTAAACAAACAGGCGCTGAAATGCTATAATTACTACTATAATAACGTTAATGGTAGTTCGTCAGACGTTACGAGGGCATTTTATTTTATACCACATATAGAATTGAATATTATGTAATAGCTGTTGGTTAGTTTTCACTAACCAGTGCCTCTGAATCTGACTCCATTGCCCCGTTTCAAGATGCTTTCACACCGGACGCTAAACGAATTTTTCGTACGACAGATTACATTCAAAGTCAATGCAAAGACGCGAATACGCGTGAGATTCGCGTCTTTGCATTGTCTTTGACTGTAATCTGTCGTGCAAAAACTTCGTTTCACGTCCGGTGTGAAAGCAGCTTCACTCGCGCTGCTCACTTTGTCACGGCACGCGTCAGGGGAGGAGGGGAGCCTCAGAGGTTAGGCAGGGGGAAGAGGTTGGGACTTTGTAGGGAGGCGGAGTTGTTCATGTTCAAATTTTTGCTAAGTGCTGTGCCACATTAGCCTGGCACCGCCAGCCTTCATACTTCCACTCAATTTCATTTCGCTTCACCACTCAGTCTGGTCACTCGGAGCTCTGCCTCGTTTACCACGGCAGAAAATACGCCGGACCAACCAGCGAACAGAGGGAGTGGCCGAGAGCCATGATGTAGCAGCTGCGCCGAGTTTGAAATTGTAGTCTCTGAAATCAACAATGGCTACGGACATAGATGCACAGGAGGCCATTCGTTCTGTTGTGGAGAAAATCCCGGGTATCAGCGACTTATAGCCACAACAAGATGAATGTTTGCTTAGTTTTTTGAATGGAAATGATGTTGTAGTGCTACTCCCTACAGACTGTCATATCTATTTAATAGCCATCATGAAATAGCCACCCTGTTCATCTCTGTGAGAGACAGCCGAACCACCTAAGCTAGCTTGTAGCTTCTAGTGTTACATTGCCCGCGAATTTAACACTATAAGTTAGCAGCGAACTTTTTAAAAGCCGTGTTTTTGTTCGTGTCACAAGACCTATTCACTGTCTCAGTGTTATGTTATTGTCCATGAATGAAATGGCTGCTTAGAGCCAAACGGTGTTGCTATAAAGTTAGATAGCGAGCTCGGTATGATGTTAGTGCAAGTGTGGTTAACGGTTCAGTTTTCGTGTCAACGCAGACTTCGTCCTGATGTAAATTAAAGGAATAAGCCCCGAGAAGCAGTGGGTTACAGTGATTTTATAACGGCGGAGGGGCGTTCTAAGGTACGACGCGCAGCAGAGTGCCTTAGTACCCCTCCGCCGTTATAAAATCACTGTAACCCACTGCTTCAAGGGGCTTATTGCTTTTATAAAACGGTTACCCTACATATCGCCCATTAAATAAACACACAAGAAAAAAAATCAACAATTTATTGGTAATAATGCAACAATAAAATTGAGAACTATTCGTTCTTCCACCAAGCAAGATAAAGTGGACAGAATGGTTGGCAAGCAACACAGACGCCAAGACTGCTTTTTCATCTAGCGCCATTATGTCACATCAGGCTATTTGGGCTCGTTAATGTAGATATACTATGAAAGCAGGCTATTTATAATGTCTCCTTCTGTCTCCCGAAGGCCCAGTTAAATAATTTTACGTGCGTTTCGGTGTCGGTTTTCGAGTTTCCTTGTTCTCAACTTGCGCCGATCGGCCATATCATTACAACCAGCAGCGAGAGTAGGGAAGATTGACTTTTGTCCTCCACACTTGCCGGTGTCCAGGAAAATATGTTGAATTGTGCATTAGTTTGCTAGCCAGCTAGTCAGCTAGCTAGCGTTCACTACAATGGATGTGGTTGCCCTACACATAGCCCATAAAATAAACACACAAGAAAAAAAATCAACAATTTATCGCTAATACTGAAATAGCGAGCTAGTTAGCAACGTAGCTAGCAAGCTAAAATGATATCAAACTTTGTAATGCAATACCTAGCTAGGTAGATAGCCAACTTAGCGGGTTAAAAGGCTAAACTTCGCTAACACTGAAATAGCGAGCTAAAAGTCTTGAAACAAACGTAACCTAACGAGTCAGTTGGGCGCAGAGTAGTTGGCTGTGCGCAAGGATATTTTGCGCTACGGTCTGCCTAAGAAAGCAGTGGGTTACAGTGATTTTATACCGGCATGGAACGCGGCTCAGCCAATCACATTTAAGGATGGGAAGCAGCCGTTTTATAAAATGCGTTATTCTCGCCGATTCTGCCGTTGGTTTCGGGTTTCTTACATTTTTTAAACAGCAGCAGTATCTGCAGGAAAAACGATAACTCAACAGTTTGTTTCTTGTAAGGAGAACAGAAAGAGCACCTTTGGTTATTTTAAGTGAATGAGTGAAGGCTAAAATTTGGTAGATGGGCATATGTATGGGTACAGTATTAACTTTATTGTACTGATTAGTCTGTTTTCGCTGCATTCCTGGTATGAAGGACTGTGTTTACAGCAGAAGTACTAGGCGGCTGAGCCGGCGCATAACATACGTCATCGCCAAGCGTTAGTGATTAGTTTACTGGTACACCAATGATTTTAAACTTTAGACAAGCACCCACCCACCAGGAAGTAAACACTTGTCAATGACGACTGGCCAGACTCTGTGTACGAAGCAAAGCGAAGTAGCAGAGTCTGGTTTTACCAGGCTAGTGCCACATGCCAGGAAGGTAAGAATTGCTTTAAAGGGGTAGTTCGGATTTTTTGACATGAAGTTGTATGAAAGCACTTATTCAGGAAGACCTCCCCAAGATGCAACGTTACGACACATCAAGCCTACTTCATATATTTATTCGACATAAATTGATGACGTTGCCTACTTAAACATTGCCATAAAAATACACGTGCTCCATAAGAAAAATATTGTATGAGGAGGAAATAGTTTATTTATCGCAAAATTGCATCAAAATTGTATTTACACATATTGTTGAAGATTATGGGAATTATTCGGGCGCGACATAAAAAAAAGTAAGTGGCTATTCACCCCACTGCGGGGTGAATTGAGGGAAAGAAATCAGCTATCTGCCCCGCAGCGGGGCCGATAAAGAGAAGCAGTTCTGCCATTTGCCCAGCAGCTGAGCCAATAAGAGATTTAATTTCGCAATCCACTCCCTCTTTGAAGTTTCGCGCGGAAGCGCTGCAGGGTGAATAGCCTCTTCCTAAAAAAAAAAAAACGCTAAATAAAAGGCTACACGTTCTTCAGCTTTTCAAACGAGTGCATTAACTTTCCATTCAATAAGAAGCAGAACTCCTTTTAAGATCAAAAGCACATTTTAAATTGAAGAAAGGTTTATAGCTACAGAATCATCATGCCCAATAAATATTTTGACCAAAACTGTCATGTATATTTATATATACTCAACAAAAAAAGTTAAGGAACACTATTTTAACCCGAGTAAGTGAAATGTACAGACTGAACGCAAATCCCAGGTGTTGTTTATGTCATCGGTGTTAATCCAAAGCATAAAAATGCATCAAAACTTTTGATCAGATGACTTCATTACCCCAAAAGAGGCTATCCACAGGGAAGACCAGAATCACACCAAATTCTGACCATTAAATCAAATCGACAAATGATGTCAAAAGTAATTTCAATATCTAGTGTGACCACCACGTGCTCTCACCACAGCTTAACAGCATCTTGGGAAGCTCAGAACGAGAGAAAACAGAGAAAACACTCAGTGGTCCTTAACTTATTTTGTTGAGTATATAAATTATTAAATCAATTTATTTTAGGCAACGTTATAGCTTAGGTAGGCAAGATGACCAGAACAACGAGCAGCACTGTAAATTGGGGTGTCATCATTTATCAATAGAAACTTCCGTAAAGTCATTGGTCACGTGTTCCAGCAAGAGTCAAGCGATAATGTAAAAAGTAGGCCTATTATTATTATTATTATTATTATTTAGCGAATAACAGTAGATGGCGGCATTGATCCATTAATGGAAAGCCGAACTACGAGGTGCTACTGCACTGTTATCAATGGATTGCATTTATCAGTTAAATTAACGCACTGTCTCCTTGTTCTTTTAACTGTAAGCTGAGTCCTGCGTGCATGTAACTGTGGTTTACAGTTAACATTCTCAGAACCTCTGTTATGAACTGATCGTAAAATTTCAGTTAAAATTACTGCCAAAAAAGGTGCGAGTTTATAACAGTGAGCTTACTCAAGCCTTAAATCCAGCTATTTTAAAACTCAGGAAAAAGTTATATCAAGCGATGAACCAATAGCGACTAGCATCACTTTCATTTCTTTGTACTTGACTAGCTCTATTTTGATTCCAATATTTCGCCTATTTTAGATACAATCATAAATATATTTAGCTAATGCAAACAGTTTCTGGTAGCTATATGCTGGAATAGGATCTCGAGCAATTATTTTCTGCATTGCCATTTTTACTGTAACATGTTCTCTTGGACACACCCAGCAAAAAAAGACCGTTCTTTCCAGCACTCAATGTACTGTCCTGGAGCTGGTTTGAGCGACTGTACCAACTACGATACCGAAAATTCTTTCACTGAGTTTGACACAGAATTATTATTACTTGTTTTAAAGTCGTATCTTGTCTCCGAACAATGATCATGGTGAGGCTTGGTAAAAGGCCAGCAGAGGGCAGAATCGAACCGCAAATGATCCATATCTAAGATATTTGAGTTAATGGCTGAATCATTTAGTCCAATGGATATTTTAGCGAAGGCGTTCCTTACATATTGCGACTTCTAACTCAAAGATGGTAAGTCCAATCTAAGAAATGGAGGTGCCATACGAAAGAGGAGAGTCTGCTGAGTGAAATATGTCAAAATTGTGTTCGTAGTGCCAAAAGTATGGGAACACGAGCAAGTTAGAAAACTGTGCGTTTAGCTTCGCAACCTGAATTTTTTTGTCTCATTTAACATTGGAGTTAGTGGAGTTTCAGTGAGCGTCGCTTTTCGGCTCATACAGCCAAGACCGTTTGTTCAATTGCTTCCATAGTTACATTTTCGTGACCAGCACAACTTTTGCAACAGCTTAAACATAAAAATATTTAAGCGGAGTGAAAACTATGGGAGTTAGAGCAAGTTTAAGAGAAGACTTCTTTACGGTTTTGCAGATGTTCGCCACTCTAACCGTGATGTCACCACACTTTTAAGTTCCCAGAATTGATTGTAAAAAAAAAATTAAAAAAACTGTAATTAAAAAAATTATAGAAGTTACAAAAAAGTTGAATGGTACAGAAATTATCCAAGGTTAGCTCAACATTTTTTCACTTTGAGTGACATTTCTAGCTAAAAGTATTACAGAATAAAAAATAGCTGAAAATATCTACACTTTGAAAAATCTGTTTCATTGTTTCCTATGGGACAAAAATATTGAAATAAAAATTAATAACTCAAAAAGTATGAAAGATATCAAGAGGATAAATACAAGCAACATAATTCAGAACAAGCAGAATTTTTTAAAGTTTGAAGTTTCTGGGTTAAAGCATGTAGGAGTAGTGAGTCAGTACGGAAATCGGAGAATAAAGAAAGAAAGAAATAAAGAGTAGGAAGAACATGAGTGTGCAAGCTTCCAGCTTGCCCACTAATAACTCCATTTCTTATGCCTCACTGCTTAATAAGACTCGTTTGCAGAAAATATCCTATCTGGAAAGTGAATTACCAACCTGGAATACTCAAACCAGCTTTCTCCTTCTGAAAATAACGCTCTTAAGATTAATCTGGTTAAAAAGGAGCTAAACCTACTGCTTAGAAGAACGGCTCAATTTCTTATTCACAGATCCACACAGAACTACTATTTCAATGGAAGCAGATCAAGCCATCTATTGGCCCTCAAATTTTTGTCGTTTTAACCAACGTGTTTTATAAAGTCTTCTCTCATTGGCCGATTAAAGAATTCCCTTGCGGAATAATAAGATTTTAAATCACCTCAAGGGTTTTACAGCCATTAAATCACCTCAAGGGGTCACCCAGCACTGTTTTTTAGCTTGAGCGAGGCATGGGATTTCCTAAAAAGCGAATCTGAGACTGACTGACTCAAAACATGATTAACGATTACTTGGATCCAAACATTTTAATTCTGGAAATTAAAACATTTTTAAGTTTTTTATTTTATTGTTATTTTGAATAACAATCATATTTTAGTAAAAACAAAATTAATCTTATCTGGGCCATTGTTCTGAGTCTATCCATAATCCCAAAGTCTACACATCTTTCTTCTAGTCACTTAATATTGCTTGTCTATCTGATGCTGAAGCTGTTAATCTAGGTCAACCTATCTCATTACAGGAATTAGAAGAGGCTCTTAACGATACAAAGAAAGGGAAATCTCCAGGTATACAGTAGATGGTATATCGGCTGAATTTTATTTAACCTTTTGGCCGGAATTCGGCCCTTATATGCTGGCCATGATCAACTATGCAATCTCCACAGGCTCGTTTCATAGAGATGTTAATATTGCTTATTGCCATCATATCCCTTCTGTTGAAAAAGGGAAAGGACCCGGCGTCTTGCAGCAGCTACTGACCTCTGTCCCTCACTGGCTCTGATATCAAGCTATATGCTTAAGTATTGTCACGTCGCCGTGAACGATTCATGACAAAACTGGTACACCAGGATAAGACTGGATTTATTAAATCCTGTTCAGCCTCCGATAATATCTGCCGTCTTTTACATATTATACATTTTGCTGATCAGATTAGATCACCTTGTGGTGTTTTTTTCACTCAACATTCTTCATGATAAAGTTACTCTACTCCAACCCCCCTGCTGTTGCACTAACTGGTTGGAATTGTTCAACTTCATTTTCCTTAACGAGAGACACCCATCTGGGCTGCCCAATTTCTCCGTTATTATTTATCTTTAGAACCCTTAGCTCTAGCAATTCACCAGTCAACATTGTGCTCCCCAATTGTTATCAAGAACACATTCACCACATTTTGTTGTATGCCAATGATATTCTTTTATTTGTAAGTAACCCAGTCCAATCTATTCCAAATTTGTTAGCACTTTTTAACATCTTCAGCAAAATATCAGGTTATCGAATAAACTGGTCCAAATCTCATTTCTTACCATTGAATTTCTCAGTGGCCAAGGTCCCCTTTTCTCCATCCGTTCCTGTTGTGAGACATTTTAAATATTTAGGTATTAATATCCATCCTTCCTTGCAAGATAATGTAACTCATAATTTCATTGCTATCTTGCAACAAGTCAGCTTAGATTTGTCAAATTGGATGCATTTTCCCAACTCTTTATATGCTTGTATATCAGTCGTAAAAAGGAACGTTCTCCCTAGAATCAACTTTTTAAGTTCTATGATTCCACTCCCTCCCCCTGTAGTTTATTGGGACAAGCTACATAATCTTCTGTCTAGATACATTTGGAATGGAAGACAGCCTAGAATTAAGTCCTCTTCACTGCAATGGGAAAAATCGGACGGGGGACTTTCTTTACCAAATTTTAATATATATGCTCAGTCTTTAACACATCGTCCTCTTGCAGTCTGGTTTGATCCTGCCACAGTAGCTTCTTGGCCTGCATTAGAGGAACCTTTGGTTGCCCCTTGCGGACTCCAAGACATCGTTTTTTCAGAAGTCTCAATTAGACAGTCCAGATTACGTTATGGCCCCATAATTTCACACCTCATAGCCACGTGGAGATTAGTAGAGAAACAAACAGGGTCTGCTATGACTTGGCATCAGTACTCTCAATTATTCCACAATTTTAATCTTCTTTCGGGAAATTCTCCGTTTTTCTGTCCTCAATGGTCTAGATGTGGCATTACCATATTAGCTGAGATTTTCAATGATCAAGGTTTAAGGAGCTTACAGGATATCAAAGAACAGTATGATATCCCAGGCTCTTCATTTTTTCTGTATTTATGCCTCCGCTCTGCAATGCATGATAGCTCAATCGGTAAAGCATCGCGTTGCGAAGCAGAAGTGACTATCATGTCGCGGGTTCGATCCCCGCTTCTTACCAGCCGGCAGTGGTCGGCAGCTTTTTCAGAGTAGCGCACAATTGGCTATTGTGCTACAGGGTTGCAAATTGGGAAGGGACTGCCGGGAAGGGAAAATAATAGTTGCCTTGTTCGTTGCTCAAGCGCCTCCTGTTGGCCAGACGGGCACTCGTCAGGAAGATTCTAAGTCTGTTCATGTCCGGGTATCCTCCGCCCTCATTCTGAACTTGCGAAGATTCAACCAATGAGTGTACAAGAAGCGGTGGCTGACAGGCGCATGCTTTGGAGGAGAGCCGTGAACTGTCTACACTCTCCTGAATTGGCAGCAAAGGGTCGCATACGAGCAAGCCTTGTACATAGTTCACCAATTGGGCATTCCAGATTCGGGTGGGATTGGAGATGCCAAATTTAAAAAAAAAAAACAAAAGAATTGCACTGCTTCTAGGATTTATACTTTTTTGCGGCAGCTTTCTTATAAGGAATTGGGGATACCATCAGTCTGGAATAAGGACTTGCAGTTAGATATTGATGAATTCTTTGAAAAAGAAGTTTGGGATATGATTTCACTATCCTCGAAGAACCCCAACCATCAGATGATAAACTGGAAATTTATACATAGGGCATATCATGTGTCACAGTCTGCCCTGCTGCTGCTGCCTCTCCCTCTGCCTGGCCACACCCCTTCCACTGCAACTGCTCTCAGCTGAGTCTCGTTACAGACTCGTTACAGCAGATCTGTTTCACTCACTCTTTGCCAGATTGTCATTGCAGCATGCACTACTCTCCAGCCTTTGTCTTCGGTCTGACTTCATGGAATTGACTCTGCCTGCGTCTGACTACATCCTCTTGTTCCTGCCCCGGTAAACCTGATTGCCTTCTGCCTCTGACTCTGAGTTCTGCCTGTGTGCTTCCTGGTTCCTGTGTGCCGTCTTCCAAGCCCCTGTCCAAGCCACCCGTCTTGCCACTCCACTGCCTGCCTGTGTGGATACAACCCCGTCTGCCGAGCCTCAAGCCAGCCTGCTCCGGTGGCCCAGTGGTAACTCTCCCGCCTGCTGTGTGGGTGACCCGGGTTTGAATCCCGCCATCGGCGCCTGCTCCCTCAAGTTACCGGAAGAGCTCCACTCAAGATCCACAGGCTCCAGATCCTGTTCTGAATTGCATTCTGTTTGTCCCTGCTTTGAAGTCTTTAAGTCTGTAAATATTCACTTGTTCTGATTGTGTTGCATTTGCATCCTGCCACTCCCCGTGTCAATACAATCTGACCCAGCACGCAATCCTACTCCCCTGAGCCTACTGGAGAAGATTGAAGCTGTCCTCCAGCACCATGAGGCTGTGATGTCTGCTGCCGCCTCCAACATCAGGCAATCCTTTGCGGCATTAGCCGATGAACTGCAGCAGCTGACGGCTATTGTGGCTCAGCCCGCTGCCCCTCCTGCACCTGTACCTGCTCCTGACCCTGTGCTACCCATGGGGGCCTCAGAACGTCAAGTTGGAACCCCTGAGTGATATCACGAAGACTCAGAGATCTGCGGCCCCTTTCTGACAAACTGCTCCATGCTGTTCTCCCTCCAGCCCTGTACTTTCCCTTTCAAGCAGGCGAAGGTTGCCTTCACCATAAACCACTTAATGGGCCGGGCTCGTCTGTGGGGCACCGCTGAGTGGAAGAGACAGTCCCCAGCCTGCATCTCCTTCCAGAGCTTTGCAGGTGAGCTACGTAAGGTCTTCGGTCTGAGGGTCTCCAGTTCCAAGGTCACTCAGGGACTACTAACCCTGAAACATGGGAGCAGGATGGTTGCTGACTACTCCATTGATTTCTTTCCCTTTTTTTGCCCCCTAGAAGCTGCCTTTACTCTCTGTCTGCCCCTGAAAGGAAGGCTATAGCGACTTATATCAACGACTCCCTGGCTGCAGGCTTCATCCGCCCCTCCTCATCTCCTGCTGGGGCAGGCTTTTTTTGTGGAGAAGAAGGATAAGACCTTGCGACCCTGCATTCAGTATCGGGGCATGAATGAAATCACAGTCAAGAATTGCTATACCCTGCCACTCATCTCTTCTGTCTTCGAACTACTTCAGGGTGCCACCATCTTCACCAAGCTCGATCACCGCAATGCCTATCACATAGTTCGCATCAGAGAGGGGGACAAATGGAAGATGGCATTCAACACCCCTGTAGGCTAATGCGAATACCTGGCATTACCTTTCAGTCTCACCAACGCTGGGGCTGTCTTCCAAGCCCTGGTTAATGACGTACTCTGTGACATGCTCAACTGCTTTGTCTTTGTTTACTTGGACGGCATCCTCATCTTCTCGAAGATCAGGAAAAGCACGTTCATCATGTCCAATCTATGCTCCAGCGCCTCCTTGAGAACTCCCTGCTTGTTAAGGCAGAAAAATGTGAATTCCATGCCTCATCTGTCTCGTTCCTGGGGTACATCGTGGCTACAGGAAGCATTCGGATAGACTCGGCGAGGGTCTCTGCAGTGCCCTCCTGGCCTGAACCTGACTCCCACAAACAACTGCAATGCTTCCTGGGGTTTGCCAATTTCTATCGCTGTTTCATTCGCAACTACAGTTCAGCAGCCGCTCCTCTTACTGCCCTCACCAGCTCCAAGGTGCCCTTCCAGTGGTCCCCTGCTGTTGACAAGGCCTTCCAGACCCTGAAAACCAGATTCACCTCTGCGCCCATCCTCCAGATGCCAGACTCAGATTGCCAGTTTGTAGTGGAGGTATACGCCTCGGACGTGGGGGTAGGGGCTATCCTGTCCCAAAGATCCGCCTCTGACCAGAAGCTTCACCCCTGTGCCTTCTTTTCTCGGCGTCTGTCTTCTGCCGAGAGGAACTACGACATCAGGAACAGGGAGCTGTTGGCAGTAAAGCTGGCGGTAGAGGAATGGCGGCATTGGTTGGAGGGCACCAAGGAACCCTTCTTAGTATGGACTGACCACAAGAACCTTGAGTAGATCCACACTGCCAAGAGGCTGAACTTCTGCCAGGTCCCTCTTCTTCACCTGTTTTAACTTCACTCTCTCTTACCGCCCAGGGTCCCGCAACGCCAAGCCTGATGCCCTGTCCTGTCAATTCCTGAAGGGGGAAGATTGCGCTGAGGGGCCTGCTTCCATCCTTCCCTCCCCCTGTGTCGTAGCCGTCCTGTCCTGGGACATTGAGGAGAGAGGGCCGCCACTGAGGGTCAACCCGGTCCCAGCGCCTGTCCCCGCAACTGTCTGTACGTCCCTGAAGCCCTCAGGTCAGAGGTTCCGCAATGGGTCCACGCCTCCAACTTCACCTGCCATCCTGGTTCCCAATGAACCCGAGATGTCCTCCTCCAATGCTTCTAGTGGCCCACTCTGGAGGAAGATATCCAAAATTTCGTTAAGGCGTGCCCCATCTGCAACCACCACAAGGCTTCCCATCAGGCTCCTGCTGGACTCCTCCAACCCCTTCCTGTTCCACATCTCCTTGGACTTTGTCACGGGCCTTCCACCCTCTGACGGTAACAGTCATCCTCACAGTGGTCGACCGCTTTAGCAAGATGGCTCACTTAGTCCCTCTGCCCAAGCTGCCACCAGCTAAGGAGACTGCTCCACTGGTCCTGCTACACGTCTTCCATTTGCATGGCCTCCCCGTGTATGTGGTGTCCAACCAGGGTCCTCAGTTCTCCTCAGGCTTCTGGAAGGAGTTCTGTAGCCTGATGGGAGCCACCGCCAGTCTCTCTTCGGATTCCAACCCCATTCCAATGGGCAGACGGAGCGTATGAATCAGGAGATGGAGACTACCCTCCACTGCATGGTGTCCCAGAATCCATCCTCCTGGTCCAAGCAGCTCCTGTGGGTGGAGTACGGCCACAATTCCTTCTCCAGCTCCGCCACGGGCCTCACTCCATTCCAGTGCGTTTATAGCTATCAGTCTCTGCTTTTTCTGGTCTTGGAGAGAGCGGTCTCCTGCTCATCAGCCCTAGCCCTCGTCCACCACTGTCGCTGAACCTGGGCCCAGGCTCGCTCTACCCACCGGCGCGCCGTTGGGCGCTATGCCGCCTTAGCCAATCGGCGGTGTTCTCCTGCCCCTGTTTATCAGGTTGGCTAGAAGATGTGGCTCTCCACCCAAGATCTGCCTCTCCAGGTGGAGTCTAAGAAGTTGGCACCCAGGTTTGTCGGCCCATTCCCCATCCAGAGGGTCATCAGTCTGACAGCGGTGAGGCTCAAGCTTCCTCGCTGCATGCGGGTTCATCCCACCTTCCATGTGTCTAAGGTGAAGCCGGTCCAAGAGAATCCTCTGTCACCGGCTGTTCTGACTTATCGATGGGGGTCCAGCCTACTACGTGCGGTGCCTGGTCCGGTCCCGTCGTCGTGGGAGGGGAGTACAGAACTTAGTGGACTGGGAGGGCAACGGTCCTGAGGAGAGGTCTTGGGTTCCTGCTCACCACATCCTCGACCTGGACCTCATCACCGGCTTCCACCGTTGCCATCCTGATCAGCCCTCCGGCACCACCGTGCCTTCAAGGAACCCCCGCCCGCCAGCCCGCAGCTCTTCCCGACCTGATCTCCCTGTGGGGGATTCTCCTGCTGAAGAGCCATCAATCGACACGGACTCTGACCACTCAGTTTCTCAGCAAAATTGTCAGAGGAACCTATCGGTCGACATGGACTCTGACCACTCGGTCCCCCTTGACGATCCAGCTGAGGAGATGGACTGGTCTGGCTCAGAAGAGTATTAACAAAACAAAAATTAACAAAGTCATTAAAAATGTCATTGCAGCACCAGAGGATATGTGGCCTGTAAAAAAACAGTCCAATATTTACTTTGGTGACAATGGGGCAAAATAATTAGTGTGCTTGCAAGGCAAGCACACTATTGTTCTTCTTAGGTTTTCTTATTCCTCTTATTCCTCTCATTAGTGTGCTTGCAAGGCAAGCACACTATTGTTCTTCTTAAGTTTTCTTATTCCTCTTATTCCTCTTATTCCCTTTTCACTCGTTTCTGTGGCCCCCTACTCCTCCTAGGGCTTTCGAGATAGAGACACCGTTCCAACTCTGAGACGTCCAGGCCGATCTGAACATGATGGCTTGTTCAAATGGTCTTGATATCCGTTGTCGTTCGTCCGGTATTTGCGTTTTTCCCGCGAAATTGGGTGCCATTGAAATGAATGGGTAGAACTTTGGAGTGATGATGTCATAATGCACTCCTCCACTCTAGACGTTAGAGTGGGAGCAGCAGAAAAAAAGACTGGGAAAAAATTTTTTGAAATCGCTCCCCGGCCACAATTTCCAACATACACACACAATTTATACATCAAAACGTAGGAAAATTTGTGCAGGCCTGAAAAAAATGTCACTGTGGAAGAAAAACGGATAAAGGCTTGAGACTCTAGGCGCCCTCAAGCGACAGGAGCGCAGACCAACTGCCCCATAGACAGCCATTATAACAGGAGCAGAAAAGTTTGAGAAGAGAGCAGACAAACTCCGCTTTTTTAAATCGCCACCCTGACCACATACTTTACACTACAAGAAAAAAAAAAAAAAAAATACATGGGGACGATCAGCAGAGTCTCCTCTCACTCACCGTATTTTTGTTTTTACCATAGGACCTACAGTCTGCCAGAAAATGGCAGTAGTTCGGACAGTGTCACTGAGCAACTCCCCCATAGGCAGCCATTATAACAGGAGCTGACAGTTGAGACACCTTTTGAAATCGCCACCCTGACCACTTACTTTTACTACAAGAAAAAAAATACATAGGGACGATCAGCAGAGTCTCCTCTCATTCACCGTATTTTTGTTTTTACCATAGGACCTACCCTCTGCCAGAAAATGGCAGT
Source organism: Gymnothorax javanicus (assembly GCA_029692085.1). Taxonomy (NCBI): domain Eukaryota; kingdom Metazoa; phylum Chordata; class Actinopteri; order Anguilliformes; family Muraenidae; genus Gymnothorax; species Gymnothorax javanicus. The sequence goes on from CM056195.1 coordinate 124,521,840, forward strand.
AGTTCGGACAGTGTCACTGACCAACTCCCCCATAGGCAG